>CM076089.1:42789508-43172357 GCA_038088585.1 Chrysina gloriosa
TTATAGATTAGGAATATACTACCAAAGATCTGTAATAAATCGAAGTAATCTGGAGGCACACGTTGAGGAGCGATCCACTTGAGAATCTACAACTTACAGTCTATGACGCATTTCTTTTATTGCAACGCAAGTTTCTGTATATTCATCCAGAAAAGTGTAAAGCAAGTTCCGTTTCCGCCAAGTGAACAGAGGAGTAGGGCTATCGGCGCGATCGCATTTCAATATTAGTCTGGCAGTGCTAGTGAGAGAACCGTTCAGACCAAAGGTTTTATAAGGAGAGGATAGGTCATTGACTATGAATGGTTTTTAAAATCTGCGTAATCAGAAGATAGACTGAGAGAGACAGATAGATTGGTACTACTAAAGTACAATATTATACAAGTTGCATAGGTGTACTCTTGATCAGCCTTGTCAAGAGATAGCATATGCGCAAATTATATACACTGGTGAGCAAAACTGAACACACATAGTAATATTTAGGGAAACCCATTAAGTTACAGAAAAGTTGTTGACTGTTTTCTGTAAATTGTTATATTTTTAGGAAACTATTATTCTAAAATGGGCTAAACTAATAATATATCGTAACATAAGTTTATATGTAGGTTTTTGTGTCGTACTCAGTTTTACACCTGTACAGATATCACTTACACAGAAAAAGCTAATAATGTGTCCAGAAACCTTTAGCCGGTAGAACTTCCTTTATTCCTTGTAGCATAGATTCTACTAAAGCATTGCAATAGGTTTGAGTAATATTGTACTGTTCGTCCTGTATACGACCCCATAAATCCTGAACATTTGATGGTGGTGAATGGAATTCCACATATAGATGTCTTTTTAAATGAGCCCACAAGTTCTCAATCGGATTGAGTTCGGATCTCAGTGCAGGCCAATCCAATAATTGAAATTGTTGAGATGTTAACCAATTTTGTACAGATTTGGCTGTACGCTTTGGGTCTCGATCTTGCTGAAAGATCACTTCGTTTTCTGGTATAGGCATGTTTTCTACTGTTTCAAGTAAATGATCTTCCAAAACAGATTTGTATGTGTATTGATTCATTATTCCGTCAATTTTATGTGAACTACCATACGGTGTCACACATCCCCGTATCATTATTGAGCCGCCGTCATGTTTAACAACCATTTTAACATGTTTTCTCTGGAGAGATGCGCCGTCCTTTTTCCAACACCAAGTACGACCATCGGAGGTAAATCTATTTATTTTCGTTCCGTCGGACCATATAACTCGTCGCCATTGCTCAATCGACCAGCTTTCATACTTTTTTGCAAATAATAAACCAGCTTTCATATTCTTATCGGACAGCAAAGGTTTACATTTCTTTTCCTAGTGATCGATAACTATGTCGTTTCAATTTTCTCATCGCTGTCCATTTGCTAATTCTTTTTCCTGTGTCCTTATTTAAAGGATTTGCTGCCATAGATGCAGTGGAAGCCTCTCCTGTCGCTATGTATCTCACTAACTGTCGACATGCTGTCGACTTTCATGAACGGATAGCAATTTTGGCCGTCTCCTTTTACACGCAGGCGCTTCTGAACAATACTTTGTTCGTAATTTTTGTACAAAACTTTCACTAACTTTACATTTTTTGGCAACTTCCCTTGTCGATAAATTTGTTTTTAGTAAAAATATTACGGTTTTTCTGGTTTTATTGTTTCTTTTCTTCATTTTTTCATAGCTTGTTATTACAGTACTATTAGTCAAGAAATGTAACTGAATACTAAACTTTTATGCTCGGAGTGAACTACCGGAATTGCATTAAGGAGTTTATACTTAATAGACACTGGTGCAAAACTGAATACAACGTGGTAAGATATTTTCATAGCAAAAACAAGCATGGCAAAGAAATTATTTTTAACGGTAGTAATATTATTTATATATAGTGCATAATCATAATTATAATTACGAAATGCCCTCCTTATAACATCCTTGGCCCAGACATTTCGTCGTGTTATTTTGGTCGTTTAAAATGGCTGCTGCAATTGAAAATCCTGGTGGTTGTGAACTGCGTGCTGTTATCTGAATTCTATGTGCAAAGAACTTGAAGGCTGTTGAGATTGACCGTGAACTTTGTTCTGTTTATGGTGAAAATATCATGAGCGGCAGCGTGATTAGAAGATGGTGCCGTATGTCTCGAGAAGAACGAACCAACTGTTGTGACGTACGAACTTTTGGGTAATGTCGAAGAGAAAATTCGTGAAAATCGGCGATTCACGATCACAGAACCGAGTCCCATTTTCCCCAAATTTCACGTAAGATTTTGTACTGTTATTTTTACTGAACATGAAGGTTACCACAAATTTTGTGCACGGTGGGTGCCAAAACTTCTCACCGAAAACTATAAAACAAAGAGAATGGAATCGGCACTAACTTTTGTAACACCCTACGATGCTGAAGGAGGATATTTGCTCAGGCATATCGTAACAGGTGATGAGATTGGGGTCGTCTATGTTAACGTTGAGACTACTAACTCGCCTGCGAGAAAAGTGGTGGTCACTGTCTTTTGGGATAACAAAAGCGTGGAATTTATGGACCACAATAAACGTTGGAGTCTACTGTAAAACTTTAAAGGAATTCAGGAAAGCTAGTCAGAACAACACCCGCTCGTCTAGCGAGGTGTTGTTCGTCGCACGGTAGGCCTACTGAACAGATTTAAGTGTTTGAGCATTCTCCTTACAGCCCTGATTTGGCTCCTAGCGACTACCATCTCTTCCCTAACATGAAGAAATGGCTGGGGTCACAACGGCTTAACAGCGATGAAAAGCTGCTCATGCAGGCATTTGTCATAGCGATGAACCACTTTTAATACCCTCTTCGTAAAACTGTCATTAGTGTTACAGCATGGCTTAATTCACAAGAAGCACAGTTCTACGAAGAGGGTATTAAAAAAGTGGTTCATCGCTATGACAAATGCCTCCATCTTAATGGCAACTATGTAGAAAGAACAGCTGAAAGTGGTACTTTCAATTTGTATATAATAAGCGTCTCTTCATGTATTGGTGTTTTTTTAAATAATCAAACGGAACGAATTGCCCGCCTATAACAATATAGTAGTCAATCGTATGTATCTAAGTACTTTATTCTGTTATTAGAAATAATACATCTTTTAATTTTGAGAGATAAAGAGAGGATTGACGGTCATTATTAGTATAGCGAGTTCTTCCTATTTCACTTCGTACGACGCCTATAAGTACTGTTATAACATGCTGAAGAATGAATTTTAGCATGTCTGTTTACCAATAAATTAGGATCCAAAAAGTTAAAAATAAATGTATCTTATGGCTATTTTTTATAGCATTTCACATGTGTACTAAATTAAATAGTAAAATAATTTCCATTTGTAATAGTCATTCAAGCATAAGAAAGTACTTATCTAGAAAATCAATTAAATGCATAGTTATTTCTACTACCGAGCTATAATTTAAACCAAGTACCAATTACTAGAGCAAAACATAATTTATGCAAATGATATATGTAGATAATTGAATGCAAAAACTTCTACAATAAATACCTGCTACTACTGTTGACATTAAAATCGATATTAGAAAAAGTTTTATTTCGCTTCTAAATTTCCGTAATTTATATTCAATACTAGTACTTAGTCAAAAGCAACAACAATTACCAATTTTTTTATACGAGTACAATGGCTAAAATACCCCATGGGTGCTTTCTAAATCCTATTTCAGATGCTCTGTTAGTTACAATTAAATTGTTTAACATGATTCCTATATCTTTAAGCTTTAATAGTTTTTCGAATGGGTGATTTCTTGTTTTAATCTTTGTTTCCCATTTTCTTTTCGTTTCTGTATTATTTTGTCCAAAAACATCACTATTATGCCTCTTATTTTATTTGTGACCACCAGACCATCAGCCTTGGCTACTATTTGTCCTCCTTTTATACTTATGGTGCCCTTATTTAGATTTCGTGTTATATATTCCGCGACCGTATTAAACAATGTTGCCAGTAAGGTGTATCTCCGCCCTATTCCCATGTCTATTTTAATTTGTGCTTTTTCTCCTTTGTGTGTCTGATAGTAATTTTGTATCTTTATTGTAAATTAAATTCATTGAAATCTATCAATAGCATTTCAATCTCTATCTTGTATTCGATTGCCTTTTCCTTTATTTGCTCCATAATATGTATGGCTTCCGTTGTCCATCTACTCTTTGTAAATTTACAATGATTTTTTTAATAATTCTCACCGCTTTCTCAGCCTTCTTTGTGTTATCGTTGATGTATATTGTGAAGTTCTGTATTCATGGTTGCACTAAATTTGTCGTAAACTTTGAAGATGTTACAAAACTTATTCTGGAACAAATTATTTTATTGCTTTTCAAAATCCTGTGTATCATAGTGTAGACTGTGACATGCCGTTCGAATGTCTCAAAATTAATATAAATATATTTTTTAACGTAATCGCGCAATGTATCCTGTACTTAACACTCTGAGCTAAAGAAACTTTGTTTAAAAAAATAATTAGGTGGCAGTACTTGCAGCAGAGTGGCATTTGGTTTTTGACAGTCGGTATTTAAAAAACCCGGTTTAGTGAAATTTGGAAATATAATAAAAAATTGTTCTGCTTGTGTTTTGTATTTTACTTTGATAAATTGAAGAGGTAAGTGCATAAAATTTATTGTGAAACATTAGTTTTCACCACTTTTTACATTTTGTTTAGCTTTTGTTGGCAAATAAAGATTGTTGCCCGTAGGCTACATCAGGTAAAAAGGGTGAAACTTTGTTTGACACCTGTTATGGTGATTATTGATTATTTTTATGTTTTAGGATGTCCCGTAAACGGCAAATTAGTGGCGAAAAATTATTGCTACTCTAAATAAGCTTGAAGATAGTGAAGATGGATTAGATTTCCGATGACGACAGCATTGTCGATCCTGATTCTATTCCTGATTTGGAAACTTTCCAAGATGAGGCGCCAGATATAGATGTTGATGTGGATTACCTAATAGAAGCTTTAGAAAACATTGACGAAAGTCCTTCCTCCAGCACTGATAACGTACAATCACATGAGAGCCCTGCTCAACCTCCCCATGCCAAGAACCCAATAAAAGATACTAAAGAGAAGCTACCTAAATTGAATTTACGCTGGAACAAAAATAATCTTGTGCTGAATGCAGAGCAGCTAATGTTTATGGGAAACAAAACGCTGGGATCTGATCTTCTGGAGCTAGACACCTCCACACAGTTTTTCTTCCATTTGTTTCCAAATGAACTGATAAAGAAAATTTCTGAGGAAACTAACTTGTATCAAGTGCAGATAAATCCTAATAGCACTTTTCGAATAAATAAAGAGGATGTCAAGCAATTTATAGGTGTTGCATATCTAATGTCCCTCACCCAATTACCTAGAGTTACTAATCATTGGAGGCCAATACTTGGAACACCTCTTATACAGGAAACTATTACCCTGAATAAATTTGAAAAAATTCGTCAGATTTCGCATTTCAATGACAATAGCAAGGATCTTCCTAGGAGCAATCCTGATTGTGATCGGCTATATAAAATACGTCCAGTAGTAGACTGCCTGAATGAAGAATTTAGTAAAGTCCCAATGGAAGAACACCTTTGTGTGGATTAGCAAATGTGATCCATTAAAACACGCAATACGTTGAAGAGGTACAACCCTAACAAACCACATACGTTGGATTATAAAATAATTGTGCTGAGTGGCGTTTCGGGCTTTGCCTATAAAACAGAAATCGAAACAGGCAAGGAAAATATTGTCTTACAAGGGGAGCCAGATTTAGGTGCCTCATCTAATGTCGTCGTGAGGCTAGCGGGTATGATTCCAAGGAACAATAAATTCAGACTCTATTTTGACAATTATTTTACATCACTTCGTCTAATGGAATATCTAGCCAAGGAAGGCATTCTCGGTCTCAGTACTATAAGAAGAAATAGAATACCGGATTGTAAGCTATCAGCAGAAAAGATAATGATGAAAAAGAACGAGGATATTCAGAAGAATACGTAGCTGACGTCAACGGAATCGTGTCAATTGTTGCATGGAAGGATAATAAAATTATCAATCTGACTTCCACCTTTGCTAGTCAAAATCTTGAAACTGATGTTCGAAGATGGGATAAACAGAATTCTAGGTATGTACACATACCGCGACCGAATGTAGTTGGAGAGTATAATCACCATATGGGTGGTGTTGATCTCCTCGACAGTATCATGGGTTTGTATAAAATACGTTTGCGAACCAAAAGGTGGCCCATGCGACTATTTTATCATTACTTGGATATCACTATGGCCAATGCACGGATACTTTACAAAAAGGTTGCTGAATACAAAAACCTTCAATCAAAGCGCTTATCATCAGCAGATTTTCGTCTCGAGGTTGCAGTGACCCTATGCAAAATGGGTGTGAAACCAAATTTATCTACTCGGCGTTCAATACAGAGCTAGATTGAATCCAAAAAGCACAAGGGGGCTGCTCAGCATGCACCTCCAAAATTAATCCGACAAGACCAAATTGGGCACTGACCACAATGGTTTAATATGAAAATCAGATGCAAGTTTCCAAAATGTGTGGGATTCACTCATAATGTATGTGAAAAGTGCGGAGTAGCTTTATGCTACACAAAAAATAAAAATTTCTTCAAAAACTTCCACCTTTCCTAACTTACACGCTTATGTATACACTAATATATGTATGTATGTAGGTTATGACACCTTAATTCAGTGCAACAGCAACATACCCTATTTTGTGTGATTTTCTTTAAAAACAGTAAAAATAATCAGAAATAAAAAAATAAGTGTATTTTATTTTTACATTAGCAACTCCAACGCAAAAAATCAAATAAATCGCAGCTCATGAATGATGGAATTCATCATCAGGGTTAGGATTTATATACCTTAGCATGCGTTCAAACCAATTCTTGAAACATTTTCCCAATCTAAAGTTGTGTTAGGGTTAGGTCTGGAGAAGATAAGATGCTATATAAACTTGATATAATGTATTGACAGACAACAACAAAATCTTTCGAAAGCGCATGCAAAAGTGTACTACAACAACTGTCAAAATGACAATATACGCCATCTTAGAAGACGCATCCTTCCTGATGCCATGAGCTAAAACATCCGGACCGCGGAGTCAGAGTACAGCTAGGCAGACAGTATCTGGACATACTAACAAGTTGGTATCTCAAAAAACATGGTTTTTGAAGGGTTCGGCTTCTTGAGATGCTAAAAATCGCTGTCCATGCATTTTTTGTTTTACATTCGAGAACAGAAAGAAATCTTTAGGCAATATAGTACAACCGAAGAAACAGGCGATCATCTTCCTGGAAGTATACTTCGTGTACGAATAATTTTTGTGTGATTCAGTACATCTTGAAGTTCGAATATATCCAAGTTTCGTCACCTATTACGATGTTGTATACGTATTTTGCAGTTCCTCGATCGAATTTCTTCAGCATTTTCTTACACCAATTAAGCGGACCTCTTTTTTGAGCTTCGATCAAATGATGCAAAATTCATAGAGAATAGACCTCTTTCACAGCTAAATGCTCATGCAAAATCGATACAGCATCGATGTTTTTTGGAATAACAACCGATTTTGCATGACTCTTACGCAATTAATCATCGCACGACAGCGACGAAATTCTGCAAACCAATTATAAACAGTCTCTTCTGGTAGAGCTTCATTACCAATCGCTGAACGAAGCAATTATATACATTGTTCTTGAGTTAGGCCTTTACTAAAATCGAAACCATCATTCAACGAAAACCTTCACGTGGAATTTCCATTCTTTCAGGAAACTGATTTTTTTAAGGGTTCGCTATAAACAAACGACTGGGTGAATTTCTAAGCTGCCAATGTTTTCACAAAATAAAAGGTCAAATTTTACGAAAATAGTTTGAATTGAGAGTTTGTAAAAACAAAAGTCGCCCCTCGTATCAACTGTTCGATTTCCGAATATTTAACTGCTATTTATTTCCATACCGAGTTAATACATCGTTCATCGCCAGAATATTTTTTAGCAAATTCTTGCAGACCTTTAACTGTTAAAGAGATTAAAATTTTGTGCATAAAGGAAAGGTAATTTTAAAATAATCTGAAGCAATAGTCACTAAAATGCTAAGGTATCAGTTTTGATACAATTAGTATTGTAGACATTTTTGGCTGCGGGAAATGAAAATGCAGAAAATTGTTCTTGAGTTCTTGTTATTCACCTCCGAAAAGAAATACGGCGTTCTTTATATATTGCTATGAACTGTATCGAAAAAATATGACTTTTTCTTTAATTTTCGGTGTATTACAATGAAACGAAACAAAAATAGTTTTCACTTTTACCGCTTTTTAACAAATCTACATTCATCAATTTGAGCAACCGCAGTACAATCCTCAGTGGAAAGCATTACAAAATAAAAAAAGAGATATATAACATATAAATTGTAAGAACTTTTTTTTCTTCCTTGGTAAGGCTATCTTCTCTGAGCATAAAATATTCTCTAAACAGGGAGTAGGGTGCTAAATCTCTCCCTCAAGTACAACTTATCTCATCAGTTATTAATCCGAACCACGCTACAACTCTTCGGCTTCAAATTGATACTTTCTACCTAACGCAATATAGCCAATATAATGGTGCCCTCCGTCACCCCTTCATATATGCACCTGCACAAAAGTCGATTTATTCACGTTATATAGTTCTACGAGCAGTGCAAGCGGATTTTATTCTCTATAAAAGAAATATTACAAAAAGACAAAACATGTTTTATTGTACGGCACCCGTACATTTGCTTTCATCCAAGATTTTCAAGTTTCATAGCAATGCACTATGTGCAATGCTGGCGTAAATTTTGAGACATAGTTTCCGTCTTTTAAAACGAGTTTGAACAACTAAGGAAAACGGCATCCTCAGGTGATGACATTTCTTCACAAGCTTTCCAATTTTCTCCAATATCCGGGTTCCAGATATACGGTTCGACATGTTCCCTTCTTAGTTAATCCGGGAATATATGAAGAACAAGCCCAGAAGCATAGACACAAAAACAAAAACCACTCACTTATCTTCATCATATGTTCCGTTTATGTTCCCAATAATATATGGATGCGTATTACCCGCAATATCAATGTATAAAAAGTTACATAAACTGGTAGAATGTTAAAGGCCGTTGTGTTATTTTATAATTGACTTATTTTGTAACACATTTCTTTAGAATATTGCCGAACTCTAACAACAATACTGTGTAACTACCGATCTTTAGTTTAGACCAGGTATGGGCAACCTCCGGCCCGCGGGCCACATGCGGCCCTCGAGTAAGGTTTGTCCGGCCCGCTACTGAATTCTTTCGTTGCATATTAGCACGGCCTGTCTAAACTTAATTCATAATGAATCATAAGGATACTACAAAAATGTATATTTTTCAAGATTACTCACAGCATAAAACTTCTACAAAAAAGGTTGCCCATGCCTGGTTTAGACTTTCTTGTCAAACGTATGTTATAAAGACAGTCGATGTATCCAGAATTTAATTGTGGAAAAGAACAATTTGCGAACAATAAATCATTCAAATGTTGGAATAGCGCTATTTTCCTAATTGTATCTCCTAGGTTTTCTTGTATTCTTGAGAGTGTGCTTCCATATTTACGGATCTAAAACAAAACAGTTTGTTATGATTCCTAGCTAATCTAGTTTTGTGGCTTAATTCCTTTCAGGAAACTTAGGCGATGACAGTTTTGAATGGAATTGAAAGTCTTTTGTGGAATGTCAAAGATCACGCTTTTGAAAGGTTCAGTATTGGAAACAAAGGGTTAGCACTGCTTTTTAGAGGAATCTACGTGGACTAAGCCAAGTGAAGCGGTATATTGTCTTACCAGGCTTAATAAAATATAAAACTTTTGGAAGTATTAGTTAAAGTTGAGTAAACTGGGTACTGCTGACATCCTTCAAACATTCGCGACTACTATCAAGAATCCTCAAACTAACTTTATGATAATCTGATTTATATTCATCAATAGGAAAGTAGACTGTGTTTCTGTGGTCAGTGATTCATGCATAGTGTAGTATGGTAATACTCCATTAGTAAAATTATCAATAAAAGATGTAAATTTGATAGAAAGCATTCTTTAACCTTCCTATACTCACGCATACGGTCTGTGAGACCGACTTATATAGTATAGTATACGTCTTTCATTTTGACGTGAGTATAGGAAGGTTAAGAAATAGAAAAGCGTTGTAAATATACCACACACATACACTTGAAACATTAAAAATCTAGAATTCCAAATAGCTATAACGACGTGCCGAAAAAATGAAGTTTGTTTATAAGCGACGGAATGGGATGGTCGACGAAAAAAGTCAGATAAAAAGTTATATAAAATACCAGGTTTGAAAAGAAGCAGACCACATCAAAAAAAAGAAGTTGTTGTTTACAAACGACGAACAGACCAAAGAAAAGGAAGTACAATAAAAGGAAAAGACCAAAGAAAAGAAGCGAAGAAAGAATTCAAGAGGGAGGGAGAAGTTAAGAATTAGAAGACAAATTACACTTATACACACTAGGTAATATATTTTGATTGTATTTTCATTATTTTGTTAATATAATACTAAAATTTTGTAAATATTAATTGTAATAATTTTGCTTTCTATAAAATTAACTAAAATTCATACTACAATAGCATCCTTTTTGTAGCATTAATGACTAAGATTATGCATCTTCTAAACAATTGATGCACGGTCAAATATGTGACACTTTTTTTCAATTAAATTTTTATTGACATTTCTTTATTTTATTAACAATAAATATGAATTCTTTTTTCATTATTTTTTATACGTTATTACTTAACCTTTTCATATTAAGTTATTGCGTATGAGAACCTACTTATCCCATAAAAACGTAAATATTACGTAAATACGCTTTTATATCCATTACGTTGTAAATACATCCTAACAAATTAATGTCTATTTGCTCGTGGCGAGGTTTTGTAGAAACATCTACTACTTAAAATCAAATAGGTAATTAAATCTAACCATGATGCGATATTTTCTTGTGTACTTAAATGTTCATTAAATAACTATTTCTACTAACTATATTATGGTTTTCGGTATTCCAATTGACGTCAATGAAATAATGTATCCTTAAGAGCTGCTTGAACACGTTTATGTATTTATTTTTACATAAAAGGCATACATATTTTTTGTGAGATACAAAATTTCGTATTTATATGTACATATGTACAGACATCAATAAAATGTATTTTAAAACTGTTTCATATCAATTTAATAAATAGTCATCGCAACAGCATCGCAAACAAAAACAATGCATCTTTCAATTTTCTAGTACATCGGCTATTAAATTTTTCCTTCACAACAGAAAGATATGAAAGAGAACTTAAATACATAAGAAACAGCCGAATACAATTTTTTGAAGCAAAATTGACTGATAACTTAATTAGGAAACAAAATTTCAAAACCTTGATTAGGTAATCCACGAGCCTAACTTTTGGATAAACAAGTCAAAAAATTCGTTAAATTACCATTTCATCGTTATACTAAGGCCCTTCCCAAAGTTTTCAACCAATTCAATTTACAGATCGCACATAAATCAACTAATTCATTACGTAATCTTTTGGCAAACGCCAAGGATAAGGGTGAAATAAAAGCAGGTATATAGGGAACACATTCCTCATTTTCGGTTCAACAGGCTTGACAAATTAAGCCTGGCCCGATATATTTTGGACAATCTATGCCAATAGAAATTTTGAAATTAATGAAAGCGATAGAAAATAACAGGGAACTATATAGATACGAAAGCATATGTATTTATAAAAATAGAAAGAGAATTATGAACGCAGATGAAGGACCTATTCCAAATTCCAAATTGTACGAGCCATTGAATTAAATTCAGATTTAGTGCAAGATCATTCAACAGTTTAGACACCCTCCATAAAGCATAAATTTTTGGTTTAGAATTATTACAAATACATGCTTGTTATAATTAAGTTATAATTGAGGTCAGTGTCAAAAGTGTATTGCGCGAGCGTTCAGTGTGTGATGTTCATTGTGCATGGCAACTTAGTTACCGCAATACGCATTTCGAATTATTTCCAAAAGGTGTGGTAAGAGTGAATTTATTTCTTTTATATTTGACAATATATGAATTATAATTGAAAATGACGAAATATAACAACGAATATTTGAATATTTTGAAGAAGGATAGAACTATAGTCTGCCGTCTACATTTAAATGGTACGAAGGGAAAGATGTTATCACCTAATTGAACTATTAAACCAGCTGTGTACAATTGTATAGTCAATAAACTCAACAATTCAAGAGAAATGACTAGAATTAGTAAATCGATCGTTGTGACCCCTTATAACAATTGAAACCAACACACATCTTTCGTTACTCGACAAAAATGGTTGGTGCTTGGCTGGAATGTATCCCCATATCTATCACACGCATTTCCATTTATTTCATACTTTATCTTAGTTGTCTACTTAGTTACCCGCAACTACTTTGAACTAATTGTAAGTACATATTCCAATAATATATTGTTCACTCTATATTTCTAAAGTGTAAGTTAAAGGCCAGCGAGTGGTTTTTAATACTTGTATTAATAGAAATATTCTTTAACTTGAAACAATGACATTCCTCATTAAGGAACGAATTTCTGCTAAAGCCTTTACTAATTATGTTTTCGAAGGAGTCCTGATTATACAAGATGCGTGAAGATTTCAAAGCTTTGATCGACATGGGTCGGTTCCTGCTTCTAATCGCATCAAACAACCTTTCTCCACAAAATATCAAGGTGTAGGTATAATAATAATAATACTCTTTATTCCTCTCGACTCATGAAGAGTATGGGAAACGTCAACAATGCAAAATCGCATAACATATCATTATATAATAATATACAAAATCAATAGAAACACACCAAAACACTCATAAAAAGAACATTAAAATGTGTCATTCAAAAATTCAGTTACCGAGTTTCAATTAGCAATTTCTTGTTGTTTAAATTTATCAATGGACATTGTGTTAACATTATTTGGCAATTTATTATATAATTTACTGTGGTATTGGCAGCGATAATCATGGTGTGCGTAGAAAACTAAATTTCAAATCACTAATTATTGCAGTAGACAATTAATTGATGTCATTGTCTTCTTTTTGTTGTTTTCTCTTATACTTTAAATCTTTTTAACTTGATCAGCATTATGCAATCTCGCCTATGTGCTGCTTTATCAGTTATCTTCTGTTTTTTTTCTCCTTATTCTCTCTTTATTCACTCTCTAAATAATTTCGGACTAATAATTTAATTTTTGCAATTTTCTGTCCCTTTTTGGTCATGGCTTTTCTATCGTCTTTTCTGTTACACATTTATTTTCCCTTTCCCTTTTGTTCTTGGTTCTAATGATTTCATCTTTCATATAACCTCGCTTATCCTTTTCATTTTCGTTTTTTTTACAAGAATCATTAATATTGTTATTAATTAATCTTAACTACAACACAGAACCGAAAACTCAAGTCTTGTTCGTAATATTCTAGGAAATGTATATGGATTGTTACGTAACAGTTTAAAATTAATTAAACCAGTGTCAGAGAATAGTAAGTTGGATAGTTACAAATAAAATTTAGAATGCTGATCTAGGATCGATTTCAAGTTTAAACTTGTATAACTACTCGAAATAATTAATTTGTTCTTTGTATTCGTGTAAAGTCTGGTGTTGTGGTAACTCATTCTTTTATATAAAATAACACGTCGAATTTTAGTGAATCCTTTTAATGAAGCCAAAACGTAAAGAATTAACTATTGAACAACATTTCGAAACATCAACTTTAAGCGAAGAACGTTACTTAGAACGAATTGCAACAAAAGTTGGTGCATCACCAAAAACTGTTACTATACTCTACAATACAAACGAGAAACAGACGCACTTCACATAGGAAATAAAGTGGACGACCAAGCGGTGTTGGACAAAAGCGCACAGTGGCAAGAGTAACACCTCCTGATTTTATTAATCCTCCAAAAGGAACTGGGACAGAAGCGCACAAACTAGAGATTAGGAGTATCGGCAGTAATTATTTGATAAAAGTATTTATTTCTTTTATCTATGCTTTCAACGGGGGTGGTACGGTGCATATGGACAACGGTGGTGTACATGAATAATGGTGGTGTACACGCACAAAGAGGGAGATTTTCTTATTTGGAGGAGAGGCGCGGATCGCTGATTATGCTTATTATGTGTTTTGCGATTTGGTCCAATACATGTACTTTGTAAATCCATCGTTGTGTCCTTTTGGCTTTTTGATCGGTTCCAGCTTATCTTGTGCGCTTATGTCCTCGAGATTATTCATCTGTAATTAACAAACAGACAACTTTGCGCTTTCGTTTCACACCCGGACCAAATACGTCTACAAGTACTGAGATCGGTTCATTCTAACAATGGCAAAAGATACAGCTAGCTTACAGTTTCGGCAATAACACACCGAGTCAAAGCGAAATAACAATGTCTGTGTTAGTACTCTTGGAAAATGTTTAATAGTAGCCGGTTCAGAGGAGGTGTGGTGTTAAAAAGCCACTATTACGACCTGTGCATAAGAAAAAGAGTTTAGATTGGGAACATAAAAATTGGACCTCGGAAGTTTGGACAGGAGTTCTATTGACGGAAAAATCAAAATTTCAGGTTTTTGGTTCACAACGTTGTTCGTCGTCAGCCCCGTTAACGAACCAAAGAAGGTCTAGTGGCCAGTGTTAAGGACGTAGATAAAAGTATAATGGTTTTGAGTTGTTTTGCTGGTGTAGCATTTGATGACTTAGTTAAAATTAAAGGAAAAATTATAGAAGAGCAATATCTCAATATCGCTCAGAATAATACTGTATCTTCTTGAGAAAGAATTATAGGTCAACCGTTTGTACTTCAATAGGATAATGATCCGAAACATTCCGCAAATGTATGTGGGAGATTTCCAGTGGTTCAGGAATCTGCAGGTAATATGAGAATAATGGTTTAGCCGCCTTAATCTCTCGAGTTATAGCCTATTGAACATTTATAGGATCAGCTTGATAATAATAATAGTTCTTTATTTGTGCTATAAAAGTTACAATCAATATCTCCTAAAATATAAAGAAGCGTTGTTTCAACTATATGCTTCAATATTCAAAAACAGATAGTTTAAACCTATTGAAATTATCTTCGTTTTTCATATGTAGTGCCAGTTTACTGAAGAGCTTGATAATATTGTAGGTAGCACTTTTCTCATATTTAGTTAACTTGTGTAGTGGAATATCATAATTAATGATATGTCGAGTTCTATAGTTGTGTGCCTCTCCATAAGAAGTAAATAGAGACTTATGTTTAAAACAAAGTAGTAGACATTCGTATACATAAATTGTATTGCGGGCAAAATCCATTATTTCTAAAACAGTGAAGTATGTGATCGCAAACCTAGAAACGTCTACATCTCTTTTGTAATAAAAAGGGAATGTTTACATATACTCTATATCAAGAAATCCTAGTCATTAGTTATTTTGTCGATAATTTCCAAATAAAAAACAAATGTTTGTTTATACATTTATTTAGTTATATTTTCACTGAGGAAGGTGTTCCGAAAACGTTTGTAAACGTTCTGACAATATAACTATCATTTAAACCAGTCTTCTTTAATTGACCTAATTGTGGTAGAGAACTATCATATAAGATAAGTATAAAAAAGGTCACGAAAAAAATATATATACATTTAATTAAATTAATTTTTGTAATAAGAAAACCCTGTTGCAATCATTACAGCTTCCCCATTATTCCATATCTCAAAATGGATTCAACATGAGCACGATAAGCTGCTTTTGTTGTATTGAAATTTGTAGTTCTACTTAGAATTTTGAGAGGAAAGGAGGCAGTACTGAGCCTACTGTACTTCAGCATGATGGTTCCATCTTAGTTTGTCATCTTCATCTATCATCATGTCTAGCGCTTTACAATACTGATTTAAACTAGACGTAAAATCGCCAATAGCAATATCATCAGACGTCAAAGTAGATTCACTTGTTTTAAGCATAATTCAATTGGTTTTAGATTTGTGCTTAATTAAAAACTACTTTCACTATTCGCAGACGCGCGTTCCGCGGTCATACCGCTCATCAGTGCGACTGTGTGAAGTAGTTTTCGTTTCTATAGGAGCTCTATATATCTGGTTTTAGATTTATTTATTATCAGATTGACATTATGAAATAAATTTGATCCATATTCTAATAGAGCAAAACAACATCAGCCGCAAAATGTTTCACAGCCGTATGAATATCTACAGTATACCTGAAATAATATTGAACAGGAATATTTAGAAAAATTAATAGAATGCCAACCATTTATCAAGTTCTAATTAAAGAGAAAGGTGGTCATATTGTTGAAAACAAATTATAATTATTAATAACTTTAAATCATTGTACTTTGTGCAATATTATATATTTTACATACATTTATTTAATAAAACTTAACATATTTCTGCTCTCAAATGTCTCAACTATATGCTGAAAATATATGAAATCTCAAACGGTCTTAGTGCTTCCCAACTTTATGCGGTTAGTATACATATTATTATATTTCGACTATTCTTTAGTAGTATAACCCAATCGTTTGTCACGTTCATGTCAATTTTGATGTAGCCATTTCTTTTAATGTGGTGAATAGTGCCTTTGGAGAATCAAAATCTATTAGCTAGTCTTCTTATGGATCGTTGTTCCCCAAGTAATGTAATTTCTGGCATTTTTTATCAGCAGTTAAATGTAGCATAATCATATTTGTCAATAATGATTAAAAAATGAAATAACATTTGATAAGGCAAAAGCCAGATTTAAATTACATTATCCGATGTGTCCGATTTTTTGTTACTGCAATAGTATATATAAGCTGAGACATTGTATGGAACTAAAATTCCTTCAATATCGCATTCTTAAAAGACCACGCTTCATCATCTCACAATCCAATGTGAGATGATGAAGCGTGGCCTTTTAAGAACAGTATCGATTAAAGTTGATGAGTGACGCATTTTTGTCTTGCATTTCTCTCCACTGAGGATGACAACTTATTGTTAGTTGTGGAAGTAGATATTTAGAGTTTTTCAAAATTGGTGTGGTGAGGGTAAGAGTTGAATTATTTCATTCTAAACCATAGCCGGTCATTATTTTATAGGTTTCAAATACTTTCGATGACCTATTTGCGAAAAGTATCACATACATTTGAAAACTTTAAATGGGCTGTATTCTTTTGCTTCAAAATGTATCGTAAAATGCTTAAACTCGTTTTAGTAGTATCGAGAAAGAACCAAAATAACCTTACAACTATGGCGCCACACCAATTCTCCAGTCTCTAGGCACCGCAACTACAAAATGTTAAATAGTAACCCCTACATATGATACGTCGTTTGAAACCTCTTGAAAAATGCTTTTCATTGATACCGTAGAAAGGTAAGCATTCTCTGATTCAATAGTAAGATGGTATCATTACGAGCAATTGGTATCCATTTATTACTATTTTTACGTGTACAATAAAACAGAGATAGAAGTTTTGGGGCAGTTTGACTCTAGCCTTACCTTTTCGCGAAGCAATCGCAACAATAAGGATTTTTCCAAAATGAGTGCGGAATGTGTTTAAACTTCATAGCATTTTCTTGTACAAATACTCATGCAAATCGCTGAAGAATTGGCAAAGGATGATTGTGAACGGCAAAGCCAATTTTTGAGAAGAGGTGACCGAGGAAAGTTGAACTGGAATTAGTGATCTTTTTCAGCGATAAATGCACATTTGAAAATGTAAGAACGCAGTTTCAGTATGGGTTATACTACTATTTAGAAAAGAACGGTGGCCATTTGGTACAATTTGTTAAATAAAATATTCTGTTTTACATGTAAAAGTACTAATAAATCGATAACAAATTTTCTGGCGTCGCTCAATGGAATTAAGTAGCTCACAACGATTCCTGTACATTATTACTCAATCAGTTAATAATTAGGAAGGTTTCATAAAAGAGTGGATGACGTGTTATCATTAAGTAGTGTAAGCAGAAGTAACGCTCTTACTTCTCATTATTTTAATGTCGCGCCTTGCACGTAAGTGGAAACAACGACCGATTTACACTACTTGATGATAACACGTCGTCCACTCTTTTATAAAACATTATTAATTGCGCATCCAAAATTAGTTTTGAACGGCATTAACAAAATGTTTTTAGAGAGCTTTCTAACAATGTGTCAAATATTGTGCTTGCTACATATCATTACACTACATTGTCTTTAGTAATATGTATGTTACTTTTCAAAAGAATTCTCTTAGTTTTATTTACTTATACACATACGCGGCTGAAGATGCTAATCATAATACATTCACATAACTTTCTGCATCATTAACATTCGTTAAAGGCGAATATAGAAATTATTTTCCCATTATTTAAATAGCTCTATTGTTATATAAGCGTAAAAAATTGGGTAGTTGCATAATTATGTCATGTGGTCATGCATGTCTAAACTGATTTAAAACGTAGTTCAAAGTGCATACTAAGTGGAATACACACTTTTTCGAATAGGAATGCAGTATTTTAACTGAACGATAAGGTAATTATATCATCAAATCGATTTTTATCATTCTTCCGTTTTAGATTATAAATTGGAAAAAATGGTATATAAATAAAATATATTAAAATATTTTTGTTCATAGTTGATACCGCGGAATTTGCTATACTGTACCACATCCTTATAAAAATCTATTATTCAATTTATTAATGTGTTATTTTTTCTGTTAATTGGTGTTTATGGATTAGGAAGCGCTGTAGGAGTTTCAAATATGAAAGAACAACTCGAGGATGATTACAAGCACTAGGACACTATTCCATCAGAAAAACGCCTCACCACACAACTAGTTAAAAATATAAAATTCATACAAAATTCAATAAATTATGAACAAAAGCAAACAACACAAAGAAAACATAAAAGCAACTTACTACAATATTAATTTAATTTTTCTAGCTTTTTCTTTGGGAAACTGCTTAATAATATCGCATGTATTTCAATTATTAAACAAATCACTCCCTATGGACAAAATATTTACATAATTTAATTTACCCTGTTCGACTGAAAAATATAGGTTATTTTTATTCTTTTAAGGATTGAAAAAGATCCTTCATTGCTGCAATTTATAGCGGCAATACTTTTAAAAATGCAAACTTCTGTGGTCATGGTAAGTATCCATTCTTCAGCCAATTATTGTCCTCCAACCAAGATATGTAGTAGAGGCATGTTCTTTATCTTCACATAAACAAATATTTAGAATGAGGGCATTCTTCGATAAAATTATTTTAGATATCATCAACACATGTTTTACATAACTCTGCAGCACTTTTTAAAAATGTGTGGTGTAAATTTTTCAAATTGACCAGAATCCGAGATCTTGAGTAAAGATTATCATAAATACACTTTCCCTTTTGTATTTCTAATAGAAGTTTAGGTATAATAATACATAGTATGTATTTAAGTAGAATTCAGTCTTTGAGCTTCCATTTTTGTATCAGACTTAGGAATAATATCTTCACAAATTTTAAAGTATCTTTGCTGTACAAATTTTTGCTGACAAATAAGGGATTTGACTGATTTGAGTGCAAGCAAAATTGCCGCCGCAAGTGGCGTAAAATTGTCGCCTCGAGAAGCTGGCGCCTCCATTTAGCCCTGTGCTCAGGTTAACCCGGATAGTACTAGTGATGGGAAAAACCGTTCTTTTGAAATAGTAAAAATAATTTGAAATAGCGGTTGCAATATAACTGGTTATCGTTATTTCGTAGTCGACAGTTCTACTCGATAACGCATCATGATTCCACATAGCAAATATTATCAATAAAATATGTCACGGTCTGCCCAGCTGAGTCAATGTTTACGTCTGGGTTACGTTCGAGTCTTAATGATGCTGGACTAAGCAAATAAGAAGACATTCTTAAAAAAGCCTCCGTCGCCTATGCTTGATCTTTATTTATAATTGTAATCAGAATTGTTATTTGGTTCCATATAATATAGCGGTTTTATTTGTAGTTTTTATAAATACTTTTCATATAACATCGTTCTTTTATTTTACATTTGATAATTTCAATGCATACAATTATTTAGAAACTATTTCCGTAGTAAAAATCCGACCCATTTTGACTACCGCCGTTATTGCCGGCCAAGAGAATATGTAGGTACGTAATAAGTTATTTTTCTAGTGGAGTTGTAACGGTTATCCATGATAAACGGGGGCCTCGACCAAACGGTTGTATCGCAACGGTTGCCAACGTCTCAACTGCGTACACTGTAAGTACAGTTAGACAGTCCGAAAGGAACCGTTATTTTTCCGGCGAGGGAACAGTTGCAACCGTTACTGGATCTATAACGGTTATAAAATAATAGATAGTTAAATAACGACACATTACTAGATCGTACGACGAAAAGGTTCCTACATAAACCGATCAAATTAATCCGCAAAAATATCATCCCAAAACTGCATTGAGTTATTTTATCATGCTCCAAGCGCGTGTGCTAGCACAGAAAAAGGTATTTTTCAAGTAATCTACTATCGCACAATTTAAAGCAGGCATAGGCAACCTTTTTTGTAGAAGTTTTATGCTGCGAGTAATCTTAAAAAATATACATTTTTGTGGTATCCTTATGATTCATTAGGAATTAAGTTTAGACGGGCCGTGCTAATATGCAACGAAAGAATTCAGTAGCGGGCCGGGCAAATCTTATTCGAGGCCGCATGTGGCCCGCGGGCCGGAGGTTGCCCATCTATAATTTAAAGGATATTTCAACATTTTGCTATAATATTTCCAGGGTGCACTTTTTAAAGTTTGTATATTGAAATGAATGTACTGCTGTCGATTATCGTCTTGCATCGCATTCATCCTTCAACTAGACATCCGTTATTTGTATCTCGATTGAAATTCATGAAGATTTATTCTACTGTAATTTACACTTTGAGCGCAGAGAAAATATCAATAATTTAGTAATATCGTATAAGTCGAAGCGGATTCCTGAATTATGCACTACATCTTGTATAATGTTGCCATCCAAATATGAAAAGAATTTGGTAGCATCTTCACTTCACTTTTTAATAATATACCAGAAGCAGACAAATCTTTTCGTATTCTAAATATTTTCCTGCAAAGTTAACGGTGACTTACAATTATTGAATTTATTAGAACATGAAGATTTATTACTAAAACGCAGTTAATCAGCCATAAATCATTTTATGTAAAAATCTAACTTAAGTTAAGACCTGCGGAATTTTTAAAACCACTAAGCATTGTAACTATTCTGAAATCGAATAAGTCGGACTTAACACCATTGAAGTAAATTGTGAAGGCTTTAATCGAATTCATAAATGATATTCGGATGTTTGCGAACAGTTATCCAAATTAAGGTTATTTCAGTTTTAAGCGATGCTGTCGTGATAATTATCAAACAAAACTATCCTGTATACCCTCTTCCTCGCTTTTTGCTTAACGACACAGCACTTTTCCTCATAAAAACAAATAATACATTTTATTTTATCCATTGTCAGCTTCACACTTACCAAACAGGAAATAATTTGAACTTTCACTTCTCCCCAAAGTATGGGTTCTAGATACTTCTATTTAGATTTTATTTTGATATTCATTAGTCATGTAAAAGTGGGGCCGACTATAATGAACGTAATGCAAAACTACATACATAGCCTGAAATGTTGGAACAAAAATATTTGGATTTTGATAAATATAAAAACAGGGAGCAGTAGCGTAAAGTTTATTTCAAAACAAGACTACTCTTTCACTTGAATGTTTAAATTATCCAATAATAAAAGCATTTTCCAGACTGAAAATAAAACTAATTACGTTACAAAAAGGTAGAGGAGAATAAATCGGCAGAATTTTGGAACATTCTAAGTTACTCAAAATTCCTCCCATAGTTGCCGCTAATTTTGAGTTAGTAACAACAAACGAAAATAAAAATAGTAAACTATTTTTGAGAGCTAAAATCTTAATAAAATAAAATCTGGAGGATACTCTATATAACGACCATGACCTTTTCGTCTCCGTCATACGATACTTATATGGAATATATAAACCTAAAATAATCTACTCACTAATCCTCAACCTTTTAGATCCGGATTATAAATAATATTTTCATGGCCCCCTTTACACTTTTTTACATTGTCATTATAAAAAACCACACACAACTTTAACGACATTTACATATTTCTAAAATACCACTATCGTATAATCTAATAAAATAAGTGATACAAGTGAACTTTGTTCCTATTTAAAACTTTAGTGTTCGTCCTTAAAAATAATTCTCTATGCATGTTCTGAACCAACTGGTCGATTCTAGGGTCAGCTTAGCTGAGTTTTGATTTGAACCAAAGCTGAAAAACCTGTCTCACATAAATAAGTCGAGGAAAACGGCACAAATATTCGCAGAGCAAGGGAGGCAACTTTTGGATTAACTAGAAAACGTTTTATCCGAAAGTACTACAATGTCGAGATGGAAGTAATCTTTCATGGTTAAAGTAGCCTTTACTTTTAGGATTCTTTTCTGAATTTCTTCCGGTAATTGTAAGACATCGACTACAAATGGATTTCTAGTCATGTTAGATATTCGTGATTCCGAATTAATATCGCTATAATATCGGTAAAATTCGTGACCCAATACTTGTAAATGAGATTCTATATAAGTTTTCAACTCTTCGCCCCGTCCTTGATTTTTCATTGTTCTGTGCAATCGAGAAAAAGATACATTTTCACCTTTTGAGTCCAAAGTTGAAGTTTTGATATAAAACCCCGAAGGTGATCGTACTTATTAATTAAAGTGCAATTTTTGCCCTGAAACTTCAAATTTAGCTGATTCAAGGTTTCCAACATATCTATCAAATAGGACAACCTCCATTAAAATTGTTCATTGTTGAACATTTCGTCTCTCTTTCGAATATCTGTGATCAGAATGGAGATTCTCGCAAAGTAATGTAAATGGTCGACCGTCCAACGCGCTGTTCTTGATGTAGTTCACCACATTTATAGCCGAATCTAAAGTCTAGCGTAAATTCTGCGGCAGTTTTTAAAACCAAAGCTTGTCGACAAATAATACAATGTGTACTAACTACAGTTGCATTCTTTTTCTTTAGTTTTTTGGGCTAAACCTGATCGTACACCTATCATTGAGGGGGCGCCAGCTATGCAAAGCCCAATGAGTTTATTCCAATCCAACTCATCTATTTATGAAGTCAGAAATTGAATCAAATATATCGTCAGATTCAGTGCCTGTTGTTAAAGACTGGGACTACAAATTCTATTTTTCAATGTGATCTTTACTGACGTATCGAACATAAACGTTTAATTATGCACAGTTAACGATGTCAGCGGTTCATCGTAACTTATGGCAAAAAATAGAGATGATTTTACGATGATTTGGGATTTTATGTGTAGAGCAATATCATCAATTCTACGCTTGATAGTGTTATTTGAAAGAGAAATCAACTTCATTTTTTGTTCTGATACTTCTCCTAATATTATCTGCGTGGTTTCTAGTACACATGCTTAATTAATTCTTCACCGATAGAATGATGTTTTTACTTTGCTCATCAAAAAAGCTATTTTGTATGAATCTTTGCGATATTTTCAGGAATTATCTAATCTCATGCGCTTGAGTGCTTATGATTTGGAAGAAAAAAACTCTTTCAACTTCGTTAATCATAGTAGGATGTTACAGGCTCAAATGTCTTTCAAGGCGAGGCAATGTATCGCGTCTTTCAATTGAGGTACATCCAAATTTAATATAAACCCATAAAATAAGCTTTCTCATTCACTGCATTGGTTTATACTTACATATGTATTTGCCAAGGTTTCGATGATAGAGCAGTGGTGGGACTTGCACTCACGCACTGAATCTCGCCTTGTGATTGTGGCATATTAATTTAATCTATTAATTTAATTTAGTTCTAAGTATTTAATTAGTTTTGTGCGTACATATATATTTTTTATTTGTATATCTACAATGCATTTTTCTTTCTTTCTCTCTGTTTCTACAGCAATAAAGACATTTATTATGATTATTATTATTATTATAAATCAATATTTTTGTTCTAGTTTCTAATTTATATCAACAGCAAATGGTAGTTACTAGTGATGGGAAAACCCGTTCTTTTAAAAGAACAGTTCCAACCGTTCTAGTTATTCTGAAAAGACGGTTCCAATATAACAGGTTTTCGTTCTTTCGTACTCGACAGTTCTATTTGATAACGCCTCATAAAATCAATAAAATAAGTCATGCCTACATCGCCTTTGGCGGCCTTTGCTTGATTTGAAATATAGTTTGTATTTCCCCGACGTTATACTTTCCCATCACTAGTTCTAATATCTCGGTGATTCCCCGAGTTATATGATTGTGTATTGATGATGTAACTGTATCCTACGTACATACATTAAGTTTTTCGTTAGAAGTTCCTATACAGTTTTCTTTTCTCACGATTCAACGCTAGTTTACACACATGGTGTAAAATAAATATAACAAAAACATTTAAGTCAGTTTTCATTGTGGACACATCCGTTTGCTACAATCCGTAGCTGATCCATCGAACAACAGCTTTATAGTTAGGAAATAGGAACAATCATCAAGTAATCACAATTCATTCATCCGGAAGTTTCCCAGACAAAATAATCATCATGGAGAAATATT
This sequence comes from Chrysina gloriosa, assembly GCA_038088585.1. NCBI lineage: Eukaryota > Metazoa > Arthropoda > Insecta > Coleoptera > Scarabaeidae > Chrysina > Chrysina gloriosa. The sequence goes on from CM076089.1 coordinate 42,814,219, forward strand.
TAAAAGGAAAGAAGTCGATGATGTGGAATTTCTTCACGTCACGAGACGAAATCACAGCTAAGTGTAATATTTGCAGTCAGATTTTATCATACAAATCATCCATTAGTAATTTAAAACACCATATGCGAAGAAAGCATCCTACAATTAAGTTAGTTGATACTAAGCAGAATGACAATACTTATCCACTTACATCACATAATCTAATCACCGATAACATTATTACTGATGACATTTCTCCTTCCCAACCCTTCGACTTCATCTGGAATCTTTCATCAAATCGAATATGAGCCAATACAAACCAAGAAAATGCACTAAACCCAACTGAGAATACCAAAGAAAATAAGCTTCACGCAGAAAAAAGTTTTGGATGATAAAGTATTGCAATTAATAATTAAAGATTTTCAACCTTTTTCCATTGTGGAGGATATTGGATTTCAAGAATATACAAATACATTAAATCCAACATATAGTCTTCCTAGTAGAAAAACATTATCAATCACCTTGTTACCAGCAAAATATGAAGAACTATACATAAAAACCCAACAAATGATGAAGAATGCGATGGCTGTTAGTATCACTACAGATTCCTGGACTTCTTGTAATAACGACGGATTTATTTCAGTAACAGCCCATTTTATAGATGAAACGTTCTCTATAAAATCAGTTTTATTAGAAGTATCTTCTTGTACAGCTAGTCATACCAGTGCAAATATAGCTAATGAGCTGAAGAGGATCACGTCACAGTGGGGTGTACAAAACAAAATCTTCTTGGCACTGTCTGATAATGGTGCCAATGTGAAGAAGGCAATAACTAAAGAATTACAGTGGAATCATCTTGGTTGCTTGGCTCATACAATAAATTTGATAGTAGGGGATGGATTAGTGGTTGTCGATGAACTTGTTGTGAAGGTTGCGGATATTGTATCACACTTTAAAAAGAGTACTGTGGCAAAAAATAAAATGAATTTTTATCAAAAGCAAAATAATAAAACGCCAAAAAAATTGATACAAGCAGTACGAACGAGGTGGAATTCCGTGTTTTACATGTTAAAACGTGTCCAAGAATTAAAACAGGAAATACAAGCTTTATTGGCTGTTCTTGGAAAAGAGGACTGGCCAATGTTATCTAATCAAGAATTTAAAATTGTCGAAGAGCTGATTACAATTCTTGCACCCATGGAATCATCTACATGACTTATGGCATCTGAAAAGCACGTTACTCTGTCTCTTGTCATTATTATTACAAACGGCCTTCAGGATATGTGTAGAATAGCAACCAATTTACTACTGAATCAAGAGATGTGATACAAAATATTGTAAATGGAATAAATACTCGTCTAAGCAACTTTGAAACAAATAGACAACTATTAATTAGCACTTTTTTAGATCCACGGTTCCAACATGTGGGATTTGCACCAGACCACACTACAAACACAGCAAAAGATTTAGTGACCAATGTTTTGACAACCATAATTGACAAGAATAAACCGGAGAATTTGGCTACCCACCATGATATAGAAGTTTCCCAAATGGACCAAGACCAAAAACCATGCTATATGGGCCGCGTTCGACAAGAGAGCATCGACTTTTGTTCCTTTTGGATCTGGAGCAAACAACTCTAGGGCAATTATTGAGATTCAAAGATATTTGGACGAGCCACTCTTGGATCGGAGAAGAAATCCATTAGAGTGGTGGGAAGATCATTCACATAATTTTCCCAATCTGAGTGAACTAGTAAAATTTAAAATTTGGAACTGTGGCAACATCTGTGCCATGCGATACCAATAATCCTGTTTTCAAAAACAGGATTATTGGTTTCTGACCGTAGAAACCGTATATCTTCTGAAAAGGTGAAAGAGATCTTGCTTCTTAATATTAATCAGAATTATCGTTTTTGAATATACATATATATTTTAACATGTTTTATTTTTATTTATTTATATTCGCATATATATATATATATATATAGACATATTTCTTATGATTGGTTGCACTTTATATCGTAAGATTATTTTTATTTATAATTGTAATTAGAATTGTTATTTTGTTCCATATACTATAACGGTTTTATTTGTAGTTTTTATAAATATTTTTATATAACATCGTTCTTTTATTTTACATTTGATAATTTCAATGCATACAATTGTTTAGAAAATATTTCCACAATAAAAGTCTGACTCAATTTTGACTACCGCCGATATTACCGTCTGAGAGAATATGTAGGTTAGGTACGTAATAAGTTATTTTTCTAGTGGAGTTGTAATGATGATATTGATGATAAACGGCGACCTCGACCAGACGGTTGCCACAGAACACCATCAATTGTATAGAAACGGTTCAACCGCGTACGCTGGAGGCCGTCCGAAAGGAACCGTTCTTTGCCCAGCGAGATAGCAGTTGCAACCGTTCTGCATCGAGAACGGTTCTAAAATAACAATAGTTCAATAACGACCCATCACTAATAGTTACATATCTATTCGCAATTGAAGCGTGTTTTCATTTCGTGAGCGACAGAGCTTGTCGTCAAACGATTTAATTCGCATGCATTTTACCTAGTAAACAGCAAATTACACAATAAAAAATAATCAAGAAATTGATTCCAGTCTTCGTTCTAAAATGTCAAGAGAATGACAAACAGTTCCTAGCCAATAAAAGTGATATAATATATACATACATACATATATACACACTGGCAAATAGTGTGTGCATTATATAATCAGATTTCTAATTATAGTTTTTGCATATTTTACGTGTTTATTTTGATTAGATTACAATTTCATGACGATGTGAATATCTTATCAGTTTAATAATAATGCTTAATGTGATTCCAAATGTTTTAATATAAACATAAGTTAACCTTGTTATGTAACGTTCCTCTAAAATTTAGCACAGAAATGTTTTCACGTTTTTTTAAATTTATTTTTGCAAATACAAAAGCTAATTACTCGGTTTTTTTCTAAAATCTACTGAAGCCAATTAGATAATTGTAATTACAACAGAAGCTTGCGCTAACCCACAATAAGATTAATTCTTGTTAGTTCGGAATTTTACTAACCAGTTGCTTAAATCTTCAATAAATGCCGAACCCATCATGATGATAAAGTTGAAAAAATACATTAACAATTTTTGGCATTTACAGTTTTCTGGTATATTTACTGTTAAAATTATGTAGGTCATTCGTAGTATATGTCTACAGTCTTTAATCCGCAAAGACGAACAAATAAATTTGTTCTATGGTAAATCGAACATTTGATATTTTATTGCGTTAGTAAATACAGTCTCATTTACGTTTTCAAGTTTACTACGTTTCTGTATACAAAAACAATTTGAAATTTAAAACTTGTTTAAAAATATTAGAGAGGATCCATTTGTGTAGAATGTGGAATTTCCAAGAAGATATTGTTATTTTACCGTTAATTATGGTCACACGCTGAACCTCGCATTAAATTATGGGCAATGTTCTAGTCTCTATTCTCTTTCCTGCTCTAGAATTTGTGAGATAATGTTTGTAATACTTATCATTTAATTATTTTCTACGACTATTAAATCAACTACGCTAACAAATTAAGTTAAACATGTATATTGTAGTATAGTAATACTCGAATGCTTAATTACCATTAGAAAATTCATTATTTATTACAATTCAGTATATCAAAATTCACACTTAATGTTGGGGTTATGGTCTTCAATTGTCATACGGTTTATTTTGGGGTTCTATTTATACCTTGTCGATACCACGCCCGCCACCGTTTGAGCGTTTTACCCTAAGGATGTTAGCTTCTTATTTTAACTCCAGCCAGAGACGTTTACTGGGAGAAACAAATGTCACTAGAAATAAAATTATTAATTGTTATAAAAAGCATCGCTTAATAGACAGAAAACCATTGTTAACATTCAGAATCATACACACAACACATATACATTACAAGAATTCATAAAAAATTACTGGAAATAACCAACGATACATCGACATTCAATACAGGTTTCTATAACAGCGATATACTTGGATAAACTGGAGTCAAGGTGAATTAAAGTTTTCGTTTCGTGGACAACTTAAAAATAAAACACTGTAGTCCTGATTTCCAAAAGAAATGAAAAGTTCGTTTGGTTAACCACGAAGAAAATTGACAAGATAGATAAGTCAACAAATAAGTCAATAAATATATTTGGAATAAAAGGTTTTTAAGAAGAAGTACCAGTGAATAAAGGAATCTCACCATACGGAGAAGATAGAATCTAAGAAGGGGAAGAATCCATAGGAATTAAAGGTACATAGAGAATAGAAGTTAAGAGAGGAGATATACGAAGAACCATCATCGAAAGAGAAATTACATTCACACACACACACAACACTAGGTAATTATCTTGATTTTGTGTTAAATATTTCTCAAAATTTATAAATATAATTTGTTATAATTTATGCTGTTTATATCATTAAATAAGAGTTAGGCCGATGCAATTTTGTTTAAAAAATTTAACTAAATTCTCAGTACAATATCATAGCGTTGTCGTGTCGTATACACTTCTTAACTTCTGTGGGACAAACGCAAAGCGTGCTTCTTTTTCACCGGCAGTACTTGAGAAAGACAGTCAATTAACAGATTGTCTTTACTCCTACGACAAAACAATGACAAGTAACAACTTCAAATAGACAAAGAATTTTCTATATTTGATGACCAACAACTTCACGAATAAAGATAAATATTTCTTGATATCTATAGGAACTATAACAACTTTTACCTCTGCTATTTTTATGTGCATAGCACATGCATGCACAAGCTTGCAAGTAAACCGGCATCAAACCCATTTTCTTAGAAAATGTTATACCCCCTACTTTCTTCTTTTTCTGTATCCTACTACCCTTTCGGGTGTCCGATTATGATTCCACGTCCTTCAGAATTCACGTATTCCATGCTTTTCTACCCTTTGCGAGCCTTCTCATGTCTTCTTGTACTCTTTCTCTCTGGCTTCCCGCTGCCTCTGTTTGATCTATCCGTGCTCTTCTGGATCTTCCTCTTTTCCTCTTGCTTGCTCTTCTGATTTCCAATATCTTCATTGTGTCTGTGTGCAATCTCTTCATACCAGTTAAATTATCTGTGCTTTATCTTTTTATAATTGGTTCTTGCCTCGGGTTTTTCCAAACCGTCACATTCCTTATTTTATCCAATTTTATACTATTTTCCTAAGGTACTTCATTTGCATTCCGTCTAGCTTATATGCATTTTCTGCATTATCCAATTTTCACTGTAGTGTAATATTGTTATAGGGCCTGTTTTCTGTTTTATATTCTTTATGATCCATTATAATGATAAACAATGAGCTCAAACTGTCGCTCTGTTTCACTGCTCTCTTCATCACAAATCCCTCTGATCCGTGCCCCTTTTTTGCACGCTAAGTCACTGCAGTTGTTTTTATTCTTTTTCAACAATTTAAGATATTGTATGATTGAATAAAAAATATCAGTAAAATTTTTTTACATTTCAGTAGGGTTACATGGATCCAAACAAAATTAGGTGAAATTTATTCTACAAAACCTTGGTATGTAATTCCTATAATACTTATTGGTAGTAACATGTAAATTCAGTACTAAGTAGTAAGTGCTAAGTACTTGAACCACAAAAAATATCGTGGCATTACCTTTTTAAATATAAAATCAAGTAGATAAGTAGCCATGGTGAAAAACAATAACAAAGTTTATCACAATCTGTAAAAAACAGGTACTTAAGCTAAAATGTTATCTACCGTTATTTGTATTACAAACTTAAAAAATTATGGTGAATTTTCCAATTACTGAAAGCCAAAATATGTATTGCATATTTCTCAACTGTTATAAAAATTCCCATCTGGTTGCCCAAACTTATTTAATCAATGTTCCGGAAAGACGACAACCAAATTCATAGATGACCTGCCTTTGGCAGACAGCATTGGGTTATGGGACCAACAAGATGGCTGCCCAGTCCACAATTTAGATTATTTAATTCACCGATTTGACCAATACAAAAGTTCGATGGCTGGTACATTAAAGAATAAAGTATATGGAAGTCATGAACTTACTTACTTACTTACTTAATCCTTAAGCCTTTTCTACTACTGTCCTGGCGTGTAAGGTGTGTGTGGAGTTGAGTTCTCTAAGATTGACTTGTTGCATATTTCCGTCCATCGCTTCCTATCCCCTACGGCTTGTTGGGTTTCCTCCCACGATACTTTTACCCAATGCATCTATTACGTTCCCTAGCCACGTCCGTCTGGGTCTTCCTCTTGATCTCTTCTTGTTCGTCCTGGCTTCAAATACCTGTCTAACTATGCTCTGTTCCGGCATCCACATGTCCATACCATCTCAGCTGTGCTTTCTCGATATTTTCCTCCATTGGTCTCAGTTTCAGATTATCTCTGAGTGCCGTATTTCTAATTCTGCCCCTTCTTGTTTTATTTACCATTTTTCTCACAAATCTCATTTCTGTAGCTTTTATTTTTTTCTGTTTCTCGGTCATTGTCCATGTTTCCCCACCGTATAAAAGTATTGGAATAGCTACTTTTTAAATACTTGTACTCTAACCTCTTTCGGTATCTCTTCTTTCCCCAGAAATGTATTTTTTATACAATTGAACAGTCTTCCTCCTGCTGTTGTTCTTTCTTTTATTTCTTCCTCTATCTTGCCGTCCTCTGATAATATTGAGCCCAGGTATTTAATTTTTTTACTTGGCCTAGTATTTCTTCTCCTACATTTATTGTGTGTTTTTTGCGGATTCTTTCCCACTATCATTGTCTTAGTCTGCTCTATATTTATATTCATGTTTATTTCCTCCAATATTTCCTGGTAAGTCTGTATGTTCATATTAAGTGTTTCTTCGTCCTTTGCATTTATAACCATATCATCCGCATAGCATATCTCCGATATTTTTATATTTTTCATTTTCCAGTAGCCTATTTCATATGCTCTTATTCCTTTTTCTTTACTCTCTTTATTGCCTCATCTAACACCAGTGTAAAATTGAAGTAATTAAAGTTACAATAATGTAAGGAACTGCGCAAAGCAATACTAGAAGCGTGTGCTACTATTAATCGAAATACGTTGCGTAAAGTAACCCGAAGTGTGATATTCAGCTAACAATGGCCAGCATTTTGAACATCATGTGATTTAAGTTTGATTATTTTATATAAATTTCTTTTTTTTGTTTGGATCCATGTAAGCCTACTTAATTAAAATGTTAAAAAACAGTTTTATTGGTATTTTTATTCAATCATACATTATTTTACACCGTAGAATAGAGAATAAAAATTCTATTCAGTAACCTAAAACGATATAGCGTCCATTTAACTTAAGGAAGTTGATACGAGTATCTCGAAAGCAACCACCATGAATTTTGATTCGACAGCAATTTTAAATTGGTCTTATCGAAAATAGTAGCTTTCATATGAAGCTGTTTTTCGTATCTCTTGTATTTACGAAGATATTTGGTATACAAGGAAATGACGGTTTTCCAAGCAGATTTTAAATCGGCATGTAAAGCTGCAAAACATATCACATTTAACCAAATCTCCATCTCTAATGATAAAAAAGTGACGTATGCAATTCCATTCAATCTGGGACACTGTATAACTTTAATGTGTATATACATATATATCGGACTTACTACCCTTTTAACATTAATATAATCCGAAAATATTTTCATTTGTACACATTTATATGTTCTTTTATAATCTTAGCCTTTATATTTCTAAAATTATTATTTACACAAACAAGAGACAAAGATGAATACATTGAAGATGAAATTAGAAAGATAGGTCTGTTTTATTACCTATATTCTCATGCAAGCGGGAAAACACTTGGTACTTTCTTCAACCCGAAGATTGTAGCTATATATGTCTACGAGGTAGGCGCCATAAATCTTTCGTCTGATATAAAAGAAAACAAACTTGGTAAAATGTAACAATTTTTATTTTTCAATATAATCTCCCCTTACATTTCTTACAACATTCAATAACTAATTCTATACCCTTGTAAAAATAATCTAAAGTTTTTCCCTCAAAATGTTTTATTACACCTGCTTGCAATTCATCGTCCTTAAAACGATTTCCCGTAGGTTTTTATAAAAGAGAACCATTGTTTCATCTCCTGTGACAATAGATTCCAAAATCGGTTTGGGGCCGTGTCCGCACATGTTTAAAAATGAGCGCGCACATTCCACCCGACTTTGACGTTAGAGAACGGAAAGAAGAGCGCTAATATTCATACCCAAATGGTCATGGATAATTCGGCGAATACTTGTTTCATAAATGTTAGACGTTAATGCTAATTACTTCACTTTCAAATGGCTCTCTTCTAGTATCATTTCTTCAATCATAGCAATCTTTGCGGGTTATCACTTCAGTTGGCCCACCGGAGCGCTCATCATCGTCAAATGATGCTTCCCCAAGACGGATACATTCTGCCCAGTTTTTTACAGTAGAATATAAAAGAGGTAAACCACCATAAATCCCGTCTAAACGTTGTTTAATGTGATTAGGTGCATGCCCTTTTCTTGTGAAAAACTTAATGATTGCGATTGCGCGGTACTGTTTTCGTTAGCTGGGACATTCTCATGCACTAACCACGTTGTCTTGTTGGCTACTACAAACTACTACTCTGCGAGCAATACTATATAATTAATATAGTGTAGGGCTCACACATGTGCAATTATGACGCAACGGAGTTTGAAAGGCCGAGGATTTATGGTGCCTACCTCGTACATATAGATACATATGTACTACTGCTTTACATTCCTATGACTGATGTTTGTCAGCTGCGTTTTAGAGCTAAAATATATTCGCTATTGTGTGCGCACGTAATGCTAATGTGATAGACTTTTCCATTATATTGTTTGCAAACATCTAATAGACGTAAACTTCCCATTGTTAAACTAATTGCACGTTTATATTTCATTTTGCAAATATCGAGGAATAAACATGGAGAGGTCAAAAATTGACGTAAATTTTCTTCTTAGGCTTCTATACATATTTCTAACCGAGCCTGAGGGCACATGTTTAATAAGAATTTCAGACATCAGTTCTACCTTTCTTTTAAAAGATAGTATGTACAGTACATATGTGCAAAGCTAAAAATATAAATTCAAAGTATTCATGCTTAAATAAATCCATAAAGGTTAAGAACATATAATATGCTAAATATACCACGAAATGCATAGATATGTTTGTCTGACTGGCTTATAGAACATTTTATATCGTTACTCCTATTATTATTAATAATAATTCTTCTGTAATAAAGACTAGACTAAACCAAAAACGGCAAACTTTATTTGTTAAAAAACTTGGACATACACAAAACACTATTAGATTGTACCAAAAATTCTTATTAATTTTCGTTCAAATCGCATATGCTTAATAAACATATGATTCAATATCATGTTACAAAATAATACTTACATAGATACATATCGGCTTAAGCATTTCTTTTCTACACAATCTATTAAAATAACGTCTTGAATAATATTTGATCAGAGATATGAAATTTACCATTATACTATAATCCAATGACCGCAGCAAAACTGCTTATGCGACCAAAAAGAGAAGATAAGTGAACTATCGGTATCAGATTGGTTCAATTGTTCTTGCAACTCCCTCTCAAATTGTCAAGAGTCTTGAGAACTTCAAAGGGAACGAAAAATATTGTTCGATATTTGCGTGGAATTGTTTTCTGCTGTAAACATGCTCGAACTGATTCAAATGAATTAACTGACAATAACGCCAAACAGTGGTATAGGAATCTGCTTCAAAGCCTCTCTGATTATTTTCACTGTTATGCTGTGACTTAATCGATTTCTTTCCCAAATCTCGATGAAATGAAACAACCGCTGTGTTGTTAACTAATAAAAACAAGCTTCTAATTTTACTTCACGTTTAATACATCTATTACATACAACTAATGTGTCGCAGTCACACGTGCATCTTCATTGACCTGTGTGATCTATCTACTATATGGCACTGTCATTACTTACTCACTACCACAGCTCGCTACCTAATAATATTTCAAAATAAATTTAAAAAACATTCTTTTAAAAATTATGTGCTGTCGTCATTTTCACTAAAAGTAAATCTACGTCGTTTAACCATTCTTCTGCTACTCCTGGTATATGTTCCAACACGCGTAGATATTTGACTGTCAACCAAAACACGACTAAGAGGTTTATGATTTGGGCTAGATTGTTCAAAACTATTATAGACGGCACTGATTTGTCTTCAGGGTTGTCTGGTGTTAAGGTATGTTTTTCTCTATCTACTCTAGCTTTTAATAAATGTTGACGGTTTCTACGATACTGAATACCTTCCGGGGTTTCAACTAAAAAAGGATTTTGATTCAGGACTAATTCGCCCTACTGACGCAGGTGACCATGGAAAGACGGAAGTGGTTTTGTATGTTGATCACGCTAATTTTTTGCTCTTTCTATTTTCTCCCTCACAAATTTAAGATATTGTTTTATAATCAACGACTTTTGGTTTCAAAACGCTATGAGAAATCGGTAATTTCGTTCTTAATTGTCTTGAGTAGTTTGGCGGGGAAGTAACCACTATCTTGTTGCGTATATCTATATTGTAGTAAAGCAATATAAGGATTTGTACCTGATTGCAAATATTTTTGAGAAGATTTTTGACCGTAGTAACAGTGCGCGATAATTAGGACTTGATGTTTGGTGATTTATATTCCATTCTCTCAAGAATAATTTGAATTCTTCAGAGTTATAGGGCGGACTATTATCTGATGTTATAACAGAAGGTATTCCATGACCAGTAAACATAGGCCTTAAATTAGTTTTGACTTTGTCTTTTTGAATTAACAGCTACTACTTCAAAATATTTCAAAATAATCAACGACTAATAGAGATGTAGTTGAAATAAAAAAAATCTATACCAAGCTTTTGCCACGGAAGTGTAGAGGGTCATGACACGAAGTACATTGTTCTACTTTGTTTTTAATATCAACACTGATATTTGGCTAATATACTACATTTCGTGCTTGTCTAAGGAATTTGTCTATACCTAAACGACCCTCATGAATTATTTCCACAATTTTGCTTCTCAGTGTACTTGTGGAATAATTAAAAGATTATTTTTAAAAACTAACCCGAATGTATGTCGTGACGAAAATTATAAAAGGGTTTCACACAGTCATTGACTTTCCTTCTTGCATCTGGCCAACCAGATTGACAATATTCAACAAGAATTTGTAGATTAGGATAATGTTTAGTAGCTATTTGAATGTCACTTACTGCTCCGACAACAAATTTAGAACTGATAATGATAAGACTCGGTTTGGATCAAAATTTGTAAGTATCGGACTTTTACTTATTATATTTTTTAAATTATCAAATTTCGCTTGATGCACTTCATTCCAGTGAAAAGTAGTGCTTTTTCTTAAAGGACCTCTTAGGTCTTTTATCAGCTAAATTATCAATATACGTACCTAAGTAATTTATCGTTCCTAAAAATTTCTTTACATCGGACACTAACTTTGGTATTTCTAGCTGACGAATAGCATTACTTTTCCGTGGATTTGGAGGCATCCCAGAAAAACTTAAAATATGACCAAGGTATTGCACCTCCGGTAAATAAAAATGACATTTCTCCATAATTTTAAATTCTCTTTCTCAGCCTTTTCTAGTAGCTTTTGTAGTGTTTCATTATGACCTTCAACTGTAAGATATCCGGAATATCTGAAAAGATCTCAGTCATCTTTTTATGAAATATTTCCGGTGCGCAGAAAACACCATAGGGTAAACGTAAAAATTTGTACCGACCAAAAGGTGTGTTAAAAGTACATAGGTTTGCACTTTGTTCATTCAATTTTATCATCCAAAATCCTGCTCGGGCATCCAAAGTTGAAAAGAACTTAGCTCGTGACAATTTAGATCTAATTTCTTCAATCGTTGGAAGGGGATGATGATACCGTTTTATTGCCACATTCAATTTACGAGGATCCAGGCAAACACGTAATGACTTATTCTTTTCTCAATTATAACTAAATTTGTTATAACGTTAAGTAATTCCATGCGCTCTAATTCAATTTTTAATCTTTTTGTTTAGCAAATGGAACTACGCGGGGGATCTACACTTGGTACAATATCTGCATTAACAGTTATACGGCATTCTGTAGACAGTCTGTTTAACAGTCAATTCCAACAATTATAAATTCGACAGAGACAGACTGATTATTATTGATAATGCAGTTGATAATGCACTTACCCTTGATCGGAATTTGATCTCTTGAAAATGACGTCAGACTAACATTTGCAAGTTTAATTTTATTGTTGACACTCTATGACAGAATTATTAATTTGAACACCGACAATCCATGCATTACTATTTATATTACTTACAAAGTTTATTGATCTTATAGCAAATAAATCTTGTTCTACATCTAAATGATCATTAAAATCTGTTTTTTATGTGTGAACTTGTACTTCACCAATATTAGCATTCTTAATTTTACTAATAAGATAGTATTTAGCGAAGTGTCCAACTTTACGACAGTTGTTACAAATTGCGCCTTTAGCAGGACACCTACTGCGATCAATCTGACCACATCGTTTACTTCTTGAATGTGTGTTGTATGTATGAGTACTTCACTATTTGGATTTAACTGTTGGGCTTGTATTTGCGTGATGTCTATTGACTTAGGTATTCTTACGGCTTTCTCTAAATCCAGATCATCCTCTTGCAGAATCCTTCCTTTTATTATTTTATTGTTGCTATTCAATCCCGCAATGAATATGTCTTTTACTAAATCTTCACGTAGCTCATTCATGATAAATTTAGGTTTATGAATTCATCAATATTGTCCCCTTTCTTTTAGATTCTTGTCAGGAAGTTACGGCTCCCCACTGTTAGGTTCTTCCTAGGGCTTACAATAATTGTCAAATCTGGAAACTAAATCATTATACGTACAGGAATCCATATTTCAATTGAAGGAATTAAATATATCCAAAGCCTCGTAACCAATGTAGTGTAGAAAAATGGCAACTTTGCGTTGATCCCTTTCGTTTTCCAGTCCACTTGCCCTCATGCAAATTTTGAACTGCATTAGCCATTTTGACAGTTGTCCGCTAGATTGCCTCCTTTTACTACTATTTTTTTCTTTTTATTTTTACGCGGGCTTTAACCTGATACCATGTTGTGTGGTTAACTAATAAAGATGAGCTTCTAACTTTTCTTCACGTTTAATACATCTACTACATACAACTAATTTGTCGCAGTCACATGTGCATGTTCATTGACTTGTGTGATTTGTCGACTATATGACACTGTCAATACTTACTCACTACCACAGCTCACTACATAATATAATCAACAAACCTGCGAGCCGCATCATCTATGATAGACATATTAAATCAACAACAGCTTCAAAGAAGATTTCGATAAAATTACTCTTAAAAAGAATTAAATTTGACATATGGTGACATTTTGAACGATTAGTGTGTTAGAAGCTAGAAACAGTAATTGGTCAGGAGTTCTAAAATGCCACAGTCGTAAAGTTTTATACTTTCTTTATTGAGAGGCACAGTCAGCACCAACCAGCTTCGTTTGTAAAGTGTGTTAAAGAAAGCAATTCAGTGAAAAAAGTGAAAAATCATTTCTCTCGTTCCATTTAGGCAACGAGTCACCCCAATTCTTCCCTTTTTGTTGAACGTTTCTAGGCGTCTAAGTATGGAACTGCGTTAACTATTGAGAGTAAAATTCTTCACATATGTTATACCACCATCCTGAATTTCTTCTTTCCTTTTTCTTACATAAAATTGTTATGTTAACGAAATTCTAGTCAATGGGTTGTGTACAGTTAGGTGGTAAGAGAAGATAGATAGATAAAAACTCTGATCATTTATTTCTTTGATTACTAGATGCCAAGGACTATTGATTATTAGTAATGTTGCGTTTTGGGGCCTATTTGTGCTCTCAAAGAATTAAAAGAAAATGTCGTTCAACCCTTTTTGGATGAGTCATATATTATACGCAATGAGGCATTCCTCAACGCTTGTGAATTTTTTACTTTTCCAAGAAGTAGAATACATATACTGTCGCTGGATTAGTCGCTTAGCTTGAGTGAGCTTATGTGCTATGCACCTTCTTAGTTTTGACTCAAACACTGCAGTATTGCTTGTATATATGATATATATTTTTAAGAAACCCATTCAAGGAGGTGTACCTATTATTTGTAAAATCTCTGAAAACCTCTGCAACAGGAGAAACAATTTCCAATGTGATCAATGGCTACTTTGAAAACATACAATAAGCGGGTCCTATTGCTTCCGAATGACGTGAAATAATAATGAGATTTTCAAGTATCTATCTCAAAATAAATTGGAACAAACACTGTAGATGTTCCTTTCATAAATACAGTAACAGATGTTTCACAGACGAAGAATGTCACAAGAAGATGCTGTATTTGTTATTATACACATCTATATATATATATATATATATATATATATATATATATATATACGTCGAAGAACTGCTTATATGTGTATTGTAAGTATTGTGAAATTCCTTTGCATCTTATCAATTACTTTCTGACATATCACATAAAGAAATAAGGTTAACTATGAATTACTGAATGAATTAAAGATTCTTTTATATTTAACAAAAGTTGAAAATCTCTAATAATTGTATTTTGAAAAATGTACCTCATGATGTGATGAAGTAAGTTAGCACATTCCTCAAAATTTGATTGAAAATTATTAGGTATTTATTTTAAAAGTTATAGCACTTTCTTCTAACGTAATGCGATTGAAACAAAACACACTTCCCGTACTCACCTAAAATTACTTTCACCATGACTTAGAAGGTGATCGATTACACTTACTAATCTTTTACGTTACAAAGATATCAAAATGATAGCTACGTTTTAACAGTTGAAAAATTTATTGCCATTCCAATTGCTGTTGCAATTGTCGTTATTATAAGAAACTATGTCGTGCACATTTTGTAATGATGAAAATGAAATTTTGCAATTTTTCGTGTTTTCTTTATCAAACATCGGTATTTCAAACTCCAAAAATTTAGTTTGATATCCAAAACTGCATTTAACAGTGTTGTATAACACGAACTTTTTATGTTGGTTAGTATTAAAGCTGCAACAATTCTTAAAATTGGAGTACTTAAAAACAGATATTTACTATTTACTAAAATAAGATACTAAAAAAGATAAGAAAATCATCGGAAATTTCTATTCGTAACTGTCTTGCGGAAGGATATATTATTATACAACTCACGTTTTAGAAAATACGGTTTTGTTGATATTTTCAAATTTATCGTATGTTGAAAATTGTGCTGTTAGGTATTTTTTAATTTGTTTGTACTGTTCCAGAAAATGTACGAAGAGTTGGTATCGTTTTCTACAGCAGACTGATTTTGAGCAACTCGCGAAATAATAAAAAGATTTGAATATGACAGAGAATATCGCTTATAAAAACCATGTGTTACTGTTAAAAATAATTAAACCGAACGTTTCGTTTTAAACACATGCAGTTTGACCTCTCTGTCATTTTGGAGCCACTGGGGACACGTATTTAAATTTAATAACAACCAAACAATAGGAGCTACTTTTTTAACTCGGGTGGACTTATTCATATAGAATTTTATACATATAACTGCGCACTTTAAAATGGAAAGTGAGCTAATTATAATTCTAACTAGATAAAAATTCGAAGAAAGTCGCCTTGAAAAACGCTTTAATTAGAAAAATTATCACAAATCACTGAGACACGTCCAGTTTGTTTTGGAGGGGATTATTTAATAACCTACTCCTAATTAATTAGGAAACTTTCACTCTCCCAACAATCCGTCTGCATTCTTTGTTAATTCTATTTCTGAGCTTATAAATACTCAGGCGGTGTTTTGTATACTTGCTTTGTCAAATGACCTCACAGAAAAAAAAAAGTGCTGATAGATCCGGAGATCTTGACGGCCATTTCAGAGCGCCTCTTCTACCAATCTCGGAAATCGGCGATCCAAAAATTCCCTCTCCGGTAAAGCGTAATGAAGAGGTGCTCTATCATGCTGAAAATACATATTCTGATCATCAGGAATCATATTGCTTTGTGCGCTAACTTGATTTTACAATGACTGGGTAATAAACGGATCAATGGTATTTTCTATTTCGTAGAATACCAGTCCAATTTTTTGGGGAAACTGAGTATAGCCCTCACAAAACGCATGCAGATTTTGATTGTCTCAGTATCTGCCGGAAATGTCGACTCGTCGCTGAAGCAGATATTTCTTAATAGAAATGGATCATATTGAATTTTTATTCATTTCTTCACAAAATTCGATCCCTCTGCCATAATCGTCTTCGCTCAATTGGTGATAATTTTGAATTTTGCACGGAAAGAATTTGTTCGATTTCAGTACCTTGTGCACGGCCCCAATGAAACTATTAGTTTGCTTGGAAACTAGGAATCAAGGATTTTCGATTTATCGCAAAATGAACAAGTCAAATTGTGGAGGTTCATTTCAAACTCTCGCTTGATTTCTTTTTTATTATTTACCGAACCAGTTTCTATAAATTTCTGTACTATGTCGATAACGTATCGATAACAAATACTTTTGTCGCGATATCTCTCATTAAAAACAACCATAGTTCTACGAGCACAACGACTTTCTGAGCCATAAATAAAAGTGATTTCTGTTCATTCAGGTAGAGTATAGACCATTTTTTAAAGTGCACCTTCTCGACTTTAAGTTGGAAACAATGAATGTCAGATTAAAATACTATGGCATAAAAAATTATAAAATTAAATAGCTCCGCAAACTTGATATTAATTCATTTGTTTCAATTTGACCCTGGTCTGCCATAATCTGAAATTTTAAATGCTGAGACGGATAGGGATAGCCAAGAAAACAGATAAACACGTTGATAAAAAAATTAGATTGCGTTATCGTTAAAGTAACAAAGGAATACGGTTTGAGAAATTGATAAGTTGAATTACCTAATAAAGAAATTAAATGATTGAATTAAATACATCTTTGTTTGTAATTCATGAACGGATCAGCCAAGTTTAATTTTTTTTGATGTAAAAGATTGACTATTTTATACCCTTTAAAATAATATATCACGTATGGGGTAGTACCATTTAAAATTTTGGGGTGTGGGTGATTGGGCGAGAGGGTGAAAGCTTTCCTGTTGATTAGAATAGGTTATTGAATATTCCTCTCCAAAGCAAAATCGCCGTATTTCAGCGATTTGTGATAATTTTACTAATGAAGGAGCTATTAAAGGCGGGAAGTTTTAAAATCAAAGCTCTGTATAACAGGATACCAACAACTGACAACAGCTATAGCTAATTATAACCGGAAGGGGACGTTTTCTGAAAAATGTATTGAACATCGAAGATGTAAGGTTTAAATGAGTGAACTCAATGGTGACCTTGAGTTGATCTCCTTTTCATGATCAAACAAATTTAGAAATAATTACCCGTTTCGAAATTTTGTCAATTCCTATCAACGGTTTTGTACTCTGATTCTAAATCTGGCTTCTAAATTGATGTATCAGGTCATATCTCTAAAACGTTTGCAAATTCACAGAAAAAGTAAGCAAAAAACTTTTATGGGGAACCCCATTGTAGAAGTAAGGGTAAGGAAACGTCACTCTGACAGTGAAATTGCATGGAAAAAATATTAAACTTTTTTATTATATACATATATGTATATTAATGGTCAACAGGCCTTACAGACCTTGAGCACATAGTTAACTAACACAGTTTTGCAACTATTAAAATTAAACATAGCTCTAGCCTAACTTAACAAAATAGCTATAACTATTCTAGCACCTCTTCTACTATTCTTCTCCATATTCTTCTATCCTTTGCTTTTTCTCTCCACGCTGATCTTTTGCATATCTTCCTCGACGCTGTTAAACCATCTCTTGCGAGGCTTGCCCTTCTTTTTTTCCCAACTGGTTTTGTGCTTAAAACCATTTTCGGCATTCTATATTAATCCAGTCTTTGGACATGGCCGAGCCATCTTATGCGTTGTGCTCTAGCCATTGTTGTTATCTTAGGTTCATTGTATATATTCTTCACCTCTTCGTTTGTCCTTCGCCGCCATTCGTCCTTCGTGTTTATTCCTCCGTATATTGCTCTGAGAGTTCTTCTCTCCCATCTTTCCAGCTTTCTCTCATCCTCCTTCCCTAGAACCCACGTCTCGCATGCATACGTAACCGTTGGCCTAATTACCTTACTTCTTCTTGATACAAATTTTGATTTCATTAGTGGTCTTAACATCCCGAATTTCATACTTTGTTATCCGAGCCTCTATCTCCGATTCTTCCTGGCCGGTTTTCCTTAATCTTCACACCTAAGTAAATAAATTCTTCCACTCTTTCTAAGCTGAGACACTTCTCTTCTGTTCGCACTATTAATTGTGTATCCATATCATAAAGAACAAGAAGACCTAAAGATAGCAGAAAGAAAAGTTTTAAGAGCAATATTAGGGCCGCACGTCACAGAACAGGGAGTAATAAGACCGAAAACTAACAAAGAAATAGAGGGTCAAGTTGGAGGAGAAAATATTGTAAGATACACTAAAGCTCAACGGCTCCAATGGGCAAGCCACATCATGAGAAGGAAACCAACGGATATGATAAGAAGGATAACCCAGTGGATTCCGATATGGCCCAGAGGTAAGGGACGACCAAGGAAGAGATGGAGAGATGCCGTGGAGGAAGACGTAAAAGTGATGAAGATAACCGATTGGAGATCAAAAGCAAGGGACAGGAAAGAATGGAGGAAAATAACACAGGCCGCCAGGACTCATAGCAAGCTTTAAAACACAGGGAGCAAGAGGAGTAGTTCACCTCATCAAATAGAACTTCAAAAACGTCATAAGACGTTAGCCATAGCCCAACGGGCTGAAAGGCTTGATGATGATATTGCTCTGAGAATTCTTCTCTCCCATCTTTCCAGCTTTCTCTCATCCTCCTTCCTTAGAACCTACGTCTCGCATACATACGTAACCGTTGGCCTAATTACCTTACAACCTTACAAATTTTGATTTCATTAGTAGTCTTAACATCCCGAATTTCATACTTTGTTATGCGAGCCTCTATCTCCGATTCTTCCTGGCCGGTTTTCCTTAATCTTCACACCTAAGTAAATAAATTCTTCCACTCTTTCTAAGCTGAGACACATTTCTTCTGTTCGCACTATTTATTGTGTATCCATATCGTTCGGTGCCCCCATTACCATGAATTTTGTTTTACTTTGGTTAATTTCCAGTCCATAACTCTTTGATACATTTACTATTTTTCTTATGGTTCTTTGTAGTTCTCTTTTTGTTTTCGCTACTATAGGTCGTCTGCAAATGCTATACATTGGTGATTATTTTTTATTATTGTTTCATCCATCTTAATCCTACTTTTTCTTACTACAGCCTCCAGAACTAGATTAAATATTGTTGTTGACATTGGATCTCCTTGTCTCACAATCAGTCCCTGCTCCACTATGAATTCGCTACACCTTTCCCATTTCCATAGAATTTCATTTGTTGTTTGTTTTAGAGTCACTTTGACTAAACTTATCAGTTTACTAGGTACCCTTAGTTCCTCCAAAGCCCGATACACTTGCTTCCTCCGGATCCGGTCATACGCCTGCTTACAGTCTACGAAGAGCACATATAACGCAGTTTTATACCTAATTCGTAACAGCTTGCTTGTATTTCCTTAAGGGCAAAAATTTGATCCACTGCTGATCTATTTCTCCTAAATCCTGCCTGGTACTCTCCTACAGTACTTTCCATAACTTCGTTTAATCTTGAACGCAAAATTTGTGCCAATATCTTATAAGTTGTTTCCAACAATGCAATGCCTCTGAAATTTTCATATCTCTGTTTATCCCCCTTCTTATATATTAGGCATATTTCGGCCTTCATCCAACCCTCCGGTATCCTTTCCTCCTCCCAAATTTTCCTAATGAGTATGTAAATTTTGCACTTGTAATAGTTCTCCTCCTGCTTTAATCATTTCCGCCGTGATTTCCCATGCTTCTGGGCTCTTATTATTTTTCTGGTCTTTGATTATTGATGCCATCTCTTCTCTGGACGGTACCTCTACTATCATTTCATTTCGGTCTACCACCTCCCTCGTATACTGCTCCTGCTCCTCCTCACCATTTAGCACTCTGCACCGTACACCCCTTGCCTGCTTTCTTCACCTCTTGGTAAAACGATCTTTTTCCTTTTTTAAGTTATCTTCAATACTCTATAGTTTTATTTCAAAGTAGTCTCTTTTCTTCTTTCTACACATTCTTTTCATCTCTCTTCTTGCTTCTCTGTACCTTGCTACATTTTTTGGTTCTCAGTCGTTAACAAAATCTGCCTGGATCTTCTCACCTTCTACATAGCACTTTCACATTGTTCGTCAAACAACTCTTTTCTCTTTTTCTTTTCATCTTTTACCCTGAGCACTTCGTTTGCTATTTCTTTCGTCTCTCGGATATTTCTCCATCAATACTCAATGTCCATATTTTCTGCATTTATGGTCAGATGCTTCTCTACTTCATCTTTGTATTTATTTTTGCTTTCTTCATTTTTAGTAGCAAGGATTCACTTCTTCCCCTCCTTCCCTTGGGTCATATTTTCTTTCTTTTTCCCAATTCTTGCACAATTCAGCCTTACAAACAACTCTGACTAAATAGTGGTCCGAGTCACGTTCTGCCTCAATCTTTGACTCTAATTTTGTTATATGCTGCATATCACTCCGCTCTACTAACACGTGATCGATTTGGTTTACGGTTTTACCATCCGACAACTTCCATGTCCCCTTATAGATATTCTTCCGTGTCAACTGGGTGCTTCTGCACCACCATCCTCCTCTCCACTGCAAAACAAATTAATCTCTGGTTGTTATCGTTTGTAATTGAGTCTTGTCTTCCCTTCCTATCTTTGCATGGCAATCTCCCATAATGATCTTTAGGTCATATTTTGGTATTTTCTCATATTGCTTCTCCAATTGTTGGTAGAATAGGTCTTTTTCTTTTCTTCAGCTTCTCCTGTGGGGGCGTACACATTTATCACAGTGATATTTCTTTTTCTTCCTTTAATTCTTAGGACACACAATCTGTCCGCCAGAGGGTGGATTGCCATTACTGTTCCTCTTAATTCTTTGTTTACCATACCACCGTCCTCCACTCATAAAAAAGGATACTCCATCAATGTTAGGAATATCCGTTCCCAACTGTTTTATTTCTTGCATTGCTAAGATTTCTACTTTATATTTCCCTGACTAGTTGTTTTAATTTTCCCGTCTCGAAAGACCCTCTCACATTCCAGGTTCCCATGGTTAGCGTTTTCTTTTTGCCTCCATTTTCCATTAACATCGCCTTTGTTGTTGCCGTTATCGTTTTCTTATTTTCTGCGTCTATTAGTTTTCTGGTACTTGTGGTGCTTTTCCTGCTTTCACAAATTTAACTAGATTGTCATCCCAGCACCATGTTTCACCATCTATATATTAATACGCAGTGGGTCGCCTCCTCGTACATATTTTAGAGTATTCCCTCCATGTATCGCGATGATACATATATCGTTGTTTTCGTATTACAATGCAGATTTGTCGAATGTATGTTTCATCGCGATACGTGCAGTGGAACGCAGGTGAGAGTCTGTAACATATTGCATATAGTACATATTGTAAATTAGCTTAAGTGACAGGTATCAAGCCAGAATGACACACGCAACGTGATATACATACGTCAACCACGTCAAGTAATGACATATTATTGTAGTAAATACGTTCGAGAAACAGACAAAAATTGTGTGGCATAGTATTGATTGCACAAAAGCAGATTAAGTGGATTAAGCTGGCGGCTTAATACATTGCGAGTGAGTAAAATAATTGTATGTTCAGCTCATCCGTTAGTGCCAAGCATTTACATTTGTGTATTCGTCGCTAACAAGCGGAACACCAGGATTTTCATAGGTCTTATATATCTAGGTATGAGCTTTTGTCCTAACGTGCTTTATTTTTTGAGAAAATACAATAATGATTCAATGTAAATCAGGTGTGATTGTTTTTATTTGACTGCGTATTAATATATACATAGATGTTGTGGTCGAATTTCGACCGTCATGCGATTCTAGTTTATCATTAATTTTTGAAATCCAATCCTCACATAATTTCCCTCTGCCCTTGCTTCCAAAGCTCTTTTCCTTATTTTTGCCTGTAGGTCCTGTTACTTTTTCGTCATTTATGTATACCTGTATTTCCCTTGTTTGCCCTAGCTTTTTTTATTGCTCATTAGCAGCTCTATTTGTTGAATTATGTAATTCCATTAAATCACGTCTTGCTTCCTATTTTCCTAACTCTTTTTATCTTCATCTCTAACTGCATAGTCCTTTTGAGAAAACTTTCATATTTTCTTTCAATAGGTTTTGATCTTGTGTATTTATCTCCATTCCCTGCACTATTACGTTACTACGTCTCTTCTCTTTTCCGATTTTATCTAGCTACTTTTCCATTACTACTATCTTCTGTTTTAGTACCTTATTCTCCTCTTTAATGTTGTTGTTGTCTTTCTTCAGCTCCTGCGTTTCCTTTCTATATTGCTTTAGTTCTCCCCTTGTTTCCTGCACCTCTGCTGTTAAGTTCGATAGCATTCTTAATATCTTATCCAGTTTGTCTTCATTTGCCTCCATCTTCCTTGTTGGAGTTCTTACCGTTTTCTTGGCTCTTGAGAAACTCTCTTCTTTATGGCATGGCCTCTTTTTCGGGCTATCGTCGGTGCAATATTCGTCACTTTCCATTCAGCGTTATATAGATATAGATATATATATATATATATATATATACTTCCTGTTCAAAATTAATGCACCACTCAGTTTTTCTAATTTATTTTTGTTATTGGACACATTATTGGAGTAATATAACAAATCATAGGTGGCTAACTTTATATAACTAAGGTGTGTGTGTGGATGACGTGTTATCATTAAGTAGTGTAAATCGGACTCATCCATCAAACCTTAATGGTAAGAAAATATTGACAGTTCGAAATTAGTAGATAGTAAAGAGTGAATAAGAACTTGTTAATTATTTTTTGAAACTTTATCCAGATATTTTTATATATCAACAGTATTAGATTGACCTTTTATAAAGCAATCCATTTCAATATTAAAGATATACGATCTAAGAATAAAAACATGAATCGACCATGCCATTTAACCAATGATGAATGTGTAATATTATTATTATTAGTCATTCCACAGTTAGTCGAATGGCAAAAAGATTCATAATTGTAGTGAATGCGATAAAGCATACACCCTCTGTCCCAAAAGTAACCGCAATAGTTCGAAATAAAGCACGCTATGTATGTTATGTCCACAAAAATCATTGTATTTATTCGAAATATTCTCCATGTGCTACAATACATCGATTTGCACGGTTAACGAGTGCTTCAAACGACTTTTTCATGTCGATCTCTGGGATGGCCTTTAGGATGCCGGTCGTCGATCTTTGAATGGCGTCTACGGATGCATAACGAACTCCTTTCCGCTTCAAATGAAGACGAGGGAACAGGAAATAATCGCATGGGGACAGATCAGGCGAATACGGTGGGTGCTGTATCGAATATATTTCATTTTTCGCCAAAAATCGGTGACAATCGTTGCTCGATGACACGGTGCGTTATCGTGCAGTAATCTCCAGCTGCCTGGCTCGCGATATTCGGGCCGAACACGACGAATGCGACCCAGCAAACGCCTCATAACATCGAGGTAATATGCACCATTAACCGTTGAGCCGTATGGAACGAACTCCTTATGGATAATTCCCTTCGAATCGTAGAATGAAATCAGCATTGACTTGATTTTCGACTTCTCCATTCGTGATGTTTTCGGATTTCCTTCTTCTGGTGACCTCCACTCTGCGCTTTGACGTTTGCTTTCTGGTTCGTATTGAAAGCACCACGTCTCGTCACCAGTCACAATCGTTTTCAAGAAGTTTTCATCTGCACGGGCTCGTGCAATAATGTCTTTGGAGTGTTCGATTCGAAGCGTTCGAATTCGTTTTTGGTCGTCGGTCAATTTGTGCGGAACAAACTTCGAATTGACTTTCTTCAAACCAAGGGTTTCAGTCAAAATGCGCTGAATAGTTGTTTTAGGGATGCCAAGCTCCATTTCCATAAATCTCACTGACGATTTCTTCGAAATTTTCACAAATTCGCGCACTTTTTCCACATTTGCCTCGGCCAAAGTTGTCGAAGGACGACCGGCTCTTTCGTCATCGTTAACATCTTCTCTGCCTTTACGAAATCGTCGATGCCACTCGAACACTTGCCTCTTCGACAAACAATCGTCGCCATAAACAATTTGCAGCATTTCATACGTCTCGGTTGCAGTTTTTCCAAGTTTAAAACAAAACTTAATATTGACTCGTTGTTCGTGACTCATTTTCTGACCGTTTACGAAAAACACTCTCACAGGATGCGTGATGTATCAGCTGACTATGCACCAAATGTCATGAAAATTTGTCAGGTTGGTAAGGAAGAGTCCCACTACAATAATCAATCAACTATCAGGAGATGACGCCACTGGTTTCTGATTTATAGACGCATTGCGGTTACTTTTGGGACAGAGGGTGTATATAGGACAGTCGAGACGCGCAATAGCTACACGATTCAAAGCACATGTGAGACATTATCGCTACGGCAGGATTAATTCCAAATCAGTCGAATGGCGATCCCCAATCTTTGACTTATACGTGCTGAAAGTTAAAAAAGATAAGTATAACCTATCCCCGTAATCATTGTAGCTATTTTGCGTCATCCGCATTTTATGTATTTGGCGTATGTAATACTATTTTTAGTTGCTAACAACTACTTCCAATTAACTTGAAGAAGTGCTTGTTATATTTGAGCTAGAGGAAGCTATTTTTGTTACCCTTTTTAATGCGAAATGTTTTCTTGTAACAAATAAAAATAAATATGTTTTTGTAAATAAAGTCATGCTTTATTTTTTTATTAAAGTCAGATATAATCAAAACTTTATACCTTTTTCATAAATATAATGAAATATCTGGAGTTTAATAAGTGGGTAATTATGATCCCACCCCCACGTCCGTGTAACTTATTTCCACCCCCAGGACGCCGGGTTAAGGGACACCGAACCAGCTCGAGCCTAAGCGTTAGATTTCGGGCGAGAGTATGGTGTGCGAACGGGAGGCGACGGGTCGGACGGTCAGAGTAAAGAGGATACGTGGCGTGCTGGACAAGGAAAGAGAGAGAGATTATGATGTGCGAGCGAGAGGCGACGAGCCAGACGGTTAACGTTAAACCACAATAGGTGCTAGAAATACATAATAAAAAAACTTAAAAAAGAATGCATGAATGGAAAACTTTTTAACTAAAACCTCCGAAAAGGATTTTATACAACCTAATCATAATGACTTCAATATCATCCTAATTTAACGTATAAGAACGAATAAAATAAAACATTATTCATAAAACATCCGAAAGAGATTTTTTACAACCTAATCCTACCTTGTATGATGACCTCCAAGTAAGAAATACGACAATGCGTATTCACTTCAGACGTGCATAAACCGCACACACCAATTTTTTATCTTTTTATTTTCTTTTCCAGCTGTTTACTGATTTTCTAATCTTTGTCCTTCCAGCAATATTAAAGTTCAAGTATGTATTGATAGAAGTAAACATACCAAAAGCAAATAGTAGGAATCATCGATATTTACTCAAATATGAATGCCAGAATAAAAGCTAAAGACAACATAATGAGGGGAATACCAATCAACCTTGGTATTAGACAGGGTGATTCACTAATAAGCTCATTCTTGTTTAATTTAGGGATGAGTCGTGTAATAACTACAGCTCGAACAAATAATATGAAACGAACAATACTAGCATCAAGATTACCACGCAGGCGATAAAAATAATCTACAACGAATACTCCATTCATTCAATATAATACGTAAAAATATTATATCCAAATATTATACCAAAGAAAACTAAATACATTATTATTATCAAAGAGCCGAGAGGGAATGAAAATGGAAAACTCAATTATAGAGCAAGTTATGAGTTTTAACTACTAAAAACAAGAAAACAGGGATTAAGAAGTACGGAAACAGGTGTTGTGTGTTATACTGAAACTATCAATATCGATTTGTTCTTAATGTTACACTTAATTGAAAATGTTGTTGCGGACATTTTACGGCGACATTTTGTCCCTGCGAAGTCCAGGATTAATGTCAAGCAGTAATCAGCAAGCAGACTAGGACTGCACTTGCCTTTATTATTTATTATTTATTTCTTGTTTTTCCATGGTTGCAACGGGGTGGAACCGTTCCCCATGTTCGTCGCTTACGGCATCCAATTTTTTTAATGACATGTTACATCTCATTCCTCTGTAGGCACTAAGCAATTCAGTTATAAGGTCTTCGTAGTTTTCAGCTTGACATTTCCAAAAAATTGGTCACAACTGTTGTAAAAGCTCTCCATGCTCTTAGCTTAATCTCAGTCAGCATGTTGGCAAATTTGCCATCTTTTATAACTTCTCGAATTTGTGGTCCCACAAATATGCCCTCTTTAATTTTTTCCTCACTAACTCTCGAAATTTCAGTTGCAGATACAAGAATCCTCTACCGTTCCAATCTAGTACTTCAACGAAATTTCTCATTAAGTCCAATTTAATACGTATAATAGTGACTATCTCGTGCACGGCTGTGCCATTCACACAGGAAACAGCAGGATTTCGTATACCCCAGCTGCAGTCCAAGAAGAAGCGCTATTACTTTTAGATCTCTACAGATTGACCCATAGTCTTTATACCGGCTGTGTTCTAGGAGATATTGCATATTCTCGTAGGGTTCCTTCATATGAACGGCATGAGTTATACGTACAGATGGATATTTAATGCCGATGTGAAGCAAACTGCGTAGAAGCTAAATTTAGAAAAATCAATAAATAGATCCCAATTGCTCATCTTTCTGTCCTAATGCATCAAATAGGTCGTCAACATTCGCGCAGTATACCAAAGTTCCTTCTTGGGCGAAACAGTGTATAAGTCCTCTTCGACGTTTTCGGAAGTCAATTATATGTGTCACCTTCGAGAAAATTCCGTTCTTTTAATCTAGATACTAGGAGTTCTGACTGTGATTTTGTTAGTTTTAAATCTTGAACTAAATCATTCAGTTCTGCCTGTAAGTGGTTCTATTGAATAGGCTGGTGCATGAAAGTCTGCATTATTAGCATATTGAGGTTCTCCTTCGTCCAAACTCCACGATTCTAGTGGTTTTGGGATAGGAATTTCTTCACTATGTTCGACAGACCCTAACGCTGATGGTAAATTGGGATACTGCACAATATTCTTGAACTTTTATCTTCACACCATAGGTACTGCAAAGCGCAGTTTACGTTTTGTACCTTTCAATCAACCTGTTAACAATGTTACGCAAGGTTTACAGTATATGCAAGGGGCTCATGACTTATCTTGATCTCCTTGGAGTATATAAGTTAATAATTGTTGACATTATTTACGCACTGCCTAAGCATTGCATTTAATTGTTTATTCCTAGTCAAGCACAGTACAGTAATAAACATAAATCAAGTACGTAGAACACAAACACGTTAGTAACGATGGCAGAACATAGAAATACACTAACTTCACACGCCGATAAATGCCTACTAATGCAGAGTATCTGATTTGGCTGCGTATTTCTTGCAAGTGATAGACAGGAATGAATTTATCTTAACACGGTGTATTCGTCACTGCTGATGGATTACAGAAAGTTGTGCAATATTTGCTTGTAACTAAAAATTCGTGGGTGTGTAAGAAACTCTAAATAATATAAACTACCAATTCCCATTATTAACATACATTTGATTTCGTAGTAGCGACCACTACAATTGGTAATAAGGAACTGTTCCTTGTTCTTGGTTCCTCTTCACGATTTTCGGCGTAGGCTTTTGAATCCCCGGCCACACGAGTAATTCCTGACGACTTACTTTCGTTGACGATAATAGGTGATAGGCAATTTCTGTTTTTGAATTCGTTTTTAGAGAGTCGAAATACATCAGAAACACCTAAAAATTTCCATGCTACAAAATGTGTTTAACAGTATTCTTTGTCAAGGGATTCTGTACAACGCTGCGTTGCTATTGTATCCGTTAACAATGTTCAATAAATCTGTTATTAATGACTAATGTTTGTAAAAAAGTGGATGACGTGTTATCATTATGTAGTATAAACTGATCTTTGTCTCCACTTACGTGTAAGGCGCGACATTTAAACTCGGAGAAGTAAGGGCGTCAGTCCGGTTTACACTACTTAATGATAAACACGTCATCCACTCTTTTAGCAAACCTTATTAATGGCTATTCCTAATTCCTTCGCATTTCCAAGTGAGTGAGCACCTTTTTACTTTTATACTTTTTAGTTATAATACGTAATAGCCAGAAGTTGGTATGGATCAAAATCTTAAAACATTTCGCGAAGCACTATACACTTGACTTGATGCTAATTTAAAAATAAATTTGTTGACAGGTAGTACTACTGTTTAATACTTACATATGTTCTTAATAAGTATCTAACTAAATAAATATTTTATGTTTGATTTCGCATTATATGTATGTATGTAACATATATGTACAATATTTACATTTTTCTATGAACAATTATAATTTCAATGACTGCAAATAATAACAGCTAGCTTCTAAGTATTTAAATGCTTCTTAGAATTCTAATAGATATGTGTGTATCTCTGTATATGGAAGTATCAAGTTTATCTGGTCGCTCATCCAACAATGTGAAGGATAACTATGTAATTATTAGTATGAACGAAAGGGTAATGCAGTAATCGCTTCAAATGGCTTTAGGAGTACGTATAATTAGAACATATTTTATACCGACTTTACTAAACAAACACAACGGCTTAATATCTAAATACATTTACCGTGTCCAAAATAAATATTTACAGATATGTATTACGCAACTTACTCCGAAAACACTTCTAAAGACGAATGCTTATTAATTTCTGGTATTCATTTTTTGTTTGAAAGCGTATCCGATGTATGCTTGTATCTTACCGTCTCGATTTGTATACAACCAACCCAAAATTTGATGATAGAGAAATCTGAGAACCAGATAAAATCTTTAAATATCAATGACGTTATCCGGGGCGTACGAGTTATTTGAACAGTTATTAAGTAACGAGAACACGCTGCACGCCACTGGCAGCTTCACTTTTAAGTAGTGATGGGAAAACCCGTTCTTTTAAAAGAACAGTTTCAACCGTTCTCGTTATTTTGAAATCTTATATGATAGATCTCTACCACTTTATTAGTGGTAGAGATCTATCATATAAGATAAGTATAGAAAGGTCACGAAATATATATATATATATACATTTAAGTTATTTTGAAATAACGGTTCCAATATAACAGGTCATCGTTGTTTCGTACTCGACAGTTCTATTTGATAACGCGTACATCGCCGTTGGCGGCCTTTGCTTGATTTGATATATAGTTTGTTTTTCCCCGACGTTATACTTTCCCATCACTAGTTCTAACATCTTGGTGATTCCCCGAATTATGATTGTGTATTGATGATGTAACTGTATCCTACGTACATTAAGTTTTTCGTTAGAAGTTCCTATGCAGTTTTCTCACGATTCAACGCTAGTTTACACACATGGTGTAAAATAAATATAACAAAAACATTTAAGTCCGTTTTCATTGTGGACACATCCGTTTGCTACAATCCGTAGCTGATCCATCGAACAACAGCTTTATAGTTATAGGAAATAGGAACAATCATCAAGTAATCACAATTCATTCATCCGGAAGTTTCCCAGGCAAAATAATCATCATGGAGAAATATTTTATAAGAAAGAAGTCGATGATGTGGAATTTCTTCTGCAACCGCGTACGCTGGAAACCGTCCGAAAGGAACCGTTCTTTGCACAGCGAGATAACAGTTGCAACCATTCTGGATCGAGAACGGTTCTAAAATAACAGATAGTTCAATAACGACCCATCACTACTTTTAAGGCTGGCTTTACCTACTCTGGCAGCGCGGACTAAGTTAACCCTTTCATGCCCCAATTAATTGGGGCATGGCAAATTCTTTTTAAGGATATATTGTAGTTAAGTTGAACCTAAATATCAACATATATCAATTTGAAGGTCCTGCGTATCCTAGTTTAGCCGTAGTGAAATGTTACCTATAGGCAACATTGGGCGAAACGAGTAAATTTTAAATACCAAACACATTTATTTCTTCCTCTTTCTAATTTTTTATTCAACTTTAGTATGGTATGTTATAAAACAATTTTTTTGAGTATTTGAACACAAATAGACTTTGCATTTTATGCATTTAAATCGAACAAACCCAAGCTGCGCAAGCCTGCATCGTCCTTTTGAACCCCATTCGATCCGATGACCAGTTTGATCATATTGTATGGCTTTTGGAGGCTTTATAAGATATGTTCTTTTACAGGAACTTGTTGGAGATTCTAAGAGAGATGCTGGCCATGATGGCAACGATGACGAGCGACCACATTTGTGTGATACACCTGCTTCCTTCTTCGCGTTGAGCAGCTCATTAGTAATTTCCAATTGGAAATTTACTAAGGCTATATATTTGTTATCCCCGGTGGAATTTCTCAAGTCTCGTCTCTTTGTAGAAATTATCATAGGTAGGTTGTCCACGCTGGGGTTGCTTAGACAACACACATAGAAAGAAATTCGATGCTTTATTTTTGTTATAAGAAGATCTCTCGAAGAGAGTTTTGTTACTGACTCTATTGTTTTAAATCTAAGTTTAGTCAACGTTCACATAAATGTCACAAAATAACATTCATTAACATTAACTGCTTATCACACTAGTAAGTAATACTTAACAGTGAAGAAAAATATATTATGAAATGGGGCGAATGATCAGTAGATAGTCGCAAATGCTTTACACGAATATGTACCAATTTGTACAAAGTACTTACTTTAGCTATTTCGTGTGGAATTATGCATAAATATATAAATACGCCATATTGATAACAACTGAATAAAAGATTGACAGGTACAAGAGAAAGTTTTATGGAAGGGGTCAAAAGCATTGGTAAAGATGCGAGTAACAGAAGCTCAATGATAATTTATTACATGTAAACTACTAAGTAAGTACTAAGTAATTAGACGTCAACATCAAGTATGGTACAAAATTTCGGACACTACACATACACTACTATACAGGGTGTCCCAGACTTCACTCCCCAGGCTTGTAACTTCGTTATTGTTAACAATACATAAAACAAAGTATATATAGAATAGAATATAGTAGAACGTTGTTGATTTAATCGCCTACTAGATAAACACTATAAACCACAATTTTTTGCATGGCAAACTTTGAGTCAAGTTTTTTCGAAAATTTTCCCATGTAAGGCCCATATTAATTTATATGGCTGTATAGAGAATAAAAGGTACCATCTGAATATTAAAAAAAAGTATATTGTGCTATTTGAAAAAAAGTTGAATATAGCTGTCACTACACTAACGCACTTCTTGTAAATTGGTGTTTCCTATCGTATAGAGAATTTCCTCCCATTTAAGAATATATATACTTTGTTTTATGTATTGTTAACAAGAACGAAGTTACAAGCCTGGGGAGTGAAGTCTGGTACATCCTGTATATTCGCTTGCATTGTATTTTCTACACTCCCACATGCTGAAATTCGGTAGGCATGTACTTCAATCCTATCTGTTTTTATAGAAGTGTACGAAACACATTACAAGTGAAAAATAGTAGAAGTATACCATTCAGCATTTTTAGACGATGTATCAATGGTTTCGATAAGCACATATATTGCATAATAGCCTTGAGTACAAATACATAGACGACCTCTAGATAAGCAAATAAATTATTGCAACTTTTACGGGTAACATTCGTAATAGACTGATATCAGTTTTTGCGGATAGAATTTCAAAATAAAATCACTTATGATAACAATACAGTAATAGTAAATATACTACACTTTGATGGGAAACGTTTATCACCAATTTTTGTCCTGAAAAATCATTTCGAACCCAGAAACAACTTTCTACTCTTTTCACTTACCTGTTTTATTTTATTTTTAGAGATTAAACTTCAAACTGGACAGAATGTTAGTAATATGTAATATTTAAAATGATCCACCAAGAATCTACCGAAATTTCAATACGCGTCTGTTAGGTACATACTTAACAATTAGATATATTATTGGTATTACTTGGTCTTTTTCTGAGCTTCATCTAGACCTCTATACATATCTCAGATTAAGCTTTTATAATTAAAGTCCAGTAATTTAATTTTCCTTTCAAACTGCTACTGGAGTTTAAATTCCGCTAACTTTTAAAAATATAGTAAGAGGGCAGATAACAGAAATGTGATTGAGCAGAACATTTAAACAATTTTAAATACATGTCGCAAGTGAAAACGTAATCAAAATGTAATTATCGCATCAAAAATCCTAACTTGCATATAAAGAGCCGAAGTAAGATGTCTGTTTAGTTTCGGTATGTTAATTTGAGTTATCTGCTAAACGCTTTTTAATAATGTATAATAACCCAATGTCAAGTACGTTGAACTACCAACATTTCTTTTAATAAATAACAAAGCATATATATTCAGTTCTACATACATTTAAAGTTCTCTTACTAATAGATAATTAACTTAGTCAGCTCAAGGTTTTATTATACTAATCTGACGATTATTCCAATACAGTCGCTCTCAAAATTGAGGGTACACCAGCAAGAAAATCAAATTATTTTCAAAAATGTCTGCGTAATACGAATAATATCACAATGCTTACACAGATTAAATACCTACATATAATTCGAATAAAAGAAACTGAAACATAATGATTACAACGTTACTGCGACGAAATGTTGAAAAGAGTAGCAGTTTATACCACCAGACAGAAGTAAGCGCAGATCCCTTTTCTGTAACTTAATATCTCCTTTAGTATTTATTACGGCTTGTCAACATTTTGAATATAGAATACAAGTATGTTGTTGGTATGATTTTTTAATATTTCCATAATGCTTTCCCTTTGTATGCAAACATCCCTCTTTTTAGCACAATCCTTAGGTGCTCTATCGGAATTAATTCTAGTGCAGGCGAGGAGTACATAATAACTTCGGCATGTGATATAACAGCCATTTCTAGACAATAAAAAGGCATGCTTCAGATTATCTTTTAATTGAAACTAATAAAACCGAGGCGTACCTAGTATAGATGTACAATCGTTTAAATTCTTTTTTAAATTGCAATATTTTTCATATTATCTGTAGCTTCATCAATAAGCTCACGATTACTTGCAGGACTGGCTGCCATACAATCCCAAAAGGCAACGAAACCACCACTGTTTTATGGTAGCAGTAGGTTCCTATAGATATATAGATAGATTTTATTCACCGTAAATTTACAATTGCAAAAAATCGACCTAGTCAATACATCCATAAAAAAATATAATATGAAATAAATGTCATATGATACGTCAGAAATTTAAAAAACTCATCAACGTTGTATAAAACCATTCAGTTGAAGGAACCTTTATTTTTCTTTTAAAATCAGAACATTTATTTACTTCTTGCATCTGTTGACAAAGATGGTTAAAGAATTTACATCCATTATAATACATCTGTCATTGATATTTGGATGTGTAGCATTGTTCTAGGCGTTCTAGCACAGTAGATCTATGTCCCATCTCTTAATATTGTTTCAACAATTGGAATTTGTTTTTGTTTCTAAATATCTATATATATATATATAAAATACAAAGGATATTTCTATGTTCGTTATAGACTTTGAAAGCATCCAACCGATGAACCCCAAACCGATTTCATTAGAAAGGCAATAATGTGAAGATGGTTTTAGACCACTAAAACAATGCATTAGGCACATTCGGTCCATTCATGAAGTCGATTTTCCACTTCTCCCATACAAAAATTTTCCGGAATACAGACTATCAACACAAAAACACTGATCTGTCATTCTCATCAGAAAGTTTTATCATTTGTGGTTATCGCGTCGATCATGTCAAATAATCGAATTAGAAAATATTAAAAATCTCATGGACGGTAAAAACGAGCAATTTTGGCTCCCAAGAAAGATGATGTTAACAAATTAAACCATCAAATTTAGTTGAAGCTACCCGGTGAAGTTGTCACGTACAAATCGATTGACACAGTTATAGATGAGGAACAAGCTGTCAACTTTCCAATAGAGTTTCTTAACTCTTTGGAACCATCTGGAATGCCATCACACATCTTAACTTTAAAAGTTGATTCACCGTTGATGGCCATTCGCAACTTAGATCCACCGAAATTGTGCAACGGAACAAAACTTGCTGTTAAAAAACTATCGCCGAATTTAATCGAAGCCACAATCATCATCAGCATCAGCATCAGCATCATGCGTCTGGCTGTTGCCATAACCATCAACAAGGCTCAAAGCCAATCGCTAAGTGTTGCTGGTTTGAACTTCCTTGAAAATTCCTGTTTATCGCACGGCCAATTATATGTTGCTTGCTCCAGAGTTGGAACGCCGAAAAATCTTTATGTTTACACACCTACCGAAAGAACTAATAAATAAAAATAAATATTATTTATGCGCTAGCATCAAGATAAGAAAGTTAATAAAGCAACACAATTTCCGTTCTTTCCCAACAAATAAACAAAGTGTATTTCTCTTTTTAGCCGAGTAGCACACGCCGAGTATAACACAAAATATCATAAATATACAAGGTATGTAGTCATAATTAGGTTTCTAAAAACATTCCTGTAGCCATCTCGTAAGAACCCCATGACAGGCTGCTTTTGTAATCGAAATATACGCTGAAAATCTATCGAGCGACCTCAGTGGCAATACATTTCTGTGTGTAGTTCACGCGTGATAATTGCTTGCATACTTTACTAAGATGTTTTTTCCATTTTAAGCTTCAATCCGCAGTAAATCCTAGCAGTGTAGTATAGTCCGAAACGGATACATCCAAGCCAGTTATTACCGCATTATTTGGGCGGTTATTGAAAAGTATTAAAGCTGCTGTTTTTTCGCTATTTAAATGCAATTTATTGGATATCTTATTTAAAATATTTATAGCTTTTATAATTAATTCAATTTCTACGTTTTCAGTTATTAATATGTTTGGGTTGTCAGTATAGTTAACGAAGAGTATATTATCGTCGCTGATGATACGCGCCAAATCACTGATAAACTTAGGAACAAATACACAATTTTAGAATTTCACTACTTTTAATTTTACCAACTACTATGACATGTTTCGCCACACAGTGGCTTCTTCAGATAGAACTGATACTGTGTTGATTTTACAAGGAAGACAACCATCTATACATAAATACATACGCCTAAACAAATTGTATATCGTCAATGTCTAAAATAATGATTTTTAAATTGGAATGGACACTCATATAATCTCCTATTCAAACAAATTTAAATTTAACAGAGGTGAGTTATTAATGTCTATTTGATCATTTAATAGATAGCCTGTATACTTATCTATTTATTTCTAATGATTCCAATAAATTAAGTTTCCATCCCTTGTTCTCTACATGTAATACTTCAAATTGGTTGTTGAAATTATGGTGTTCTTCTATTAAATGGTTAGCATACGTGGAATCTTGTTTCTTATTGTTGATAAGATTCCACGCGGAATTGCGAAGTGTTATTCGTTTCTTATAGGTAGAAGGGAATAGTGCAGCGGAAATTAATAGAAGAATTAAGAATGAGTCGAGTGTATCCTGATTTCTGGAATTGTTCCGATCCATGATAATCCCCGTCCTCACACTGTTCGTGTAACCCAACGGCTCCTTGAGCAATTTCAATGATGATGATTTTCGAACACTCACCACATAGTCCAGAACTGGCGCCGAATGACTACCATCTTTTTCCTGAACTGAAGAAATAGTTTTGGGGAGCAGCGCTTCCAAACTGACCAGGAACTCAAAGAAACCGTCACAACTCACTTCAAGACATTTATGAAGAGGGTATTGCAACGCTTGTTCACAGATATGGCAAATGCCTCAATTGTCAAGGTGATTATGTAGAGAAGTAACCTTTATTGTACATTACTTTTGGTACTAAAATCATTTTTTTGTATTCACCCGTCTTTTCTCTATAGCCTATCGGAGGTTGAAAAAAACCCTCGTATATCAGGAGCAATACGGGGCCTAAAACAGGACATGGCGGTAACCTCGATTCACTATCCACAGTAGCAGACGCAGTGCCATTTGTTTTATTGCTAAAATACGAGGAATACCAGCCAAATGAAGTACCTCTAATTCCATAATTCTTCAATTTGTGTAACAATACCTATACCTTGTCCCAAAATTATAAACTCGTTCATTGATTACGTGCTCAGATGCTTGTTTTGAACTATTGTAACCTAAGCGAGAAAATTATTTTTATAGATATTTCGAGTTGCAAACAAATACGTTTTGGGTTGTTGGAAAATTAGTAATGTCATTGTAGATTACTGTAACAGATATTCCCGCCATATTTTTATTATCTTCTTCTTCTTAATCTTTTACCCTTTCTACCTTTCGGTGTAGGGGTTCGGAGCCACCGAGCCGTATATGTACACGCATATACCGTACCGCTCCTGGCCCACCCAGTGGCATTTCCTTCATTTTCGCAGCTTATTAGAGGTCCAGATCCCTTTTTAGGATTTTAAACTGCTACGCTCTGCCGCTACCGGGTCTCGAACGCCGGCCCTTCGCACTGTGAAGCGCGAGTTTTACCACTCAGCCACTGAGGGGTTATTTTTATTATTATTTACATTATTTCATTAAGTAATGTAAACCGCACTGACGCTTTGTCTCCTAATTTTGAAACAAAGTATAGTAGTCAAAACAGTCAAACGTCGTCGTGAAGTCAATAAACAAACCGATTGACATAATGTGCTCATAATTATGTCGAAAGTTAAATTAATGGCTTCCAATCGAATTAATAAACTTCAATAATAGAATTAGTTACAAACCAGGCGTTTTTATTTATTATCATGTTGCTTAAAGAAAATTACATTAGTTTCTGTTCGTACACATATCATTATTGATTACTTTATTTCACTGAGCTATATGTAATACTTCCGTTAAGAACTTACATCTATTACGCATATCTTTAATGTGTTTGCAAGTTGTTGGGGTACTAGAACCTCGCCATGAAATCTTCCGCAATTCAAAATTTCCATTTGTAAACAACCTTCATTACTAGGTTTCGGTTTCACGTCTTTTTTATTTTTATATGGCGCAGGTCTTTTAAAATAATTTGCATTGCATGTCATGGAATTAGCCTAGAATATTATTAACATGTATTTACATATACACATACATAGGCATTTCATATAAGAGAATTTAACTTGTCACAACCTCCTTTTGAGAAATGTTTTCAAGTGCAACAAGTGAATAAACTTCATTTATTATTAATATCTTTAATTGCGTACAATTTTTAAGGCCGTAATCGTAAATAAATGTCTTCAGTACTACCGTGTTCTCCAAAAACAATACCGGGCTTCATGTTTTGTCCCAAAGGACGCATCAGGGCATATTTTTAGAGGATTTATTTCATTATGCACAAAAATTTACGTATGTAATTTTGTGATATATAAAGGGATTTTATAATTTCTAAAAAATTTAAATTTAAAAAAATAAAATATGTTATATTAGTCTGGCATTTTTATCTTTGTACTTTTGATTAAGTAAGAAAAGGAAAAAGAATAAGACCTGAATAGTTATAAGTAATTGAACAGAATTCAAAGTAAATTTGAACTTCCGGGAAAAACTAATAATAATTTTTGTATGGTTTTAACGTGGTAGTTGTATATATTACGTTTGTTATAGCAATAAAAGTAATACGAGTAGCTAATTCACGCGCATTTTTAATTTTTTTGTGTTCGAATAAAAAGTGTTTTCATAAAAGGTGCTGAATCCGATTTTTACGTTGAAAAATCCTTCCAAATTAGACTATATAATAGCTTCGAAAAAGATTTTCCGCGTTTGAACCATAGAATTATTGCGTTTCGAAAAACAAAGCGGATCTGCTTCCAAACTTTGCAAAAGTAGCCCCGATTTCTGCAAGCCCCTAAAAAATTACTAAATTTTATTCAACTTTGGCCAATTTTATCAAGAATTTATTGACACCCTTGATTGTTTTTATTTCCAGTTGTAGAATAAATAGTTACTGGATTATATCTTCTAAAATGTCATATCCAGTTATTCAATTTCCTTGATTAAGACGTATTGACGTAATGTCAACCTATTATACTTCCTAACAAAGCCATTTTTTTGTTTCCTGGGTATGTTAGAAAAGTTCTAAATGAAAATTTTGTTTAAAAATATTATTGTATGAACAGACTTAATCCTGTTGTCTGTTGTTTATAGAGCTCGGTATTTAATTTAGTATGTATTCATAATTTGGGACACATATTTATTCAGGAGTACCTATTTTCTTTCCGTTTACAAAATAATTTATGTCCAAAAAATTAATGTGTAAAATTAAAACTATTGCAATTTATATATAATATATTAATATATAACAAATAGAAATATTACAAGTAGGAATGAAGTTTGGAACGATGTCACGAAACAATTTTCCCGCGAGCTTTAAAAAGTTTAAATGAAATAAAATCAATGATTTAATACAAATAAAAACGTAAGCACTAATAAAAGAATCTAAAGAAATCTAAAAGTCATAAGAAAAATAATTAAATAAATATAAAAAGGAGCTCATAACAAAAGTTTCATCACAAATTAAATTTAACAGCCCAAACTTGCGACAATCACAACATATTTAAATTTCTCATCCAAAACGTGGGTCAGTTTATCAATGTCATGAATACAGCGTTGAGTTGTCATAGTGTCTCTTACAGAAACTAGACGTAATCTGCTACCATACGGTTGGACGCTATTCTTCGCCCATTGTTCTTGATCTGCATGCCATTCACATCGTCCATATTTCAGCTGGAAGGTGTAATTCTATATGGGAATAAAATGGAAACAGCCCAAATGACTTTCTATAAACAATTGACTGGCAATTTTTTGTAGAAGTAGCAAAACGTTCTCGTATTACTAATTACATGACATGATGATCTTGACCATCTGTTTTTCTTTTTCCATCTCTCTGTATTCCTTGCTCGATGTTCACGGTTTTCTGGAAAGTAGACTCGACAACAACTTAATATAAAGTAAGTCTTTCTATGGATCCTATCCGCAATTTAGCTAAATGACATTTCAGCCACATATATACCTATTTAACCATACACCTTTGGGTAAAATAATGATGTGATTATATACCAGCCAAAAAGTAAAATTAAAAATGGACCAATTTCCTGACAGCACCTTTCATATAGACTTAAACTAAAGTTGAGAAACAGGTTTTGTACAAACAATATTTTGTTGCTAGCATTTCATATTCTAGATATGCAACAGTAGGCACGTGTACAAAAATTTGTAACTGTAGGTGTTGAGTTTTCTATGCCAGTATATTTCAAAGCATTCAAATTAACGTGGTAAAACTAAAACCATTCTTTTTAGTTTATTCATCACAAAAACTTCATACTTCTCTTAGTTTTCTAAAATGTGATCCTTACAAGACAAGCAGAAAGTTTTATAGCGTATACATATGTATGTATGTACATACATAGATACAAAATTACTTTTGTAAGTTCTAAGTGTCGCAAAAATATAATATATATGGTGCTAATTATGTCAAAAAATATTACCCACAGCTGCTTATAAAATGAGAATGACAGAATAACTTAATCAAATTTGGTCGATGACTTAACTAGTGCAAAACGTAGCGACTATTATTTATCTACAAAACTATTTTTTTTTTTATTTAGGGTGTTATATTGTATGTAAATACAGAGAGAGCAAATTCAAGTGGTAACCACGTGACCAAAAATTTATGTCTAGAATACTGAAGATTTGGTGACAGATTGTAACCACTTGATGAACATGATCTCTAATCTAGTTTATTTCTGTCAAACGAAAGCTGTCCACTCTCATAAACCCTTGAACTAACCTGTTGAGATGTTGAACAAATGCTTCATAGGCAACATGTATAATTAGAGTATGTAGGAGAAAACTGATTAATGCGAGACAGCGTATGTCCAACTACCGTTTTCTATAATAAACAATAGTTATGGTAATGGTATCTAACAAATACCACTTAATTTAGTATTTAAAAAAATAAAAAGCGAAAATGAAAAGTCAAACAAAACTGAAAATTACCTTTTACTGCCGTGTTTCTAACTTTGAATCGCTGTTCCTTAATTTTTATTTATTAGTTACATTACAATTGTTCTTTTAAGAACTAATAAATCATGTCTAGGGACAATTTACAAGTAGCTTCTTCACTTGAATTTGCAAATTCATATACATATGGTAGGTACGTTACGTACTAACCATTTCTGTGACCCTTGTTCATACTAAAATGGTGTTTGAAACTAAACGTAACATATCCTGTCATATTAGGTATAGCATTACGTAAGAAGAAAGTGTTTGTGTAATACATGTCGCGCTACAGAATATTTTACGTTTGTTTATTCGTAATATTAACACACGGCATTGTCACTAAAATACATTGTGACTAATACCTAGCATAGAAACACATGAAAGATAGCGTGTAGTTTTCTGAAAATTAAATTTTAATAATTAGCTTTAAATCACATACAAGTAGTCAGATCGTTTTTACTTATAAATAAATTATCACATGATTTTTATATAATGTACCGTATTGACACTTAAGGCAAATGTTTCAAAGCGAATGA
Organism: Chrysina gloriosa; assembly: GCA_038088585.1. Lineage (NCBI taxonomy): Eukaryota > Metazoa > Arthropoda > Insecta > Coleoptera > Scarabaeidae > Chrysina > Chrysina gloriosa. The sequence continues at coordinate 42,855,026 of CM076089.1, forward strand.
TAAACTGATAAGACTTCTCTGTCTGTCCATAATTAAATTATAAATCATTTTAATTCAGGTGTTAAAGCTGTTTAAAAAAAGTGCGAATAACAAATGCCTATATATATATATATATATATATATATATATATATATATATATATATATGCCACGATAAAGAAAGATTACTGCATGCATTGTAATAAGTAAAGTGCAAAAAAAGCCTTGATTTCGACTTTTCTAAATTTCAGATTAAAACTGCTTCCATCATTTCACATTTGCCATCATATATCTCACCAAATACTACACACAAAGATAACTGACATTAAAAAGAAACTATTATCAGTAGCATATTTACCAATATGTTCCTAATATAAACATTTAGTCTGTGTTTGACCAAACTAAAAACAGCTTTCTGAACATACAATGGTCATTGTTTTTGAAATTCATGAATAATTCTAACAACTTTCATTGAATTTCATACATATTTTCAATAGGCATGCTACTGAACTAATAATGCGCCTTGATGACTACTTCAATTCTTAAATGAATGGCGCGTGGTGCATTTTTATTGAATATATTTAGTTAAAGCAATATTATTCTAATTTGAATAGTGCATTGTATTATGCAGAATTCAATGGAAATTCTGAATATTCTCTCGTAATTTTTAAACAGAAAATTACATAATCTTGAAAGCAAATAAAAATAATGGTAATCGATACTTTCTAAAATGTTGTAATGAGTAACTAAACGTAAATATAGATTTTGCAGTAATGACAATTCAATTAGATATAAATTCAATAATTAAAAGTATATATGTATGTATATACAATTATACATATATGTATCGTCATATTTTTATATTTACCTTTAAATATTTTTTACCACTTCTAGGTCAATCAAAAACCAACTAGAAATTAACAGCTATATTTTCAGTACGTTAATAAATAACATTTTCGAATAACCTTCGTCAGGGAACATATAACGTCATGTATAAAAAAGCAGTTGTTTTTCTTTAGATACTATCAACAACATTTATACTACTAATATTTTAAATATTATTTACGTATGTTCGTCTGCACACTTATTCAAAACATGAAAACAACAGAAACCCTTATACCAAAAATTTTTGTCGAAACCTTAACAAGTCTGTTCAAGGACTAGGGAAAACCTAAAAAACCCTAGCCAAACGAAATGAAACTAATAGTTTTAATATCTTTTTGTATATTTATCATTCGATTATTAGTTTCTTTTGTAATTATTATTTTTTTAATAATTGTGTTTCCAAAATTAAAGCAATCACCTAAATCTTTATTATGTTTTGTTACAGCGGTCATTGCATTATATACTTATAATTATACAATCCTTTCTTTAAATATTGCTTTGTCTAACCGATGCATCATATTTTACATTTAGTGTTACCAAAAATAGATTTGGAATGAAACTACTAAACACTCAATACTAAATCAAAAACAAGTTTTAAAAAATGACTTCCTTGGGCCTGTTTTGCATAGCAACTTTTTGTTTAGCCAAGATATTTAGTCTTCAAAGCAGCCACCGCAGAAAATAGGGTTCCCTAAAGGTAGAATGCTGAAAATGCTCTTGTTTTCAGTGCAGAAACCTCATCACTCATCCCTTGCTCAAAATTCAAAGAGTGATTTATTACTAAATAGTCTTTTAATTTCGCCACTTGCCATGAAGTCTATAAAGATTTCTTCTTCGACAGTTGGGAGACTTTCGGGAGTATTTTGAAATGGATCCCTAACCCACTCGTAACTTGCTGCTAAGTTGTCATCAGCAAGAAAATACTATTTAAAATCTTTGCTAGCATGACTAAATAATTTTCAATGGTTACAAAAATATCTTTAACAAGTTGTTTTGCAGTCTTGTAAGTTTTAATACATTCATCTATATTTGCAAACATTTCTAGGTTCTTTTTCTTTAAATTTCTGCTCCACAATTCCAAATCTCTACAAAACGCATTATCTTTTTCTCATTCGTATCCAACATATGTATATTTGCTCCTTGGAGTTGAAGAATGAATGTATTTAATTTCTCAATTGCATCACAAACGAATCATATCGAAACTTCTCGACTTCCCGTCGATTTTCCTCTTCTATAAAAATGGTGATTTCATCTCTTAATTCATAAACACGTTGCTAACATGTCCCATGTGATAACCATTTTGCCTCGCAATAAATTGTAACGCTTAATGTACTGCACTCATTACAAAATGCAGAAGAGATTCTTGATTTTAGGGGTGTCATTTTATTATAATTTACTACGGTTACAACCGTCGTTAGCAGAATATTCAGACCAGGACTCATTTGTTTGGAACCCTAAGCTTCTTTGTAGATCATACAATGTATCTAGACATACTGTAGAGATTTTTGTTTCACAAGTGCTTGTATACTTTCAAATCTTGCCAACATTGTACAACCACCATCAGTGCATATTCCGACGCAATTTTTGCACTCCATGTTAGCCTCATTCACACAATCGTTTAAGATAGCAAATAATGGAAGTACGGTTGCTTTGGGTTCTATTGGTTTGTAGAAAAGTAACTCTGCTACTAAGATACCATCACAAAATCGAACATAGGCAATTAAATGAGCATCTTTATTGCTATCTCTTGCCTCATCAGGAAAATATTTTCGTAATTTCGTTTACATCATACAATGTTGCACAAAATCGTAATGCAGTTTTCTGCAGTTTTGGTCTTAGAACTATCTATGGACTTGGTTGGACTTGATTATCCACCTAGATGTCTACAGGCAATTATTAGACCCCGTCTCTGAAACTAAAATTGGAAGACCAGCCGTGTGTACTAGTTTTAACAGTTCAAAGGTTGATTTGTAGTAATGTTTTACGTATATATAACATAAATCAAAATTTTAATATACCAAGCGGACATAGATAACAGATACATGTATACATATAATATTTCTAAAATGTTTCTCCACTCATGTTCTCCGTTGTTTTACCATTTGATCATTTATCAAAAATTTTGTTTGATATTTCTAAATAATTTAATTTCTCTGTTGTAAAGTTAGATGTTATTTTATACATCTTATTCCAATTTTAGTTTTATGTAATGAGTTATCAAAATAATTTAATTAAAAATCTTTTGGCTGTCAACCACATCTGGTCATTCCAAATCACCCAACTCAAAACTTGGGATGTAGAACTAATAATTTTCAAACAAAAAGCACCGACACACACACATCCCATAAGCAGTAAACACAAAAAAGTATTGTAAACAGCATTTTATTAGCTGAAAGTTTAAATGTACGTAATTGCAACTCATTTAGAATACAGAACAAAGTAACGAAACATAACAGTTCTAAACGATCAGCTTGCAAGTAATTATTGCAGTACTGTAAAATTGGTGTATTTAAATGCTATTTATCATAAATTAGCGACTTTATCATGAAGGTTATTACGATTTTCCATTACCTAGTTTGCTTTCAATAGATGTAACATGCTACTGCGGTAACAAAAAATACGGACACTTAAGATAATGTAGTTTAAATCTGGGTTTTGCCTTGTTAAATGTTATTTCATTTTAAAATCATTATTGACATATGCCATTATACTGCATTTAAGTGTTAGATTTGGAGTGTGCAAACGCAGTATTCATGACATTATAAAAAATGACTACATCAAAATTGACGTAAATATGACAAACATTGGTGTATACTACTAAGAAAGATTCAAACTAGCCTATAAGACTTGTCCGGATTTTTGTTGCCGCAATTGTACATGTATATATTAGATCATTTTCTCATATTTTATAATGTAATAAAAATAATAATATATTTAACGTCCAACAGAATGAATCCGAGGGGACAAGTTACACATAATAACACAAATAAAATGTAAGTAAAACTCTATGTTGCAATTAAATAGATACTTAAATAACGGATTCACTTTTTGTTTAAGTTGGTATTACACCGCTTCACACCGATAATACCAAATGACATTAGAGTCTCATACGGTAACTACAATCATAATAAGCATAACCTTTAATTTCATATTAAATATTACTTAGGCAAAATTAAATTAATTAAATGTAGATTTTACATAGTTCATCTTCTGCTTCGACCTCGAAAGGAACCTGGTACGGATAATCGCACGAAGAAAGACGCATTGCTATGCCATCACTAATCCAACCACACTGGCAGCATGATTGTCCAGCTTCTAACTCTAGAAAACATCGAAATCAAAGAACGGTATATAAGCGCAATTTTGGATACCGCATAAGCAATCCACAATTTTGCCAAGGCATCTCTGGTACAATACGTAACATCTTGCACAATTATTACTTGTGTAGTTTTAGATAGCAAATCTACAGCTTTGGAAATAGTAGGTGCCGGAATTGAAAGTGCCTGTTGTTATCGCTCCGGAGCTACACGAAGATCTAATCCTAAGTTTTCTATTTTTGGAGAATGAAAATACTGCTGCACTGTTTTCGTCGATACCTTAGTTAAGTCCTCGCATCCTTCAAAACGAATCGCGCCAATTTTAATTCATTACTCTTAATGCTTTCGTCCCTTTAAGTCTGTCAGTGTGTCCCATCACACAGACAGGAGCCCTGTTCTTCATCTCGCTGTTCGGCAAGTTCTTCATTACACGTTTAAATATTGAAGCTCTATCCCCAAGCTAAGGTAACCTACAGTAAGTATCCACAGATTCGTTCCAATTCGATTAATTGTTACCGCGTTCAATCCCCTCAGGGGCTCACTGTTAACAAGTTTAACCAGTGAGTTCGGGAATTTAGCGCTACCGAGGTACCCGAGCTAAAACCCAAACTAAGGTGTAAGGTAACGTGCCGAGAGTTGCGTGGCCGCAGGGGATTGTGCGGTATTTAACGTTCCCCTGGGGGCACCAGGCGAAACCCCCTTGTAATTAGCCTTACCCGATCAAGCGGGGCTCTGATCGGGCGGACAGATGCTTCCCTGGCTACTCCTCGTATAGCTACGCTATCTAGAATTTCTAAGGATAAAGTGCAAAAGCTTGTGAAACAGGGTCAAGATTTCATACAGGCTAAGAGAGCCATAATCAAGGCCAATTTCACTAGGCATGCACAAAGGGCCACGTTAGTCTACATAAGGAAGCTAGGCCTCAACAAGGCTACTAAACGTAAAGAAAGGACGGAAGTCCAAAAAGGCAAGGTCGGAGGGCAGTACTCCCGCAGGTCTTCCGAAAAGCAAGAGCCCAGAAGGTTTTACCTTCAAAGAGGCTGCTTTGGAGAGGATCGCGGTAGTATGCAACGACTATCCAGCCATCCAGATGGAGCCGGCAAAGCTTAAGGCAGACCAGGACTCTATTATGGAGGCATATAACAGCATTACGGAGCAAGGGCTTCAAGTCCGCTTTTAAAAGTACACGTATATGCGGAAGTATCGCTCTCAAAGCTGTCAAGTCTAATTAAACGAATAAAGCTGGAGGACGTACTCTAAGGAGGCATAAAAATCCCTAGCTACTCTTCGTATAGCTACGCTATCTAGAATTTCCAAGGCTAAAGTGCAAAAGCTTGTGAAACAGAGCCAAGATTTCATACAGGCTAAAAGAGCCATAATCAAGGCTAACTTCACTAGGCATGCACAAAGGGCCAGGTTAGTCTAGATAAGGAAGTTAGGCCTCAACAGACGGCGGAGGCTACTAAACGTAAAGAAAGGACGGAAGTCCAAAAACGTGGTCGGAGGGCAGTACTCCCGCAGGTCTTCCGAAAAGCAAGGGGCCACAAGGTTTAACCTTCAAGGAGGCTGCTTTGGAGAGGATCGTGGTAGTATGCAAGGACTATCCAGCCACCCAGATGGAGCGGACAAAGCTTAAGGCAGACCAGGACTCTATTATGGAGGCATGTAACAGTATTACGGAGCAAGGGCTTCAAGTCCGCTTTTAAAAATATATGTATATGCGGAAGAACCGCTCTCAAAGCTGTCAAGTCTAATTAAAGGAATTAAGGTAGAGAACGTACTCTAAGGAGGCATGAGGACCACAATAGATCTGGAAAGGTCGCAGTGGAACAGGATCAGTGCCATCTCAAGTAATCTAGCATCTAACATCTACCGCGTTCAATAAAGCTACTTAAAGACAAGTATTTTTCGCAGCATTCCTCCATTTCATTTGCCATTAATTTAATTAAATATTTATTAAATTTATTGCATAAACAAAGTTGCCTAGTCAGCCAATCAATTACTTTTGTCTTCTTTAACGTACGTTATTTACATTTTGGCGCCAACATATGGCATCAATCTTTAATAGCCATCTCCTCCTTTTGTCGCCCTAACTAATAGTGTAGAGATTAATATCGGCAGAGCGACATATGGAATGCAATCGTTTAACGGGATGAGCCTAGGTTTTGATTGGGAATGCACGATAGACAGGCATCGATCATAAAATTCGTCGTGGTGAAATACATTTTTCAATGGGAAAGTAGGTACCTCGAGTTGAAGGTGCGATGGTGTACGTATTACGTATAGCTCTTGCAAGAGGCAAAACACTATATTCAAGAAATTGTGGAACCTAATGTTTTACAATATACAAAGAGCTTTAGATCCGTATCCTTCAAGATGAGCACCTTGAATCATATCAACAATGGCCAAGTTAATCTGGTGGTAGTGGTGGTGGTAAGTTTCCCGACCGTTCGCCAATTGAACACATGTAGTTCATATGGGTAGAAGATTGACTAACTTCGTTGAAATACCGCTGACGTATGTATATAGGTGACATCGGTTGTTTACGTATCTTGTTAATACTTATTCTAGACTTACAATTAGCTCTACCACTATAGATCAATTAGAAAAACAAGTTTCTTCAATACAATGTATTTCAGAACGGTCTTTACCCCGTTTTTACATGTAACTACAAAACCACATTACTCATAATTATGAAAACGGTCAGAACACCGCTCTTAAATACATTCTATTGAAGAAACTTGTTTACTAGTTGGCCTACAGTGATAGAGTAAATGTAACGGTGTGGTGATAAATGCAGTGTTTTTCACAACTTATGCATCAAATTAAATGAACAATGTTCAACTAAAATTAAAGAAAATTTACAAGATCTTCCTATTATCACAGGAAAGCCGAAATTAATATCAAAGTTTTGAATTGAAGATTCTGAGTAGCGCGTAGCTCCTACACCTTCAACCATGATGTTTGTTATTTAGACATAGATACATAAACGCCAGTAGTAGCTTGTAACCTCAAGTAGGATATTAGGACACCTAGAAAACACATAGCTCATTCAATTTCGAGAATTTTAAATCATTATCAAGTCGCAACTCCCAACTGTTTAGACGTAGAAATGTAAACGATGGTAAAAATCGGGTAAGAACAAATGTTTAGCATGTTCAAATGGATTTATTGTGGCGTCTGTTTTCGAATCATTTCAATGAATCTGACCGTACTAGGGGCCTATGCCATACTTAAGAACGGCGTACCCAATTATGTATTCTCCACCATGTTAGCGTGAAATAGACAATGTCAATTTTTTTTTTTTACATTTATTACCTTATTTTTACCTCATATCTAATAAATGAATTTAACGCATATCTTGTAAAAATAATGATTATTTCATAACTTATGCATCAAATTAAAATAGAAGGAAGTCCATAACTAAATTTGTGAGAGAAAATATTTTCTTACTATCACAGGGAAACCGAAAAGAATTCTTGAAGTTACGAAAGGAAATTATTTTTACATGTACATAAAGTAAAATAACCACGAATCCACTGTTTAGACAAAGGAATGTAAACGCTAGTAAATTTAGGTCAATATGTTAAGGAAGCTCAAATAAATATTTGGATACATGTGTATTTACTTCTATGATCGTATTGTCTAACTCCGAGTGCGTACCAGGATACCACTTGCGATAAATACGTCAGCGGTCCAAAACTAAACTTCTTTGTCTATTTGTTTTTTGTTAATTTGTTACCCTCATATCATCTAATGAATAAATTTGACGAAATAGTTGTTTAAATCTGTCCGGACAGGCCATATTTACCTGTACATAAAAAGATGCATGTTCAAATATTTAATTTTACATATATTTATATGAAACTTAAACATAATTTAGACACTTTACCGTAAAATTGAAAATGTCGGCACATATTGCAATATATTTCACACATGTTTATATTAAAGTTTAATATATTTTTTGTCTTGTAAATACGCCATTATTTAATAAAACGAAATATATAAAATAATATAAAGACAACATTCTTTATTCATTCCCAGACAAACTAATTTACAATAGAATTTTCATTAAGAAGGTTGTTCTCTTGGTTGGGAGAGAGCGCCAAGCATTTTCCCGCTTACGTGAGGTTATAAAAAAATAGGAACAGGCTTTTCGGTTTTTATGTCGTAAATTTAGACAGATAGGATAGACCCATTTGCAATAAAAACCATTATTCAGATAGATAAGATTGACACATTCACAATATAAACAGCGATCATAAAAAATACGTATTCCTATGTATATAAGCTCAAGGTCAAATTTTTAGAACAAAGAAAGTATCACAACTTATGCTTATATTGTGTATCACGTACTTAGCGTGTATTCTGTTTCTGTTTCTAATATGGATCCGAAGAAACGGGCAATTGTTTTTCGCTTCGTAGAAGTTAAAATACGTTTGTGGCTAAACGTTTTAAAACACTTTTTGGCCAAAACAGTTCAAATATGTTTGTCTTTGCGTTTGTTCTAAACATTTTAAATACGTTTCTCATCAATGTTTCATTTATATGCATGAAACCCGGTCCTAATATGTTTCGACTAAACGTTTAGTGCACAAGCAGCAGTTTTCGAAAGAAAGCGAACGAACGTCGTCGGTGGAGCTGTCAGTTCAAGACGACGTTCAGGTGATATGGTGTCATACTAAATTTTTCTAAGACTTTCTTCTAACGCGCTGGCCCCACACATAAGCGACGAGGCGTCAGAATGTTGCTATAGTAATCGGTCGATTCATTCGAATTAATTATTATACAGAAAAAGTATTCATATTCATATTCATATTCTATTTAAAATAATGTCTTTAAATCCTTAACAAGAATTTGATTTATATATAACTAGCTGACCCATCGAACTTCGTACCGCCTTAGAATTAATAAATGTTGTCTTAAGTTATTACCTGAGTTTTATTAACTTGCTTATATTAAGATAAAATTAGTTAAGTTGAATAAAAGTTGAAAAAGGAACAAATTCACATGGGAGCACTGCATTTGCTTTAGTGAATGTAAACCAAATGATTCGCGTATCGTTGTAGCCCAACTTTTTTAAAACTATTTGCTGAATGGGTTGCACTCGTGTCGATTATCTTCATTGAAGCACCTTGTGATATACTATATTTAACGACTTTATCTATTGTCGGAGCGTTGAATTGTCGTTCATGTGTTCAAGCGGGGCGTTTATTTGCTCTGATCACGACTTTATAGTCATCACTTGGCATGCGATCCAACGCAATTTTGAACAACAGAATCAATGCATGATATTCATGAAGTATTTGCTGCCAATCTTGAAGAATTTCTCTTTTCAACGCGTTATTGATCGTTTGACGCTGATCAAGTTGGTTCTCCATATTGACCACGAAGTAAATTTGTAACAATTTTATGCTGTGCGTCTTCAACCGGCTGCAATGATCCAATTCTATGGTGAATTTGTCCTTGTATCTGTATATTCGAAAGGGAAGTGATAATTAGTGATTTATGATTACCAAAAATAAAAGTTGCTCTCTTATTAACAAACATTACCTTGAATGTCGGACTGAATCCGCGTTCTTCAATAATATTTGCTTCTAATGAAGTCATTTGGAAACATGCGTTGTACCTTTAAGCGGTCGAAAGGAGATGTGATTCTTGAACTCCGCCAGGAAGCAATGAATGCAATGGGTCAGGTGGCGCAGGCAACAATGGCAATTTAACCTTCCCACTGAGACAGCACAATCCAGGCGTTTCTTCAGCGAACTTCAATGCACCGCAATGGACACATACAACCTCCGTAGGGCCAATTGTAACGAAAGGGTGCGAGCTGCAGTCAATTGTGGAATCGTATTGAAACTGCTGCTCGACGATTTCTCATGGCCAACCGCGCCGTTTTACGTATGGCCTCTCTTTGTTCTTGTGTTTATGAAGCACGAAGTCGGGCCGTACTAACACGGCGCCCTTCCCTCGTGCGATTTCTTCTTTATCTGCAATGGATTGATTCGCAATATTCCGCAGTGTAATTGCATTACGGCTTCGTTGTAAAAGATTCGATCTTCTCGCTCGCGGCATTGTAAATAAGACTGTAATGGATATTGCTGACTTTGCGTCATTATGACATAACAACTATTCCTGCGCGCACAATCACAAATGTCATAACCTTAATTGTCTTTGGGCGCACCATGACAACTGTCATAACCTAGCCCACCAAACGTCATCAATTTGCTTAATCTCTAATATTTTTTCTTAATTTTTAAATGTTTTAATAGTTTTCTTTTTTCCTAAACCTTCGCGTGGCAATTACGAACAAACCTGCAAAAGGAAGTATCCAATTTGGTCCAGTCGTTTTCAAGTTTTAAACTTCCGAACAAACCACGACCCATTTATATATATGAGATATAAGGAAGACCAACGTATTTATATTTGATAATAAATACTATTGCAAATTGAATTTCTTCATGTTGATTGTCTTAAAGAGTAGATTCATTCTATTACAATTAAATATATAATAAAAATCATGAGTTTGCAAAAAGGCAACATTAATTCACTTGTATTTCAAAAAGTTTCGAAAAAGCTGATTTTGTAATGAAATGTACTAACAAATACCTTCAAAAGTATATAACCAACACACAAAGGACACAATGAACGCAGCACAGAAGATGCTAACAAGTAAGTGACAAACATTTCTCTCGTTTCGGATCCTCTTCTCTTTTATGTAACAAAATTCGTCTCTACCCAAACGAAAACGATACTAGTGTAATAAATTATAATAATTCCTTAAGGGGTTTCTTCTTTATATTTTTCTAGATAAGAAGAGTAATATAAGGTTTAGGTAATACAATAATAATAATACAATACATTTGTAAGTTATTGTGTATTTTAAGGCTACTGTTAAAAAGAACATAACAGATGAACGAAGTTTTATCATCTAATTCACACCGATGTAATTTTCTTGAATTTTCTTGTACATATTTATAAAAGGCAATTCCCTCGAAGGAGACATCTTTAGAGTTGGTAAAGGCGTAGAATTAAATGTTTAAATTAAAAAATCCTTTTAAATTGATCCTATAACTTAAATTTTCCTAATATGACGCTGGCATAGAAGATCCTAAAGATAATTCGACGTCTTTGATAAATAATGTGGCAGTGTTTAGAAAAACAATGAGTCTACTTCTAAATATTGTAATTGCTACTCCCAGTTTCAGCAAGCTCCTAGGATATATAAAATCTTATTAAATTTCGGCCACTTTTATCAGTGAATTGGTGCGCTATGCTAATTATTGGTAGCAGTGTTATAGAATAAATAATAACACCATCTCCCCATATTTTCATGCGCAGTACTTGATTTCCTTCAGAGAAACCGATTGAAGTTATGTATATCATCCGAGATGAATAAAACCGTTTGCACAAACTTTCTTCCGTATTGCGTACAAGGTATCTGGTATTACTTAGTTTGTCGTGTCTTCAGTATTACTATACCATTAGTTTCCTTCTACATTAAAATAGCAAGTTAAATTTTAATTCCATATTAGTAAATTTTTCTTGTTTATTGTATGTGTAAAAAATCATTTTTAATTAGTTTTGATATTCGAAACATTTATTTGATGCTACACTAACTATAAAAGTAACCAAATAAGGGTTGGTTATGGAATGGTAGAAAGAACAAATTAACTGCGAGTTTTGAAACTCCTGATTTGGAATCAAATTTATATTTTAATAATTGGCGCTGAGACAAAGTAATTTTATTTCAATTACAAATTTTAGAGAATAAACAACACTCTCAATGTTCTTTTTTAATAAAGTTCAATTTCTGAAAAAGACAAATCTATTGAGGCTAATAGCCAAGTTGTATTTGGTACACATAACGTGGGACAGATAACTGCAATATTTTGTTTCTTGTTAATGTATATCTGTGTAGCAACAAACGACAATATGAGACGACATAGTAGCATAGATAACATGTATAACTAAAACTAAAAGGGGTGAAAACCTACTAACTAAATAACAATGGGCGATCCTTGAAAGTAGGAGAAATACTAAAGAACAAAGAGCACACCACAACACGCATCTTGCCTAGCATATGTACCAGACCAGACCAACAAGTAGATCGCGATCGATTTTTGTTCGATCACAGTCGCAGGATGTTGTTGTCAAGAGTTCAGTAGGTAGATCGCGACACATTTTTAAGGAAGAAACTCGATTATAACTACATACACAAGTTGGCCACCCTGATATATACCAACGAAGAATACCCTTTCTATGTTGATTATAGAAAGAACTTCATTGTGCTTAGATATACTACGCAGAACGTTTATTTGGATTTCGTCGCTTTCCTAATCGATTAGTCGTTCTAATATATTTATGGATACCTAAGAAGGTAAATATATCTTTGTACATTTAATTTACTTCTAAAATTCGAATTTTAATTTAATGACCACATATTTACCAGCAAGTATTCAATATCTTTAAAAATGCGAATGAAAGCAGTAATTACAAAAATATTTCGACACATTTGTATTTTTGTAGGAACAAAATTATTTGCACTTGCAAAATATACTGATATATAAAGACCGGATAATATGCAGTTTGCATAAATTTGCATATTTGCATAATATATGCATTCTGTATATAATTTGCATATTTTGTAGTAATTCAGCATATTTGAAGTATCCGAGTTTTATTTATTTATTGGATGTAATTTATTATAGGATAGGCATTACTAAAAATAGCATTAAGAAGGCTGTGTCAAACAATTACCTTTACATATGCGCAGATGAAACTACTGATAGTGTGGGCTGATACATAGTTCATTTAATGATAGGTATCCTTAACGTATCGGTTCCAGCAAAATCTTATTTAATTTCATCCAAACAGTTGGAAAAGGCAAATAATTTGACAATGACAAGGTTTATACAGGAAGAACTGGCAACCTTTTTCTTACCGGAATCGATTCCAACAGAAAAAATTCTATTGTTTTTAACGGATGCCGCACCATACATGGTGAAGGCAGCTTGCAACTTGAAAATCTTTTACCCAAATTTAATTCACACAACTTGCTTGGCGCACGGACTAAATCGTGTTGCAGAAGAAGTAAGAAACCATTTTCACTTGGTAAAAACTTTAATTACTAGTGTTAAGAAAGTGTTTTTAAAGGCTCCATTAAGAGTTCAGTTTTACAAACAACATCTACCCGGTATTCCGCTTCCTCCTCAACCAGTAATCACATGATGGAGAACGTGGTTGGAAGCTGCTATTTTTCACGCCAATCATTATGAAGAAATAAAGACAATTATTATAGATCTAGATAGCGATACATAATCTGTGCTAGACGCCCAAAAGGTGTATTCGAGTAAAGAAATACCTCAATAGTTGGCGTTTATTAAAGCCAACTACAGTTTTATTTCCACTTCTATATTGCAATTGGAAAAACAATTTATGTCGCTAATTGAGAGCGTTGAAATAATAAACAAATTTGAAAAGTTATGTTTTGATGTTAAAGGAAGGGTGGGAAAATCCGTGTATGAAAAATTTTTAAGTGTAATAGAAAAAATGAGGGTTTTAAAAAGCTAAAGGATATTGCTAAAATCTTGTGTGGTGAGTCAGTAGAAAATATTGAGTTGACAATAGAGCATATTTCTAATTTGAAATATGCTCCTATAACAAGCGTGGACGTAGAACGAACCTTTTCAATATATAAATACATGTTATCAGACAAGCGCCACAATTTTTCTATTGAAAACTTTGAGAAATACATATGTAATTGTAAATTGTTTTCATAGTTAATTATGTTGTAAAATGTTATAAATAAACTTGTAGTAAACATAATAGAATTTTTTTTTCTATAATATTATATTTTCTAGCTTTACTCCTATTTTTTTCATCTGCATATTTAGGCGTACATTTCCACTTTTTTTGCATATAATCCGGCCTCTACTGATATAATATAAATTCGGCGAGGATACGATACAACAGGTGTCTAGGTTTCGAGTCTTTTCTGATAATCAGCGATAAAAAGAAAACTATATAGATGAAATCTTTATTATCTATATTAGACAATCTGTGTATAAACATAAAATTTTGTAATAATGTAAAAGATATTTATATCTGAAGTATCTAATTGAAAACAGTAAACCACAAATGCTAAAGCCCCTATTTTTTTTTCTTCTTTATTTTTGTAATGATCGTAAGATATAATCTATATTTATCAACACACTTCTACAAATCAAAACGTTGAAGTGATATCTTCCGGATTTTGCCGTGTTTATCGCACTGACCTACTTGACGTTTCGTTCATGCTGTCAGCTTCTTCAAAAGTTTTCTATAGTCTTTAGAAAACTTCTGAAGAAACTGACGGCATGATCAGCGAAACATTAAGTAATTCAAAGCGACAAATACGGCAAAACCAGGAAGATATTACCTTTACAGAAAACAGCCGCCAAAACCTACATACTACAAATGGAAACGTTTTAAGTATGGTTCTATTCCCACTGGATTGGATTGTGTCAGATCGGTATCTTCGGTAAGAGTTCTAGATTACTACCAGAATTATCATCTCTCTTGATTAAAAAGTTAGGAACCACAGGCTACGTATTTTATCCAGTTCAGCTCTTGCCATTTACAAAAAGCGCATTGTGACTACTCCACAATGTCCCAATGATGCTGAAATCTTTATTGCCAACGAATCTATCCCTTTTCTAATCTGGTCCGTACTCATCGTATTCCTCAAAGTATAGCGACTAAGCAATCCGTAAAAAGGACGCAACGTTATTATAGCTCCTGTACAACTTTATGTGTTTTCCGTTCAGGAAATTCCTCTGATAAAGAATTACAAATGCAATGTAAAGTAAAAAATGTCGTCGTTGTTCCGGATATATGTTGGATTTTCAGACCTGTTGTACAAGGGTACCTTTAAAATTTTTTTTTTTGAACAAACAGCTCTAGAAACCTTTTTCTGATGACATTGTCATGACAGAATGATGCGACGTTTTAGATTGGTTTTCCTGATTTCGTCGATGATTCCAGGCAAAAAGGATGTATACCATTGATTAATAAAATTAACCATTAACTGTTCTCCGATCCTCTAAAGGAATGGTTGCGACATGTCCATTACAACCGAACCAACAAGAGATCATTTGCTTGGAAGTGCTTCATGAACCATCTTTTGTGGAACTTATGTTGGAATACCCAAACAGTGAGTTGTTGCTTAATCTACGGTTCAAACGTATATATCCAACTTTCGTCATCTGTTACGATGCTGCAAGGATTTGATAGTTCCTTAGAAGATTTTTTTCCCTACACCAATCTACACAAGTCTTTTTTTTGCCAACAGATCTTTGATATACCTAAGAATGCCTCTATCTCACTGTAAGTCACATGGCGATCTTAAAGTTAAAACTGTTTTTCACTTTGTGGATATGCTTTCAATAATATAAAATTGCACTAGGCCACTTTTCCCATCTCGTTATAACAGCATTTGGTGAAATTCCTATACACAACTTGTAAAATTCCCGAATTCGCTTAGAAGATTTCAGAATAACTTTTTCTTTACAAGATACACAGCATGCAGGATTGCAGGAAACATGTTATATCGAGGAGATTAGGAGAACGTGTTTTCAGTTTAGCATATATGAAGCTGCATCCGTCACTAACATACGTACTTGCTTGGAGGTCCCGCTATAACTTTTTGTAGGGTCACTATGGAACAGGTTGCTATTGTTTGTGTAGTAACTTTGGTAATTCTAGTGCTGCATAAGATGTACGGCACAAATGGTTCATGTGTTTTTAATATGCGTATTAAAATATGAAGATCACCATTTTTCTTGCATCCGTTGTGAACCGTAGTGTTTTATTTTTGAGTTCAGATTTTAAACCTGCTGCTACAGTTCCTTTATAGGCGGTATATGATATCATAGAACGCTTCAGGTTGCTAACTACATATGTCTTCCAACATTTTAGAAAGTTCGTTATTAACTACATATTGCGGATGTTACACACAGAAATCGAATACGGTAAACCGCCTTCCTTATTTTGTCTGTTTTGTACTGTTTAAATGGGCACCCCCTTTACGTACATCATCATTGTACAGTTCCCTACTACCAAAAATACAGTACACCTGATTCGCTCTACATTTCAACTCCTGAAGTCGCGCGGAAAATTTCTGTAAGTGCGCTATAAAGGGCATCGTTTTCGCAACATTGGTAAGTTTGCGACATGTGAAATACACAACACGAATACCCTGTTACAACTAGGATAGAAAGCGACGTATCGACAGCATATGTTTCGCAGCGATACCCGCGACGCCGTGGGGACGAGTCACAGATAGGACTGAACTGATTTTGGTCAACTCTAATAGTAAGGCTACTTTTTACCTAGATTGGTACGTCTGATCCTTCTTTACAAATCTCTACTCCAGCAATTGCACCTATATTAAACCCCTTTAAGGTAGATCAGGCATTCTCAACCGCTTTGACCGCTGCGAATTAGCTCGACTAATTTAGAACCTACAATAAAAAAGTTACTTGAAGAAAAGCAGCAGCAATCTTCTCATCAACACTATGTGCTAAATAAACAAAAATTATAGATATTTAATTTCGTAGTAATCAGAGGACTGATTTTTTGTTTTGTTTCTATATGCAATGATCTTGTGATTATTATTAAGGTTTGATAAAAGAGTGGATGACATGTTATCATTAAGTTGTGTAAACCGGACCGACGCCCTTACTTCTCCAAATTTTAATGTCGTGCTTTGTACGTAAGTGGAGACAAAGACCGATAACCAATTTATGTAATATCGGTGTACTAAATTCGTTGTTGTCATCTTTTACGATACCTGGAATTCTAGTCATGCCACGTCTAGCTTGGATGTATTTCCAAATCTCAGAAGGATGGGATTTAATCTTATTCTGAATGTCGATTAAGTACCTAGAATATGAGTCTTTAATCTGAAGCTTGACGAAGTTACGTAGTCTCTTAAAGCAGTTCAGGTAGTGCAAATTTCCAGTTATTTTCCATTTATTTCTGTAAGTTTCTTTAATCTTATGATTGGATTTTATATCATTTGTGAACCAAGGTGGAAAATGTGAATGTTTAGCTACGTATTTTGGGACAGACGCATCAATGAAACCATATAAGATTTTGTAGAAGGAATCAGTGGCTACATTTACATCAGTGGCATTTCCAGAAAGTTCCAGTCAGTTAAGAAAATGTTATTGTACAGCTCAGGAAAATTAGCTCTTTTAAAATTAAAGCGGGATGTATTGGCAATAGGAAATTTAGCTGGCTGTTCCGCGAGTGGAAGCGAAAAGGAAATATTTAGCGAGGAATGTTGAGGGTCCTCCGCAACCAATGGTGAGTCAGAAGGGCTAACAGAAATATCAGAATCAATACTAACTAATACAAGATCGAGAAGTCGATTATTGGAGTTGCGTACAGTATTACACTGTGTGAGATTGACAGTATCGCAAAAGTAAGTGAAAGTAGTAACTTTCTGACAGTTAACTTGATCATTACAGTAATTAGGTATGTTAAAATCACCGATTAGCAAAATCTTTTTATTGAAAGAGAATGTCTCGAAAGCAGAGAGAAATAATTCAAACTCTACCATTGAAATATCAGGTGGAATGTAGACAGCGCAAACGAAGAAAATCTGCGACTGTCAAGTACATCTGCAAATGACAAGGTCAATGATAGGAACTAGAGAAATTAAATTGGTAACGTCTACGTGTCATGAGGAGTATTATCGATATCACATAGTGTCACGCTTCGAAAAACTTTCCATTACATTTCGCTGGACATTTTAGGAGCTTTTCTACTGTTTCCTACTATTTTATAACAATTCCATACTGATTAATGTAAATATGTTAGTATCCCATTATTCCAGGGGTTCATCAATTCACTTTTCGAGCCAAATATGAAGAACATAAATAGCTTTAATGTATGAAATTTTTTGTCCTACATACATGTTTCAATTTTAATTGAACTAAAAGTGCATCAACAAACAATAAAAGATAAGTATAGATAAGAAATAGGTACCCACGAACATCTGCATCCAATTCAACCTTAAAATTAGAAGATTAACATTAGATAGATTTTTCCACGGTTCAGTGTTCTGCAGATAAAGGTCTCTCTACATTAAAGACTTGAAAAGTTGAAGCAATAAAAGGAAGAAAGTCAATATCAAATCAATAATAAATAAATGCAATTTATCAGATTCCTGTGCTCATTATTTTAATCATTTAATTTTTGTAATATAAGACATACAATTCCTCCAATTACGTAAATATTGATACACATTGTAAAATAAGTGAGTATATAGTAAACGGACAGGAGTTCTTTATGTACCCATGAACAATAATGAAGAATGACTCGTTAACTAAATTGTGCCTATTAAATTTAATGGGGCTCTTCCTGAATTTGAAATAATGAAACGTGTCAATAGAAATTACCAATATAACACACATATTATATAAATATATACATTGATTCTTTGTATCACACATAAAAATTAAGTCGCAAGCACATACACATCATTCACGTCAATTGTTAGAAGCATTTTGAGGGTGTTCAGGTTTTAAAAATAATTATATCTATATAACTATATATAGACACAGACAGATCTACAAGAATGTAGTTACAAAAACAACGGCAAAATAGGAAGAAATAAACGTTGTCATATCGAAATAATCATCTTGACTAGAAACCGAAAAATGTGAAAGCAGTGCATAGAAGAAACAAAGAAATCGGAATACAATAGAATGCTTTGAAGAAGGAAAAACCATATTTTTCCCAGAAGAATTTTTCGAAAAATTACAATAGTTGATAGCAATAAGTTTTTGTATTAACAGGTTATTTACAGATGTCGGCCAATATCAGAGATAACATTAACGTGTTATAATATTTCGATGATGATAAATTAGAACAGTTTTATTATTTTACCGGATTAAAATTCTTTCACGCTCAAATTAGAAGGCAAGTAGTTTCCTGATAGTTCAGCTGTGGTTCAGCGTTCAAATTTTTATCAAAGAAATATTATGTTACTTATACACGTTATTATGCGAACGTCAACACATAGGTTTAACGTGCATATGTATGTATATGTATTTACATATATATACACGTTTCAAAGATCAGCTAGCCTTAATATAGACTCATAATATTTTGAGATAGAAAAGCACTGGATTAAAGAAGAAGTTTACATAGATATCGAGGTGGGCATTTTTGTATTTTCCACTATCCAGTTCGGCTCAGCCCGATCCAATGTCAGCCCTATTCTAATTATAATTAGAAAGGAAAAAATCAAGAAATACTAGCAAATCAACGATAATATATAAAGGAATCTAGTGTAAGATAACGTATTGAAATCTGATTGCAGTTGAGCACTCATGGGCTGTAATAAAAAAATGAAAGAAAGGTGCAAACTAGTAACAACAAAATTGAAGAAGGAAATAAGTTTCGGAGAACGAAAGAATGACAGAAAAGCACAGTACTACAACACAGGAGTCACTGATGCTAGTGATTATTTATAACATCGAGAATTGAAACATAGAAAACGTGTAACGGGCACTTAATGGTATGTTGATATTGGCTTGGCAACTAATTGTGGTTGAATTAATGAAAATATCTCATATGACCGTACCGCAGTAATCTTTTTCCCGTTTCATCTACAATCGTTTATTTAATGTTCATTCTATCTTTTAGAACTTCATCTCGTATATGTTGCAACCTAGATATCTCCGCTGCGTTTATCCCATCTTTATTCTTATTCGTGAGTTCCAAGGTTTCAGAATTATAAAGTTAAAGATACTATTAACAGTCCTTTATTCTTTTCTCTGTTTTCGTATTTTTTTTTTTGGACCATGGGTAAACAGCGGTAACAACGAAATACGTTACGAAAGCATACTTCGACTCACTAAATCGATGCTGTATGCGAGTGGTCGTGTATATGTAGGCTGTCGTAATTAATTTCGCAATTACCGCTCTTGGCCCAGACTAATAGCATTGCATTAACTCTGCCTATTGCCTGTTTTTCCCTGATTTATTCTGTGTGCAATGTAACTGTCCTTCTCTAACTATTTATACTCCTCTACGTGTTTAATTGTGTTTCTGTCAACGAAGATCAGATGTGTTTCTAAATCTCTTTGATCTCCTTTTTCCTCTGACTTTCTGTAATGTAGAAATGTAGTTCGCAAGCTTGAGGGTATTGCATTTTCTTGTAATATTTTTAAATAATTTTCTTCTCTTATAATACCTTCAATTTGCTGTCCCAGCGTACGAAAACCAATCCCAAACGAGCACAGCACGGAACCCCTTCCTTGCTTCACAGTCGGTGCTATACAATCGCTCTTGAATCTGCACCGTTTTTGTCTGTTACCCCGGCGTAGTAGATTTTTGCACAGCAACACGGCCATGAAGATTTACAGGTTTTAATCATTGCTTTACAATGATGACAGAAATTGGTCCTTCACGGTAGCAATTCATTTCTGCAGCAATTTCGAGTGCTGTCAGCCTTCTGTCTCATTTGTTTAACAATTTTATGCGCTCATCGTCTGCTCTTGTTATTCGCGGACGACCTGGACGTATGCTGGCTTGTCAACTGCTCGTGCGTTGATATTTCCTAATGATATCACTACTGTTGTCTTTTCGAATAGCTTTCCCGGTGAAATGGAATTATAATAGCACGCTTCTCTTGGCTTGTTGGCTTTTCCCTCGATATTTTAGACACTTTTAATAAAACTATTTGCTTAAATATACACTTACTAACGATACACGCGCAAGTACATTGGTCGAGCAACTACAATACTGATTATAATATGCAGCACTGTTAGGACTGAGTAATATAAACTCCTCAAGCTTGTTTATTAGTCATGTCATACTTCTACCTCAAAAATAAAGATAATAAAGGAATCGTAAATTTGGTCCACAAGTGCCATTAAAATGTCGTAAATTTGAATTATTATTTGATGATGTTACCTTATCTCAAGGTATTTGTCCCTTGCAAACTAGAAACTTAGTACTTTAATATCATAATATAATTTACATTTTAAAATAATAGTAGTCCTTAAGAATATATATATGGGGGACACGCTATATATTTTGAGATGCCACGAAAGTAGAGAAGTTAGAGTTAGCAATATTGCATTTCTAAATACCACCATCCTTAAGTAGTAAACTGTCAATTGAGTAGCTGCTGTCATTGAGCAAACGTGGTAGATACGATTTGTCATCGAAACGTGGACTTGTCAAGAGAATATGTACGCGCAATGATTTACTACGATTTTAAGGTCGGTTTAAGTGAACCACAAAGTTTTGGACGATTGCAACTCGCATTTGGTGATGAAAATCCTTAACGTGCAACTGTGTTTCGCTGGTATAGCAAATTTAAAAGAGGACGGATATCGATTGGTAATGACGAATATGCTGGTAGGTCCTGTTCTTCAGTTACCGCTGGAAACATTGAGAGTGAGACGTATAATGGACGAAGATCCAAGATGCACCTATCAAGCGATTGGGGCAACTCATGGTCTTGGATCCACAACAGTAAATTCACATTTTGCATGATCTTCTTCGGTTGAAGAAATTGTTACTCGTTGGGTGCCACACGCTTAACGATTTCCAAAAAACACAGCGAGTAAGAATCGCTCCGGCAACGTTAGAAATGTTAAATAATGGTAGACATCGCAATCTATCAAAAATAGTAACAGTTGATGAAACTTACACCCATTTTACGATATTCCTACCCGCCAGGAGAGCCGGGTGTGGTCCACCAACACCAACAATAGCCAAAAAGCCAAGGGCTGTCAAGAAAGTTATGTACGCAGTTTCTTTCCGTGGTACCGGATTAGTAAAAGCAATGAAGCTGGAAAATCAACGTACAATCACAGTAAACTCGTACACTACAAAATGTTTACCTGCAGTTCTTGAGTCAGTCAACATTCGCGGGTTTATGTTGCATCACGACAATGCATTGTCACACAGGGCACAGCAGACAGTTGAATTTTTACGTGAAAATAAGATAAAAGTCATTGAACATCCACCCTATTCGCCAGATTTGGCTATATGTGATTTCTTGTTGTTCTTTAACCTAAAGAAACATTTACGTGGTCAACGTTTCACTACGGAGGATGAGATAGATGAAGCAATTCATCTATTTTTTGAGAGCATTCCGAAAGATGACTGGCTTCAAGCTTTTACGTTGTGGAAAATTCGATTACAAAAGTGCATGGATGCAGGAATTATTTTGCACGTAAATAAAATCATTTTCGTAAAAAGATTTGTATTTTTCTTGTATCTCAAAATATATAGCGTAGCCCTCGTATAGTAGCGTTTACAGGTCTTTTAGGCCCATTGCTTTGTAAAATATTTTAATTTTTCTCTGTTCCTTGCAATTATTCTCCAGTTCGCGGATCCTTTCTCTGCCAAGTCTTCACACACTGCTTCTCTCCGTTTTTTCCTCGGCCTCCTCCTCCTTCCGGGTCTTTCTATATGACCCGCCGACTGCATTCTCCGGGCTTTCCATGGTTCATTGCATAGTACATAGATTTCATCATTGGTGCGTCTCTCCCACATTCCGTTCCCCTCTTCCCTCCGAAGTATGTTTCTCTCCCATATAACCTAACCTTATGAGTTTTCTTTATTAAGAATACTTTACGAAATTTTACCAAGTGTCCGAACTAATAGATGGATGGATAATGGACGATAGAGTACATACATCTTTAGCTTTGGAAATTAGCTGTTGGTTGTCCTGGGTTGTTGGTATAGAAAACTGTTCTTGTGTTTTTCCGTTCTTATTATATTAAATGCCGTCTAGTGTTGTGTGTGTGGACTTGCTTTCTTGTTTTCAATGTCTTGATTTTGATCATTTTATTGTTATTAGTTTATATAGCATCAGTATGTTGTTCAGCGTTATCATCTATTGTATGTTAGCTGTTGTGTGGTCTTATATACTTCTTTTATGGTAGTTCTTTGTGTTCAAGTAGAATAGTGTTTTTATTTATGAGTTATATTCTGTTGTCTTTGTATTTTATTCATCATAGAGTTGCTTTTTGATGTTGCTAGTTGATTTTTTTATTTTGTGCAATGCTGCTGCTATTGTTTTTGTGAGTTCATTTATATCTAAGTCCCATTTTAAATCATTCTTTTTTTTGAATTGTTATTCCTGGGTAGGTACGTTATTCTATATTTATCTTCTATTTTTTCCTTTTATTTTTATGTTAAATTTATGTTTTTGTTTGCTTAATAGTTCATTGTTGTAACACCATTCCCCAATTTTGACTATGTATGTTTTTGTTGATATTGTGTTGCATTGCTCTTGTTTCCTTCCTGTATTGAGTAGGCAGATATCATCAGCTTATACAAATATTATCCTTGTGTATATGAATATCTATTTCAAAGAGATCATTTGTATATGGAATGTATAATATTGGCGGTATTGGTCCTCTTGCGGTATGCAATATTTAGTTATTAGTAAGGTTCGACAAACCCGCGTCCTGTTCGCTGAAAGAACAGTCTATATACAGCGAACAAGACATGGGTTTGTCGAAAGAAGGCGATAGACCCAAACGAGTTTGATATATGTGAAGGAGCAGGCATATGTATATCAAACTCGTATAGGTCTATCGCGTTCTTTCAACAATTCATTATATCCTTCTTTAACTAAATTAATCAGTTCCTTTATAATCCCACTAAAATAAATAGAACCTACCTTGGTATATAAATATCGACTTTAGATATCGTTCAAATGAATTTATCTCTGTTTCCAGACTTCTTTCTTTGACATTTGTAAGCAACCGATTTTTCATCACCAATTTTGGAAATGGATAATTTTCATTATTTTCCACAAGCAAACCGCATATATTAGCATATATGTTCTGTAAAGTGAATTTCTTTTAGGATGTCATAAATTGGGTTTCTTGTGTATTTAATGGCTTTCAAGGATGATAAACCGAGCTTTTTTCACGTATTGTACTATAACGATCCGAATTAATTATTGCTTTGGTTTGGTCATCCTGAATTTCAACCACGCGACCTAAACGTTATTCATCCTCAAGTGAGAAATCATATTAAAGGGAGGTACCTGAGTAAACGGCGAGAAACACAGGTAAACTTTGGGAATTTTTATCTCAAAAACAAATGTTTCGATTGGATCAAGGTTTCTTTTATTAGAAAATATGTACATTGAGGTATGTTTAGGAATTTTTAAAATAAATTCGTTGACTGGAGGCACCGTTATTGTGGTCAGCATCAGACGTGTTGTTCGTTGACATGATTTGTGGTGCCAAGGATCCCGAGCAGTCGGTTTATCCGAAACATGAAAACCCAACGGATTCTTGATATACAAAGGAGTTCGCATAGTAGGATTTTTTTTTAAATTATCATTTTTGACGGAATTGCGACCGTTTTAATTTAAAATTCGTCTTTTGTTCGCAATTTCTGACGATTTTTGTTGCATAAAAATAATGGTTCAATCAAACGAAAAACCCCTACGTAGCGAACGAGAAAAACTATCGAAGAATATTGTGTCCAGATTTGGACAAAATCGGACAAGCTGCTTCCGAAATACACCTGGCACTGACTTTGAAAACTATGTTTCAAGATAATCGCGTTTGAAAAGTGGGTAAAGAAATGACAGATCCAACCGAACGCGCTTGACCTTCTGCCGCCTTTTGCAGAATTACACAATATTCTTTGAACTACAAATTACAAGAAAATAAAATGAAAAGAAATCAATCTTTTGAAAAATTTACTCAGGTACCTCCCCTTAAGGAAGTTTAGTAGACCATTTTTATAAAACTGATGTTCTGTTAAAGCTTCGTAATTATGTTACTGTTCTTCCATTTCCGGAAATAATACGGTAAAGTAAAGCAATTGAAGTACCAATAGAGAACAAGATGGGTTTAACATTTTCAATAAACAAGAATGTAATAAAACCAATCTTTCAGTGAAATCCGCAATTACTTTTGTCAAATTAATATTTTTACCACAAAGTTTGGCCATAAACTTGCTCTCTTTCGTTTACTGAAATTAAAATAAATTTCAATTTCTATAAATATTTCTATCTATATTATTTATGCTATCAGTTTTGCGAATGACTGTATATAGTTTATACGAGCCCTGTCAGATAGGCAGGTAGACATATTTTCCGCGAAATTTTAAACCCTAAATCCTATCACACCATAATCCAAGTTTTTATCAAACTGATCGAAATCGCCTAATTTAAACTTCCTCATAACCGAAACTAACCTAAACTAATGTGTAACTGATACGAACGAATATTTATCTCGCTACAAACTACTAAGTACAATCACGTGCTACTGCATAACTTTTATTTCAATTTTTTCATTGTTTTGATTGCGTTTTAATGTTAATAGTTCCATTTTGGGAAAGAATTTTCAATTTGTTTTTTAAGTAATTATAAGAATACATTCTGTTGCATATTCTTATCAACCTAGATAAACATACAATGTACATACATACATAGATAATATACAATATAATATGCGCAAATGTATGTACAAATCTCGTGTTTCATGGGCATACAAATTCTTATCTAACAAGGCGTGTACATATAGGTAGATGTGTATATTTAATTGGTCGTTATTATTTAATTCATATTCATAAATATTTACATTTTACTCTCATTTATTCAATAATGAAGTATCACGTTCTTGAACTTGATGTACTGAGAACCTTCGCAAACGATGTAGACATTGTTCCACTCTATGATCAATAAATAGGTATAATCATTTCACTTTTGACCGTTTTTATACTTACATTTTTTGTTTGACTACAATTTGGCAACTGCACGTGTCGATAAGATAGAAATAAAAATCGGTGCATTACGCTTCTACTAAACAAAAAAAAAAAAAAAACTGGAGTTATTGCAATATCTATATGTATGCCCAAGTAAAAGTGGAATGGAAGAGAAAGAAAAGAGTAAAAGTAAAGAATTCTTAATGACTTACTATACTAATTATTTTATGATATTAAATTGCTTATAAAGTTTTTAGAACAAATATGTACTTTCTGAATTTCTGGGTGATATCATCAAATTATAATTAAATTTTACATTTTAATGGCACTTCTGGAACAAATTTCCGACCCCTTATTATGTTTATTTTCGAGTTAGAAGTATGACTAATAAATAAGCTTAAGGAGTTTACAATACTCTGTCCTTACAGTGCTTGTATCGATAGTGTCTATTGAAGCAATTAAAAGTGTCTAAAATGCCGAGGGAAAAGCTAACAAGCCAAGAAAAACGGTTGCAGTGGGCTTAAACGCATATTATATTGTAAAAAAATACAACACCTTCATGTTTAATTGCTAATAATTTTATATTCATGCATGACAACGACCCCAAACATACAGTACCGGTATGTAGAAATTACTTAAGGGGTTAGAACGGTGTTAGCGGTCGAAAAAAGTAGGTAATTTTTATGTGTGGATTGCCAAAGAAATAAGGAAGCAGTACACTTGCAATTTGGTAGTTTAGTAGGCTATGGCGATATAAAATCTATAAAATCAAAAGAAAAATAATAATTTTAATACCATATTTATTACCATGAAAAAGTAATTTTTTTGGCAGCGTTTATTGGTGGCGATGATTCCGCCATAGTGGAACGTCTGAACCCAAAAGAAAAAAAATATTACTTAAATATATTTTATTCTCTAAGCATTGACCGAGCTTTTTCAAGGTTTATTGAAATTTGACTGAGAACTTTTGGTTTGATTGTTGGCTGTAATATTGGGAATTAATTTGTTAATATTTTGGAAAATAACAATGATATTGTAAAAATCCTCGGTCAATGCTTAGAGAAAACTATAAAGTTAATAAAAAAACAAACTTTCAGTTAATCCGTTGAGTAAATCCCGAGAAACCTTCGACACCAGTTTGAAAAACGTAGTTTCGAGAAAAACGCATTTAGTTTTACAATACATTTTTCTCATTATATAGTGCAAACATTTTTGTTTTTATTGTAAATCTGCCATGTCATCTCCCTCATCGACATTCCTGCTTTGCTCTGCCGCCTTAAAATACGACCTTCATTGCTGTAACCGGTCCGATGACTATATTCATGGTATTCATCAATAAAAGAATTCTGGAATAACCATTATTAAATATACTGCTGGCAATATTAACAGAAGTTTTAACGCATGTAGCACTACTAAATGTTATTTTTGGAGCGAAGGTTTAACGTCAATTGACGATTTGTGCTGTAACGTTGCCCATATTGCAGTTTTCATTTCTTCTAGTGAATTTTTATGTCTTCTAATAGCAAGTCCGTAACAAACGCTCACTCAGGCCCACAACAGACTCGCCGTGGGCGCACGGCCAATCTCGAGCGGCCGGCGCGCAAGTACGAGTCTGTTGTAAGCTCTATAACTCAGAAACTAATTAGAATTTGTATTTGAGACCTTTAGATCCATATTTTACAGGCTTCGAAATATTTTTTTGGCAAAAATTTTGTTTTCGATTTTTTGAAAATTTTACACCGGTTTAACCCCTTAAATAACCAAAATAATATTCTTGAAATATAACGTGCCCACCGCAAAGTCCTGACATCAATCCGATTGAGCTGTTATGGGATGAACTCGACAGAAGAATTCGAAAGGCGTGTCCTATCTCCACGACACATTTATGGGACATTGTACAGGACCAGTGGGCTAATATACCACATACAGTGTTTGAAAAATTGGTGGAACGGATGCCTAAATTTTTTAGTGCCATCCTTTGTGTAAAACGAGGTTTCTTCTCGACGAAAATAACATATAAATTATTATTATATATAAATATTCTACAATTTTGTAAATTCACATGTGTCTGAACTAATATGGATGGTAGTGTAGATTGCAAAGAGCAATTTATAAATCTATGTTCCTATAGTTTAAGCTTGGTGAATAATTGTTTTCTCATATTTATATTTGCTGTCGCGCATTGTGTGTCAGTTAGAAACTGAATATTTGTACCTTTTATATATAATATTATGTATATTAAAACATTTTAAAAGCATCGACTCTTTAATGAAAAACATTGAAACAAATATGATACAAAGTACAAAACAAATATTACAATAATTTAATGTATAAATAGTATATAATGAATGTACAAATTAGAGTAGATTTGTAAGTTGTATGTATGATATTTAATTAAATGCATTTTTATATCACATTTCCCAAGACATGAATTATGTTAAGTACATCCGTAATTCACGAATAACACCATTTGATTTACCTTATAACAAGTGACTAGTGTAATACAAATAAAAATAATGGAAATGAATTATGGTACCTGAAGTAAAAAATATAATTCCTATCTACAAATATCAATTACAACAGTAGGCCTCCCTTAAAAGATACATAACAAAAGTTCATCCATAGTTCTCTAAAATATAAATAAATATTTTGTAAGTTGGTAATAATTTCAGTTTTAAATTTGATCTTATGCAACAAGTAGGTATATATTTTATGTGCTGTAAAGTTCTTGTTCTTAGCAATAAATAATTAATAATTCTTTACAACCTACATAAATCTGCTACTATTTAAAACTGTAGCATCTAAAAAAAAATAAATAAGTAAAGCTGTTCATTACAGTAAAACCCACTGGATCCACATAAGTAGATTATAGCAATTGAATAAAAGCAAACATATTGTTGTTATAAATGAACAGTATACTCATTTAAAAGGAATGTACATCTTATAAAGAATGATAATACTAATGTACTTTTGACTTGAGCAATGGATAATCTGCTGTAATTGGTGCATTTCTAGTTTTAGATTTTCGTTCACTTGATAAATATGCTTTATGGAAGAACCTAGCAAACAAGACAAAGTAACTAAAATACATTGCAATTGACAATTTTATATTGAATGGAGAAATATGGCATTCAGTTTGTTTCTGCAGCAGTTGATGTGCCCAGATATTAATTGCACAGCCAATTATCATTTGCAATAGCTGCAATGAAGTTATAATCATGGCAATTTGTCGGGAGGATTATAACCCATTGCCCTTAGAGCATAATACGAATACATCACAGAATGTACACAATAGTTCATTACAATGAACCACCTTGCACTGGCAGTATATTCTGTATAACTAAACCAAGAATATAACAACACTGTTATATGATGATACCAATGCAGAAAAATTAGAGGTTGTTTTCTTAATACTATGAAGATCGTATCACCTAATTCAGGCAACTTACTTAAAACAAACATCCAAGTCCAAAAGCCTGAAACACGATCTTGTTCAATAAATGATGGTACACACACTGAATGGTATAATCCATGATTTGTTAGCGTATGTAAAAACTCAGGTACTGTTCTGCAGGCACCCATGATGCTAAATGTACCCAGTAAAGTGTTCCAAAGGCACAAGACACCTCGTAACTCAAATCTTGGACGGTTTTGCATCAGATATTGTCCACCAAATATAAGTATCATGTAAGCTCCTACATAATAAAATCCTAATGTCCAGTTTTCAGTCA
Organism: Chrysina gloriosa; assembly: GCA_038088585.1. NCBI lineage: Eukaryota > Metazoa > Arthropoda > Insecta > Coleoptera > Scarabaeidae > Chrysina > Chrysina gloriosa. The sequence continues at coordinate 42,884,688 of CM076089.1, forward strand.
TCCACGTGCGTGTATCTTGATGTTTGAAGCCGGATTCAAAGTTGAACATATACGAATAGTTTGGTAACGTAACCTCTGCATAGTCGTGCATTTTAACACACTTGTTGGAGCTAACGATGTATCACTTTCTAAATCTTCCGTCGACTGAAAACAAATAAGTCTATCGTTGCTCCAATATATGTAGGAACATGAAATTTTACTTTACGCCCAAACAAGCCGCCATTATCAACGCATGCGTCATCCCTCCTTACCGGCGTTTTATGTGTCAATTTGGGGATTTTATCATTCGTTACATTCCCTATTACCCATTGGGATTCAGGACCGGAGTAGACCGAATTGCTCTTGCTATTTTGCTAAAAAATATTAGCAAATGCATTCAAACCATAAGTCGCCGATTATTGCTATATTTATTATTCCATCTTGGAAAATATACACTGAAAAACAAAAAAATATTCTCTAAGAATCTGCATTTATGCCTTAAAATGTACTAAATAAATGAGAATTTACTTCACATACAAATCTGTGTTATATGTTCGAGATTTGACTAAAATATGTACTATTGCGGCAACAAAAATCGGGACAAGTCTTATAGGCTATTTTGACGGTTTTTTAGCTGTATAAGCCAGTCGGTTGTCATGTTCACGTCAATCATCTTATCTAATGTCAAAAATAGTTTACCCACGAACGCAAGAAAATTCTGTTAAATGCATTTATTTCAAATAAAAATCTTGAAAACAATAAATTAATCTAGTATTTTTAGTTATTTGTTACCACTGTATCAAATGGATTATTCCTTAAAAACTGAATAAGATTTTCTTCTTCCATGGAATTCCGTACTAATTTACGACCAGAACCACTTTGCCTTTCTACAGTTCCCTGTTGTAGTCATTTATTTTTAATGTTGTGTGTGCTTTTGGGCACTCTAAATCTATTACCTAGTCTTCTTATGGGCCATCTTTCCTCAAGTAATGTAATTATTTCCATTTTCCAGTAGCACTTAAATGTGGCATAATGACATACATATGTCAATAATGATTTCAAAATGACATAACTTTTGATAAGGCAACAGCCAGATTTAAACTGCATTATTTTAAATGTCCCATTTTTTGTTGCCGCAATAGTACATACATTTATATGTCTTAAATATGAGCAAAATATGTTGAATATATTCCTAAAATGTCTAAAATATGTTTGAAAAATATTTTGAGAATGTCGCATTATATTTTGAAGTAACAAGGAAAAGAAACAAACACAGAAAATTTAAATAGGTTTATTAACAGATACTTATCGCTTACATTTCTATATAAAACATTACATTCCTTAGTGTAAAAACAATTCACAATCAAATGTTCAACGTCAACTGATGTAATCGGTGCATATTTTAAAACATTAACAACTTCCGGATTTAAATCGGTTACAACATCAAAATCGCCACGGAGAATTTGATTTGCTTCTTGCAACAAATTTAAATCGCTATTTGTTTTTAAAATACCATGAAATTTTTATTTATTAATTGTCCTATTTCTACAGGAACTTTCTGAAGTTTTTCCTTAAATTCGTCAATCAAATTAAGAGACTCTTGTAAACGGAGTGATTCAGTTTCAAGAATAAGAATAGTTTTATGAACAAAATCATAGTTTGATTTAATGAAGCAAAGTTCACTGTGCAGTGAATTATTTTCTAAAATTGATTTGCACTTTGAAATTGCACCAATATTTTCCTTTTCAAAACTTAAAATAAGTGCCCCATCTTGTGATTATTGGTTCCGGTGGCAAAGGAGTATTAGGTAATTTTTCTCTGCAACACTGAATCCTCAGAGGAGATTTTAAAAATATTTTTTTTTGCGTTATTAGTTAAACTGTTAACTATAGGAAATGAATTTCTAATATTTTCCGCCACTCTGATTAAACCCTGTGCTAAACACGTTAAGTCAATTCAATTGGAATTATACAAAACTTAAGTTGTTGACCAGCTTTGATGATGCAGCATTGGAAAGCAATTTTATTAGTTGAAACAATGTCGGAAAGGTAGAAATTCATGAAAGTTTCATTAGTAAACCTAACCATTGTTACATGGTTAGTTTTTTCAATTTATTTACACAGAATCAAATAAGATTTACAAGGAGTCATGTTATTTAAACAACCTATTAATAAATTTGCCATATAGCATTCCCCAAATATCTGTGGTTTCATCTATGATAAAATATATAAAACTGTTATTTACAGTTTGCTTGATTTCTTTAATTACGTCCTTATATACATTTGTAACATAATTTTTCCTTAAAGTACTTTAATCAGGTACAGTATTTCTGCAATGCTTTTGCAAAAACATTTTAAAATTTAGGTTTTGTAACTTATAAAGTGGGATATTAGCAGAAACTACTGACTGACCTACAGACATTTGCACTAATTTTGATTGTCTCATTTCTTCTTTCATGTATGAATGTCGGTCGAGAGATGTTGAGTAATTTAGGATTGTCTCCCACATGGAATCTGTAAAATAAGAAAATTATAGTGGAACATGTATACACCCTTTTAGATATAAGATAAGAAAATGATTTTGATGTTAAAGGAAAATATTTTTATTAATGAGAATGAATAATTTTATCAGCAATCCAAAGCAAGTTTAATTTCCGATTTTTACTCTTAGAAACCGTAACAAAATAATCTCTGCTCTTCGGTATTGACCATGATATTTCGTTTGGAAATGAAAAATATAGAAACATAAATTTCTTCAAAACAGCATTAATCCCTATCTAAATAATATTTATTTTATTATATTTAGCGAAACACCGGTAATTGTACAATATAAATTTTCCAGAAAATCGTCCACTAATTTTTTATAAAAATAACGCGATTTTCAAACAGAGAAATATGTCGCATAATTTCAAATATGTTAAAATATGTATTGAAAATATGTGGAAAAAAGGCCAAAATATTCTAAATATATAAAATTAAATTAGTACTAACCGCTTTTATTTACTCTAATTCGTTTAGATCTAAAAGCGTTCAATAATGCCGTGGATAGTTATCGACATGCAAAAAACATAGACCGGTCTCTAGTTATACATTTGCTTATACAATGGCCATTATCTTTATCCCTATATTAGTGCTTATAACACGCCACCGTTTTTAACACAGGTCAGGATCGTGTTTTTAAAGAATCTGTTTCGCCATAAGAATTAACACGTGTAAAAACTTTGATTTTTTAAAATTTTTATTGGTGTTTAACGATGGATAAGTACTGTATGACAGAGTACTATATCAGCCCAAGTTAACATAAAAATATGTAAGAAAAAGTATAAAATGTATTTGTTTTAGCAGATTTATTGAAGACATGACCTCAAAGACTAGTGAACGAGCGAAATTATCAGTAAGTACTACTTGTTACTGTACAAAGTAATAGCTATATATATATATATATATATATGCAAAAACAGTTTCTGAGTAAACAGTCAATTTATTGGTAATGTCCAAGCGGTAAAATCTTGACAGACGTTTCGAGGTTAGATTTCCCTCATTATCAGTGTCATATCAGTGTCTAAAAACAGTCGCATCTGTGGTCGCATCCAACGACGTGAAAAGGAATCTATTAGTTCCCACCTTTCCTTAATTTTTCAAATTCCCAATAAAAATGTAAATTACTAATAACATTATGACGAAATTTTTGGTTTAAAATTTAAAATAAAATAATTTTTTTGCTGTCACAAATTATTGCCATGTGCTCGTCATCGGACGTGTTTTCTTTTTTCCTTGTCTGATACCTTGCAATTAAACGGCAAAAACGTTTCATTTCATTATAAATTTTAAGCCAAAAAATTTCGTCATTATGTTACTAGTAATTTATATTTTTATTGGGAATTTAAAAAATTATCGAAAAGTGGGAACTAATAGATTCCTTTTCACGTTGTTGGATGCGACCAAGGATGTTGTAAGGGGAGGATAGGGCATTGGAATAAAATTCGCGCTATGAAAAGAGTGACAAAGATAGACGAACAAATGTTGACAAATGTACAGCTCTCGCAATATAAGTTGGCGAATGGTGGGAGTGAGTTCGCGCAGATAGAGGAGGGATAGATTGCCTATCATTCGTCCTGCAACGTAATGGTAATTCCTATGCACTATCTGAATCAGACAGGTGGGAGGTACTTGTCCTAAATACGTTTACGGCGCATCCCCACCGCTCGCCAACTTATATTGCGAGAGCTGTATATAATTTACGCATAATGCTATCTCTTGACAGGGCTGATCATCGGTACGCATGACACATGTATAATTCTGTAGAAATACCAATCTATCTATCTCTTTCGGTCTATCTCCGTCTATCTTTTCTTTTTAATACCATTCATAGTTAATGTTCTATCCTCTGCTTACAACATCCTTGGATGCGACCACAGATCACCCAGATGTAAGTGTTGTTAGACATTGATAATGAGGAAATCTAACCTCGAAACGTCTGTCAAGATTTTACCGCTCGAATTATTATTAATATCAATAAATTGACTGTTCACTCAGAAACTGTTTATTTTGCTTTATAATGTGTCCAGTTTTGCACAATTTATTTAGTTGAAAATGAATTATTTGAAGTCATTATTTAACAATTACAGCTCATATTACCACGTAAATAGTATCTTTCATGGATGTGCATATCATTCTAGTTATTTAAACGATATAGTGTATTTCCTTTAATTACTTGAAGTTATTATATATTAGCCTAATATTCTATAATTTGATTTGATTTCGGAAAGCTAAAATAGTTACATGTATCCCAAACACTATAGTAGTTATACCTTGGAGCACAAAACATCATTAGAAGTTTGATTACGCCTACAACGTGGCAACGAGGCAGAGGCCGAATTTTTAGCTTGCACGAAGGTAAATAAGAATAAGGAGACTGTGGCTAAAATAATATATAAAATAAATAAAAATACTCTTACCACACCTTTCTGAAAAATCCAGATACGTATTTCGGCAACTAAGTTGATATCCTCAGTGGAAAACTGGGGAATTCAGAATCACTAACGAATCCGGCTAATGCTCAAGGCGCACACCACACAACGAACACTGTACAACACCAAAACACTGCACAATGAACATCACACAATGAACGCGCGAAACACACCAAAACACTGTTTTTCAATTTCAATTTCATGCTCTATGGGCGTGTCAATACGGTTGAAAGAATCTAAAATTTAATTCAGTAGCTCGTACAATTTGGAATTTGGAATAGGTCCTCCATCTGCATTCATAATTCTCTCTCTATTCTTATAAATATATATGCTTTCGTAGCTATTTCGTAGTTTCGTAGTTCTCTGTTGTTTTCTACCGCCATAATTAATTTTAAACTTTCAATTGGCATAGCGTGTTTTTTGTCCAAAATATGTCGGGGCACACTTGATGTGCTTCTTGTACCGTGTTATTATTGATCGCCTAGTTTGTCCAATGTATTTTATGCCACATTCCTACCAACCGATTTCGTAGATACCTGATTTTTTATTAATTTCAATTTTATCCTTGGTATTTCCTAAAAGATTACCTAATGAATTAGCTGATTTAAATGCGACCTGTAAATTAAACTGTTTAAAAACTTTGGGAAGGGCCTTAGTGTTATGATGGAATGGTAATTTAACGAATTTCTTAGCTGATTTATCCAAATCGAATCGAAGAAGAATTAGTGAGGTACCGGACCGCCACCTTCGTTTAATAACACTACGCGACCAATTCTCCAGTACCAGGCCAATTGCGGATCAATGGTTAGGCAATTAAGGTCGGCCCGGAACCCATCGAGCCGTTTATCGTCGTATTAGAGCTTTCGGTTTGCATGAATCTTGTGCTACCACTTACAGTTCAACACCGTCTCTAACGTTTGGAGCGGTATAGGTTGCGAATGCACTGGAACGTGGAGTGGCATAAGGTTAGTGATGCATCCCGATCTTGTACAGGAGTGCATGATGGTCGCATGAGAGTCAGACGAAGACGTGAGGATCGTCGTGATTTTCAATTTTCCGTTGAAGGGTATGCGCACCGAGCCGGGGTAATTATTTTATGGGGTTTATGGTGTTTATCCGAGGCAATGTGAATGCCTAGCGTTACGTTGATGAAGTGTTGGAACTCATATTCTTCCATATCCTCAGCAGCTCAAAGACCAAGTTTTTAGGTGGGTAATGGCGACATTGCAAGAATTTCTCTAAACCGGTTCGAAGAGGCCCATGTCAATATCGTGCCATGGCCACCCGTATCTCCCCACCTCTCGCCAATTGAACACATGTGGTACAATATGGGAAGAAACCTGAGGTCCTTAGAAAATTCTTAGTAAACACTGTTGTAATAAGTATTATATCAGTACTGCACAATGTAATACTAAATATTCAATACTAAATTAAAGTCAAATTTAATAATTATTAGTGACTCCCTTGGACCTGACTTGCAGGGTAATTTTTTCGAAAGAAAGTTTAATATTAGAGATTGAGACTCTGAGTTATTTTCCTATATTTAGCCGAGATCTATATTTTGTTTTCACAATAACCACAGCATAAAATCTGGTTTCGCAAGGTAGGATGTTGAAAATGGTAATAGTATACGGAATGCCCTTGTTTTCAGTGCAGAGAACTCATCATTAACCCTTGCCTAAAATTCAAAGAGTGATTCATTACTAAATTGTCTTTTGATTTGGCCACTTGCCGTGAATTCTATGAAGATTTCTTCTTCGGCAGTTGAGAGACCTTCGGGAGTATTCTGAATTAAGTCGCATACTTGCTACCAGGTTGTTGCCAGTAACAATTTTTTAAAAATCTTTGTCAGCAGGGCTAATGATTTTCAATAGTAAAAACATCATTCGCATGTTGTTCTTCAGCCTTGTCAGATTTAACACATTCATCCACATTTGCAAACATTTCAAGGTTCCTTTTCTTTAAATTACTGCTCCACAATTCCAATGATGTAGCATTAACTTTATCATTCGTGTCCAGCATATGTGTGTTTGCTCTTTGAAGTTGAAAATTCAAGGTATTTAAGTGTGATAGCTGTGGTGAGGATCACTATATGGAGCATACCCTCTTCTTGTGTCCGAGGACGGAAAACGTGCAGATAGCCTATATGACTAAATCAGGAAAGACATTCAACTTCAGCAACATGATGGATAACCTAATTGCAACTGAGATAGAATAGAATTATGCATATAGTGCTATCCGGAGTATCATAGAAACCAAAGAGAAACAGCAGCGATAACCAAGACAGCTCACCACACTGAAGAAATGCGAGAGCGATGCCACTGTTGCGAGCGAGACCGAGGGGGAAGAGTTTTTTAGTCAGTAAGAATCCGACACAAACCACAACAACTGCATCTACTTGTGGCAGTCCTCCACAAAAAGGCAATTAAATGAGCATCTTTAAGTTATTGCTATCTCTTGTCTCATCAAGAAAATATTTTCATAATTTCAGAAAATAACTGACGAAGATTATCCTAAAACGTTTGAACATTTGAATAGGCGGCAAATGTATATACTCAAAGCTTGCAATTTTTAATAATAAATAATCCCAATAAACATTTTTTAAATTTTGCGGACAGTTTAAGTTGGTATTTCCGACAATAATTGATATACTCGCCAATTTCTAAGTACAGTGCATGCGAATATGTCACTATCGCCGGAACTACCAACTTAAATTATCCGCGAAATTTAAACAATGTTTACTGGGATTGGTTTCAAAGAAAATAATATCTTACTTTAAGAACATGTATTTTATTTGTGGCAGTACAATAGTTTTATCTAATGGAATTAAATATATACATATATATACATATATCTTTATTTCATATTGAATAATACCCTTGTTTATATATCTTTATAGCATGGTTGCACAGACTTATGAAGACTAGGGGCCACTCGGCCAAATCATGAACTGATGGCGGGCCGGCCGCCAGAAGTATAGGTAATTAAAGACAATAAAGAATTGATAATAATTTATTAAAATTCAAAAAGAATTTATTAATTTGAAGCGTGACACTGCATAGTGCTTACAATCTTTCTTATATTTGGCTCAAATTTACTTGTAGCAACATGTAAAACTGCTTCCAAACTTTCATTTGCAAGGCGGTTTCGATTTTTGTTTTATTATTATTTAGTATTGAAAAAGTTTGTTCACATATATAGGTAGAACCAAATAAGCTGGCACATTTCAGAGCGTTTATGCGCAACTTTTCGTACATATTTTTATCAATGCAGCGGTAAAAGTTCAGCAAGTCTCCTTCGTTGAATTTGTTGCGTAAATCTTGATCGTTTTGAATGTCGATAATTTCTAACTGCATTGACTCTGGCGCATTTTCAACTGAAATCGTGAAAGGATTGCTGAATATGTCCAACAGAGGTTTCACTTTTTTAAACTCCGAAAATCTGTCTTGAAAAGATTGAATCAAAATATCTAGCTTTTCTACATAACTGAAATTAATCGCAGTTTTGTTGAATTTTTCAGCCATTTTCTTATAATTCGGAAAATGATTGTAATTTCCAGAATTCAATTGTGATCTGAAAAGTGTCAGCTTGCATTGAAAGGATGATACATGAGCGTAGAGCTGGGATATCAGTTGATTTTTACCTTGAAGCCGTGTGTTCAAGACATTCAAATGATTTGTAATGTCAACTAAAAAGCCAAATCACACAACCAATCAGGATTTTTAAGTTCCAGGACATCCCTTTGCTTTTCCGCCAGAAATATTCCAATTTCTTCTATTAAATTTAGAAATCGTTCCAGTGTCAATCCACGGCTTAGCCACCTTACTTCTGTATAATACAGTAAATCTCCGTATTCGCTTTTGATGTCATCAAGGAATTGTTTGAATTGTCTGTGATTGAGTCCTCGTGATTTTATGAAATTTACAGTCGAAACTACCACTTTCATGACATTTTGAAATTCAATTTTTTAGAACAGAGGGTTTCTTGGTGTATAATGCAGTGAAACTGCATGAGATCTTCAGCGTTTATGTTTTTTTCCTTGCAGATGCTTTTTCAGTAAAGTAACTAGCCCGGAATTGACACCAGTCATCGAAGGAGCACCGTCAGTCGCAACTCCCGATAATTTTGATAAGTCCAAATCAGTTTTTGAACACTCATCCAAAAGTACATTGAGTATATCAACTCCTTTGGTTTGACCTTTCAATGAACACATTCGGAATAACTCTTCTAAGACTTCAAAATCTTGAGTAACACCTCGTATGAATATGAGAAGTTGAGCTGTGGAACTAATATCAGTGGATTCGTCGAGTGCTAATGAAAAAAATTCAATGATCTTAGTTTTTCAATTAATTGTTCCGCAATATTACCTGACAAAGACATAATTCTTCTTTGGATAGTCATACGATTCAGTTGAATTTTCTCAAACCTTTTTGCTGCTTCTGGACACATTTTCTTAGCGGCAATTTCTATGCATTCTTTTACAAAATCGCCATCATTGAAGGGCGACTTCGCTTTGCTATCATTCGAGAAATTTCATAACTAACTTCTGTAGCTGTTTCTGAATCTTGAATGGGTTTTGTAAACATAGCTTGCTGACCAATAAGCTCCCGTTTTAAAGACAACATTTTTGCTTTCTTAATTCGCCTGTAAACTTGGTAAAAGAAGGATGCTGCGTTTCATAGTGCCTTTTACATTATATTCCTTTGCAATCGCAACAGAATTCTTGCAAATTAAACAAACGACTTTGTTATGCGACCATACAAAAAGTATTTCTCAGTCCAAATTTCTTGAAACTGCCGATTTTCACCTTTAACCTTACGTTTTTACTAGGTCCTGGCTTCTCCATGTTGCGTTCTAATCCTGGCTAGGATTAACACAGCACCTAAAAACAATTACAGTACCTACTTAAATTACCCATTCTTTTTAAATTATCAAAAATAATTGATTAAATTCCTCAGAAATTTTAAGATTTTTATACAGATTCTATATCTGAAATAATGACGTAATTATTACAGTTAGAGAAATTCTGATAAAAATAGTAATTTCTTTGTTTTATTTTAATATTTGGCCAACATTAAAGCTAAATTTGATTAAAATTGATTAAATAGGTAGGGAAACACTTATTAATAACTGAGTTTTACTTACGATTTCACAACACAATTATACACGGCACTTGATGGGTTAACAGGAAATCTACGTTGAATGTGGATCAAAATATATGACACCGGCTAGTCGAGTTAAAATCTACACTAGAACTATTGCCTTCCCAAAACACTATTAAACTGCACTTATTTTCAATCACTTATTACTTCGCTTTGTATTTTCGCGCTTATTTCTTCCTGTTGACATTTCACTCAAATTAAAACCGAACTGTCGGTCGCTGCGGTTAGCGTGGCTTTTATAACGCGCATACGACTCTGGAAGCTTCGTGTATCTACTCGTACCTACGCGAGCAATCGGGAATTCTGGACTATTGCTATCTCGCTTGCTCACACCGCGCTAGAAAATTCTTGATTTCTCTACTATTTTGAACTTTATATAAAGGCAGCAAGCGATGTTACTTGACTTAGCATTTTTGGGCGCTAGATTCAAATAGCGCGCGCGCGAGATTCAAATTACTTTTCGAACATATATTTTTTGGTTTTATTCTGGAATAGAATTAAATATTCTTCGAATGTACGAGAGTATTATTTTTGCTGTCGGCGGGCCAGCAGTATTTGACAGGCGGGCCGCATGCGGCCCGCGGGCCGCAGTCTGTGCATCCATGCTTTATAGTTATTCAACGCAAGTTGTTTCCGGGAAATGAGGGGTAGATGGCAATGACGAGATTTTCAATAATATATAGTTATATATTTTATTTGCTTGTTGAATCTCTGTTAGAAAGCCTTGTGCAAAAACTTTACAATATTATACTCTTCTAATTGTTAGACCTTCAACATGTAGTAGAGTAAAGAATAATAATTTTAAAGTATCGATTTCAGTTTACCTTTAAATTCCTATTTATCAAAAATATTAAGGATTCTAAAGGATATTTTTGCGTTGAACCGTTTACGACATTTAAGTCTTTGCTGGTTATTTACAATTCATAGATGCTGGCGGACAGAAAAATATATTGATCAGATAAATGGAATAAGATGTATAACAAATAAAATAGTGCCGTTAATCCAATAGAAAATTCTAACACAGTGGAAGAATTTAATACATACGTATGATACACACTATTTTTCTGTATGGTAATGGTGGAATTGTGCCAGTTTATCTTATTTTATGGATATATGTATATTGCAATGTAAATATATAGCCGCCTATAATATAATATAAACTGTTGATTTGGTATATACATAAACTGGTGAACAAAATTAACGCACCACTTTATTTAATTGAAATAATTACATAAATGATACTTAAACTAAGCGTATTGAATCACAAATGTAATGTGAAATTAGGTATTTTAAAAACAAACTAGCGAACATAGTCCTATTTTGATTAATTTTCTCATTAAAAATTTGTTTTTATATCGAAGACTCGTAAAACATGGAAACGGAAATCAAATTAAATTAACCTTAAAAAGCCAAATTAGTAGCTCCAATGCAACCTCAATATTGAGTATGTCCTCTTCTACTCCTAACTACTGCCTTGGCATGCTACAGATTAAATTACGAATAATTTCTTGAGGAATATTCTTCCATTCTTCAACTATGGCTTCTACTAGTTGATTGTGATTGATAGGGGAAGGCGTACGGTTGCAGACTTTTTCTAAGAAAATGCCATGTGTGCTCGATCAGATTAATGTCTGGAATATTGGGTGACTACTCAAAAACCAGAATATTAACATCATTCAAGTAGCCAACAACTTGTCTAGTCACGTGAAGACGAGCATTATCTTGCATGAATAGAACATTAGGCCCTATAATTCAAATTACATGCCCAACCAATGTTTTCTAAGCAATAAGCCACATTCCTTGCCTTTGTTATATAGGAATCAGCTCTGTACAGGTGTCGAAACAAATTCCTCCCCAAAACATTACAGAGCCACCCACAAAAGAGATTCTTGGAGAAATGTTGCGACTTACAAATCGTTCTCCTGATCTTCACCACACACACTCATGTTGATCAGGAGATTTAAACTAACTCTTATCTCATCAAAGAATAAAACTTTCCACTTGTCAATAGTCCAGTGTTCATGATTTCCGGAAAACCGCAATCTTTGAATTTTGTGCTCACTGGTGATTAATGGCTTTTCTGTCTGTCTTCTACTACTTAATGCAGCCTCCATTACACATCTTCTTACAGGTTGAGATGATACGGAAACATTGGGAACAGCTAGTTATTCATTTCTTGACATATTAATAGTAACTCTTCTGTTTCTTAGAGTATATTGGCTAAGAAAACGATCATCCTATATACTTGTCCAGCGTTTTTTCCCTTGACCTGATCTTCCGGAGTAAGATCAGATCCCGTGTTGTTAAATCTTCTGATCGATTGACGTATACTGGAAGGTGATGAGGCTAGGCAAGGCTAGGTGAAATGTACCCGATACGCAACAAATACCAATTTCTTATCAAAAATGCAAATAATTGGTTATATTAGAAATCAAATATTGGTCGCATGCTTTCGTTCATAAATTCAACTAAATTTTATACACACTAGATGACAGCACGTAGCAGAGGTCCTATCAAATTTGGCTAAATAACTATACGATATATAAATAGAGCTATTAGTAGGTATTAACTTACGATATTACTATATATGTTTATTACTTTTTCAAAATTCAAAGTCTACAAATCACTAAAACTTAAATTAATACGATAATAAATTATAATGATAAGTAAGGTTGGATAAAAGAGTTGATAATGTGTTATTATTAAATAGTGTAAACCTGATTCATGCCGTAGTATACATAATCTATGGCTGTCACTTCTACGAATTTTATTATTCAATGATAAGTGATATATTTCATTGATAACTTATCATTGAATAATAAAGTTCGAGGAGTGACAGCGTAAGTCCGGTTTACACTACTTAATTACACGTTCACCCAAATAAATACCATTGATGCATTACCATGTACTCGCACCTGGTGGTAAATCTAGAGAGGGAAGAAATAGTGTTTGAGCAAATATATTCAAACAGCGCAGCGCTTCATACACCTGGAAGTAGAACTACTAATCTTATATACAAACCACCGAATCGAGTTTATCGAGATCACATTGGAGTTGGTTGTGTATTTTTTCATCAAGATCACATTGGGTTGGTTGTGTATTTTTTCATCAAGATCACATTGGGTTGGTTGTGTATTTTTTTCATCAAGTAAGGTGATGTGGGTGACAGTCATAAAATAACAATAATCAGTCACTAACTTATTTTCTGTTGTGTGGTGACGGTGATATGGGTGTATTAGTGAGTAGTTGCGTAAATAAATTCTTGTAACCTGCTAAAAACTATGGTCACTAATGAACAATATCAAGAAATTTTTCTAAGACTTTCCGATGTTCAATATTCACAAGAACAGTTAATTAAGCTAAAACAACGATATAAAGAGCAAATTGCCTCTAACAGGCGTTTGGAAAGATGTGATACTCTGTTTGATTTGCTCAAATTACTTGAAAAACGAGATGTAATCAACGAAGACAGTATGGTTTTACAAGAAATTGCAGTTCAATTGGGAAAAAGTGATATAATTGATGCAATTCACTCAGTAAATAGGACACAACCTATAGTACAAGGTAGCGAATTAATTAACCGGATGATTTTACTCTGGAGTACATTTCTGGTAATGTTCGATTATGTTGTATGTTGGCTGTATAATATTGTAGGTAGTTGTCTACAATTTTGTTATTATTATGTTTATGTGCATATAGAAGCTTGTGTACAAGTTACTGAAGAGATCTTCAAAGTACAGGTAAATTTTCGATTTGTACATGTTTTATATCTTCTTGTACTATTTAATTTGTCACTTTATAATTTAATTGTGTATATCATTAAGTTATTTGTTGTTCCTGAGTTAACATATTTAATACGATTATATATCCTGCCACTATTTCGTTTTCTTTATATTAAGTATAAAATTTGTGTATCTCAAGCCAAAAATCACATCCTTGCCAATCTTCATTTATTTTAAAACCAAATATCTTATTTCGATAAAGATTAAATTAAAGCACGTAATTAAAAATGAGACATCACATATATACATATATTTTATTGGTTGTATTATCATATTTCTTGCCAAATAGCAAATGTAAATTATCCACCGGCATTTGCATTTGCATCATAAAAGATACTGAAATATATTAGTGCACTCCTTACAATGCATGTCTTCCCATTTCTTGTAAGAAGAAATGAGTGAAAATTTCCTTTCTTTTTGTTTAATTCATTAAATCCGTGTAGAAATATACAGTGACTAAATATTCTGTTATAAAGAATGTTTAAATATCATCCATTTAAGGAAAAATACTCTTAAAATGTACATATGTATTTAAATATATTTGTACTGATTTGTACTGAAAGGGTTAAACCCTTTGCACTCCGAACAATTCTGGACGTTGGCTATCAGCTACTCAGCGCTACTTTATGGCAGAAACGTGCATTTACAGATCCTCGTATTATTTAGTATAGTTTTGGAACCAAGTAACGTATTATAATGATATTGGCCTTATATGAATTGGTTAACATCGAGAAATGTATATTTTCAAAAAATCAATATTTTATTTTTATAATTTTGTACACTGTGATAAACCATAAAACATTCCCCAATATGCATTGCAGGCTGATTTGTGCACGTTTGACAATAATAAGCTGTTTGACGCTTGCCATCAGGTGTTTTCCTGTCAGAACACATATATATGATTTCTTGTGCCATTTCAAAAGAAGACTTCAGGGAAACATCCATTTCTCAAAAGTTGGGCTGAAATAACTTAATTCCTGTAATCACTCATAAACTTTAATGTCCCATGAGAGGGGACATCCGAGTGATATGCTAGAATTACGATGTCCCATGAGAGGGGACAGCGAAGTGCAAAGGGTTAATGATATTATCAAAAATATTAATATGGAAATTGTGTTAATAACAATTTTACAGATAAGTATTTATATTTTCATTGGTGCCAAATTGCTGATGTCAATCGCATTTTTCCTATTAAGTCAATTATCCTAATACGTATGTGATTTACTAGATTTTAGTACAGCTCATCTTACTGTGATTTTTAGGTGCTTGGGGTATAGAGACTTTACACTTGGTGTATCGAAAATATTTAGTGACTGTAAGATATACATCCATAGCTGGCGCATGTTTACAAAATTTTGTGGTACCTTTTTATCTATCTGTACTAGATGGATATAAGTAGGCACTGCTTTAACGTTGTAATCTTGGGCTACATTGGGTATTCTTACATTATTTATTGTTTATTCTGTACACGAGAAAGTTGTTCATTTTGCAAGTATAGAAGCATAGTCAACTTAAATTACGAATTAGGAAACCTATTTATTTGACTTTCATGCTTATAATGGGTATTCTTTTATTTTTAACCATTCGCTAGAGATATGCAATTTTGCATTTCATTTATAGCTTTATAGATATTTAATATTGCTGCGAATATGTATGCAGCAATCATTTTATATATAATACGTATTTTTAGATCCAGGTTATGGATTATCGGTGCTATCGCAAGATACAAAATATGAAGTTTATAGTATAGAATACTTTTTGAAGTAAACACTATAAACATAGAGGAATTAACTTGTGCTATGCATTCGTGATCTAATTGATCCGCTCATATGTATGTATATACAGTAGCGAAAATGGTATAGTGATTTTTTTAAGTATCATAATTTTTTGATTGTGATAGCGAAATCAACCAATAGTGGAGAGATAAAGATTTCAGGTTTATGAAAATGTTTTAATAACGAAACTAATAGACATAGATATGCAGTATTGCATTAAAATTTATGTGACGTATTTAAAACAAAATTATTTGTTAGAATTAAGGTAGGATTTACATAAACGAGCTGCTCAACCCAGTAATAAATGAATTACTGGGCAGTTTACCTCCCTTTTTCTTTTTATCATTTTATAAGACAATTCAGGCTAATAAACAAGCAAAGTTATAAGTTGCACTGTTGTGCATGTATAATCTATATATATATATATATATGCTTGTAGGACACAGAAATCAAATTTACTTTGAGAGCATTCGTATATTCGTAGTTAACATATTGTCGGTTGGAACTTGATATCTTTCCGGTATTGTAAACAAGATGTCGATGTATAATAAATCTAATAGCCGTTGTATTTCTCGAAGTAGTCATATCAAGCTTGGGATTATTAATATTGTCTGATCTTGGCTGTTAAGTCCGAGATTTTTTCGATTGCTATAACGCCTGGTGACTGAACCAGCGAGTTATATATACCGTTACTTAAAAGTCAAGAATATGGAGATCCTTTAACTTCTTGTCGCATCGATGATTTTTCTTTAAGCATTTATATTATTATATTATAATATGATCTACTATACATATACTTTTTCTAGATATTTATTTGTTTACTAGAACGGGAGTATTTCAAGAAAGATATCTCTTTTGATTCTTCATTGGAACACCTGTAAAGAAATTACTAGAACCCCTAATAGATATTAATGTGTAAATAAACCATGTTTTATCTGGGCTCGCGACAGATGGCTAATAATAATACGCTGAGAACGATGTGTAGGACTTTATTCGATTCTCATTATAACACCCCAAAATAACCTATCCTTGCACGCTACACATCCGTGTGTTGACGTGTGCCCCTGTTTACGTTAGCAACACACTCCTCCCAATGCCATTTACTACATATAATTATATCCCCTTTCTTAAGACATAAGACACACAGTCTTTAAATTGTTCAGTTTTATGCACATTACGACCAGCTCTGGTTGTTGTAGTGGATGTATTATTTAAGGGACTAGTACCAGTTAGAATTTTGAAAAAAATGTTTTTTTATAACATTTTATGAATCCTTATACATTCAGAAATCATCTACCAAAATTTTGTAGTGAAATTTGAAAAAATAAGAGAGTTGTAGCAATTTAAATGCGCGCCTGTTTTCGGTGCGCTACCGGCAGTTTGTCCAGTTAGGCAGTTGCTCTTCTCCCCTCTCCTATATACCGCCTGTTCTACCTGCTTCTATTAAACTAGCCTGCGCCTTGACGCCGTTATAGTGTTGGCTTGTTCCCACGTGGTCAGTTCGAATTTCGAAGTGCACAAAAGCATTAAAAATGGGTAAAAATCCATTCGGAAAAGGCAGCAGAAAATCGCAAACTTTAAACGCGGTTTACACAAATTAGCATTTTTTCAACCTGCGTTGACTTATCCTCCGCATCCACTAGATTGATTTTTTCATTCTTGGTGCATTTGTTTATTTTGATCTCGTCTACCGTAATTCACCAGAAAATTGCAAAAAAATTGGCAAGGGAAAAAAGGTTGAAAAAAAACGTGATTTTTACATCTCTTTCTTTACAAAGCCGCCATTTTTTTAACTTTTTATAAATAGGTGGCGAATTACGATGTAAACTACCTTCCTCTTTAAAATACTTCTTGAAATTTCTGTTTCAGATATGCCAATTTTGAGATTATCTCAGGGCAGTGTGAGGGTCTCATTTTCGAGGACTCGACTTTGGCGCCCTGTAAATAATGCTCGATCAAAAAAAAAAAAGGAAGAAAAAATTTTTATACTTCCAAAGTATGTACAAATTAAAGACAAAAGCTTATATAAAGTTTTGTAATAAAAGAAACATGAAAAGAAAAATTTAAATATGGGTCATTTTTTGGCCTTGAAACCGATAATAGTCCCGTAAATCAACGCTATCCACTTTTGACTGTGTTGAGCCATCAAACACACTATGTTCATTCAGGTCAACATTTCTATCCACTATAGTAGGAGTAGATGGTCTTAAATCTATTCTATTTCTACCTATAACATTGCCTTCGCTGTTCATGACTAAATATGACGTCGGACTAGTAGCATGATTGAATATCTTACCACCATCCCATTCTCTTGACGATATGATGATGATATAACCTTTTCCTTATTTTGTAATGCCGGCAAATCCTTAGCATTACGGTTATAATATCGCTTCGGTTATTCTTGCCGGCTTTCTAATTTATCGGTTAGCTGTTGGTTAATTTTAGTTATAATGAAGTTGTTATGGGTAGCTTGGTTGTAAATCCTGTTCATAAGTTGTTGGGCCGGTGACAATCCCATGTGTTTTACTGAGGTATTCCAATACTCTACTAGAGTAGCGAATAAGTCCAGTTTTACTTCTACTGCTTTCTTAACATTCTTTTTACTAATGTCGACAGCTTTTTCGCTAATCCATATGACCGTGTATAATTAGCACTTGTGGTTACTATAGCGAAGTTCCATTTTGCAGCGAATTCTTTCATTTTTTAAGATCCAAATCGAATGTTTCAATTTTGAAAATATAGACTTCAAATTCAAAATTACTTCTGTTGATGATTTGTCTGCCATTTTTTCCATTGGCACAAGATGTATCCCATTACCATATGGAAATATATTGACCCGAACTCTTTCCCATGGGTGAGTAGGCGTCTCGTAATGCCATACCGTCTCCTTTCTATTTTTGGATGCGTATGTTTCACATAAATTGCAGCTTACAAAAGTTTCAATTTGACTATTCATATTGTGCGCATGGAATAGTTGACGAGCCGCGCATTAGTTTTTTCAATACGTTGCTGACCTTCATGAAGTTCACATTCCTTGAGGAATATGTGGTACAACGATTTTGTTACCCAATAGCAACAACTCTTCGCAACAATTAATATCATCTCTCAATCTCCAATATACTTTTACATCCTGCTAATCTCATTTAATCACCCTTCCACACAATATGTGAATGGATGAAATAGTTCCACTGCAAACACGTTTCCTAGCATTTCTTTCTAAATCTGGGCATATCTTTGCTCACATTTTCGCATGCTTCTTGATAAAGTCCTATCCTATCATTCTGCAATTAACACACCACAATCCCGTCTTTCAATGCATCAGTTTCTATCACCATTTCCTTTGTATTGTCAAAATATGCTAAGAATGGGGCATTCGTTAATCATTTCAATTTATTCAGTAATTTATCATGTTCAGTGGCCTCATGCCTCTCTGCATTTAACCTAGTACCTTAATGGAACTGTTACTGCTGACCTACATTACCGTCACTAAGTTTGGAAGCAGTAAGCAGTTTTACAAAAAATATATACATATCACGTTTTTGTCGAACTTTTTATTGTTATTTATAAAGAATATATATAAGAAATACAAGTAATATTTCAGAAATAATAACGTGAGACATGTCAATTAATTTATAAATTACTTTTATTGATATATCCTTTCTTAGTCCGTATTACAGATTCGCAAACTGCCAAGCATTTTGCGGTTGATTTTCTTTAGCTTTACGGTCGAGTTGATCCAGCATAGCTCAATAGGCGACAAGGCAGGACTCTGAGGAGGCCGACCATTATTATTATCTCACCTGTAGCTTCTTTCTGCTCTAACTGTGTGTTTCGGTTCGTTGTCGTATTGGAAAATGAACGATTGACTCCATAATATGACTTCCAGATGGCAAAGCATTAGTTTTTAAAATATCTAATTACTGTTCTTTCCGCATTATTTCGGTTTTAACCAAATCGCCCGTTCTTATACCACCAAAGCAACCCCAAACCATCACGTTTCTACCACCATGTTTCACGGAAAGTATTAAGCAAGCTTCATTAAGGTGTTCACCCGGTCCACGGCGAACAAAAGCTCTGCGTTAGTACCGAATAGTTTGAATTTCGAGTCATCAGTTCATACCACGATTTTCCACTCATCTACTGTCCAGTTTGCATGTTCTCTTGCCTATGCCAATCTTTTATCTTTATGCTGATGTTTCAATAAGGGCTTCTTTTCCGGCAACGCACCCTCAAACCCGCGGCGAGCAAGCGCTTTTTTTACAGTAGTGACAGACACCTTCGCTTCTCATCTGGCATTAAGGTGCCTGGTGATATCTGGTGCCGTAGGTCGTCGATTCCATTTAGCTAACGTTACAAAGAATCTATCCTCGGCTGCTGTTGTTGCCCGTGGTCGTTCACCTCTTCTTCGATCACAAAACTGCCCCGTTTCTCTTCTCGCTAAGATATAATGCACACTTTTCGGTGAAATTCCCCCTCTAGTAGCGATAGTCCTTTCTGAATATCCTTCATCTTGAAGAGTACAAATAGCTGAACGTTTTCTAAAGTTATTTAGTTGCGCTTCGGCATTTTCTCCAATATTTTATTTAATTTTCACACAAATTTAAAACTTGCAGACTGACCTTCAAGCTAAAAATATTTGCAGGGATAATTTGCCAGGCATAACGATAGAAATGGTTTGCAGTACAGCCTAACTATTACCTGAATACCCCACTATAGTATTTGACGCACCCTCGTTACTATACCACCCCATCTGTTAACATAGTCAACAGCATTATTTTAACATTGTAAAGCAATAAACCGATTTAAATCTAATTTCATGTGTAAGAAATACTTATTGATAATGTTTTCATACACTTTTATTTAGAATAGGGATTAACAGTTTTAGTGTACATTTACTGTTATCCGTGTTTCGAAGAAATTCGTATTTGCTTCCAAATTCTGTGACGGTACTGTATTTGATACAAATTTTGCTACAAATTTGGCTATTTCCAAAATTTCTAGAAGTTATTTTTTATTTGGAGCAGCGCCCATTTCCTGAATTGCTTTCTCATAAGTCTTATTGATTGACATTCTCTCTTTTGATTATATAAATCCCATAAACTTAATTATAATATTATTCCATACTTCAGAGGTCTATCTTCAACGCTCTTAAAAATCTTGTCATGTGACATAAAGCACACACTAACATTATCTTGTTGTTTGCCTAATTTAGGTAGTTAAGTTTTCAATATAATAAAAAAACAATCCAAATTTATTTTAGTCTTATTTAAAGCTTGGTCGCCAGCCATCATCTACCAACTGGATCGCCACAGACTTCATATTTTTAAAACGGACCTCCAATAAAACTGATTGGTGGATTCCTGGTTTACAACATTCGGTGAAGATGGCAATCTGTTTAGAAGAATAAGGTACATAGGTATTCTGAACTGAGTTTTAAATTGTTTGGAATAATTAGTTTACCAATATGGTTCTTTCATCTATTTCTATTTAGAAAAAGAAATACAAAGTTTTGTATTGCAGTCAATTGGGTCATCAAGTAACCTTGACGTAAGCAGACTTATTACATATTTATGTGGTCTTGAGTGAGAACAAAATCGTGTTTGTCAAAAATTAATTTACTATAGGATTGTAGGAGAAATGGGTGATGGCTATACATATTACGAAGTTATCATTTGCACATTTGCCAATGCAATCAAATCAAATCAATAGAGTTGACCAAAATCGGTTCAAGCCCATCTGAGACTCGTCCCTACGGACATTTGGTTGACGCCGCAAAGCAGATACTGTCGGTACGTAAGAAGACAGTTTACCCTAATCGAAGGTTTTATACAATTAAATTTTTTTGGTGTGTGCAACATGTAGTAGACAATTAATATTTTAAAGTGTTTTTAAAGACATATGTACTTGCTTAGAAGCTACCAACTCGAAGCGTCTTACGAACTCATTTACCACCTATAAAAAAATCGTAGAAGCAAATTTAAAATCCGAAGTAAAAAGTAAAACGCTGTGGTTCACAATGAGGGTTCTTCATCTAATCTATATTTAAGTTAAATACGTTCATGTTTAGAAAGATATGTTATCAGCAAAAACAACACCGATTTAGTTGTTTAATCATCCTTCCTTTGTTTAAGTCAGCATACGTCTTGCATTTTATATCATATACTAGCTGACCCGGCAAACTTCGTACCGCCTTAGAATTAATAAATGTCTTAAGTTATTACCTGAGTTTTGGTAACTTGTTTATATTAAGATAAAATTAATGAAGTTGAATAAAAGTTCAAAAAGAAGCAAATTCACGTGAGAGCAAAGCATTTGCTTTATTGAATGTGAACCAAATGATTCGCGTATCGTTAGCGTATCGTAGCACAACTTTCTGTTAAACTATTTGCTGAAAGGGTTGCACCCGTGTCGATTATTTTCATTGAAGCACCTTGTGATATATTATATTTTGCGACTTTATCTATTGTCGGAACGTTAAATTGTCGTTCGTGTGTTCCAGCGGGGCGTCTATTTGCTCTGATCACGATTTTATAGTCATCACTTGGCATGAGATCCAACGTAGTTTTGAGCAAACGAATCAATGCATGATGTTCATGAAGTATTTGCTGCAAATCTTGAAGAATTTCTCTTTTCATTGCGTTATTAATCGTTTGACGCCGATCCATTATTGGTCCTCCATATTGGCCACTAAGTAAATTTGTAGTAATTTTATGCTGTGTGTCTTCAACCGGCTGCAATGACCCAATTCTATGGTGAATTTGTCCTTGTATCTGTATAGTCGAAAGGGAAGTGATGATAATTAGTGATTTTTGAATGTCGGACTGAATCCGCGTTCTTCAATACTACTTATTTTCTTCAAACGAAGTCATTTGGAAACATGCGTTGTACCTTTAAGCGTTTGAAAGAAAATGTCGTGTCAGGTGGCGGAAGCAACAATGGTCATTTAATCTTTCCACTGAGACAGCACAATCCAGGCGTTTCTCCAGCGAACTTCAATGCACCGCAATGGACGCAATCTCCATAGGGGCTGTAGTCAATTGTGGAATCGTATTGAAACGCTCCTCGATTCAAATAAATACTTGAAGCATTTCTTCTTGCGGCTCGACGTTGCTCTCTGTGTTCTGCTCGACGATTTCTCATTGCCAACCGCGTCGTTGTTGTTCTTGTGTTTGTGAAACACGAAGTCGGGCCGTACTAACACGGCGCCCTTCTGGTGCGATTTCTTCTTCATCTGCAGTGGATTGATTCGCAATATTCCGCAGTCTAATTGCATTACGGCTTCGTTGTAAAAGATTCGATCTTCTCGCTCGCTGCATTGTAAATAAGACTGTGATGGATATTGCTGACTTCGCTCCTATTATGACATAATAATTATTCATGCGCGTACAATCACAAATGTCATAACCTTAATTGTCCTTGCGCACACCATGACAACTGTCATAACCTAACCCACCAAACGTCGTCAATTTCTTTAATCTCTAATTTTCTTTTCTTAATTTTTCAAACGCTTTAATGGTTTTCTTTTTTCCTAAACCTTCGCGTAGCAATTACGAGCAAACCAGCAGAAGAAAGTATCCAAGTTTTAAGCATCCGAACAAACCAAGATCCATTTTTATATATACAGAAGATACAGTGTGCACTTAAAGAATGGAATAAATTCAATAAAAACGAAATAAAATTTTGTTGGAAGAAATCCTCGAATAGCTGGATTTTATTTAATAAAATTACACATTTGTGCATAAGTCGATGTTCAACCGTCAGTTGTTTTAAGTAATGATGTCAACAACAACCCCCACTTTTTCTTAATTTTGAGAGATCTTTTTATTGCCGAAATGACAGTATAAAAATTTTGCGATCTTAAATTCTTCCAGTAAACGACAATTGAATATTAGAAGACATAAATGTTATTCTTAGCACAATATAAAAAACAATGCACCGCTAAGCAAATATAATTTTAAAGAAAGCACATATTCGTATTGCCATTCCCCGATTTCCTGACAATACACAAGCGTATGTAGAAATTCTTCTTGTACATTTTCAATCGTTTCCGGACTAATTCTGCCTATTTCATTTCTACTGCGATGTTCTAGTTGAGCTAATTTTTGTGGTCTGGTGATGTAAACCTTGGACTTTAAATAACTCCATTAAAAGTAATCAAGACGTGTAAGGTCTGAGAATCTCGCGCGCCATTTTATCGCTCCTAGCTTGCCAATTTACCTCCTCGGAAAGCAATTGTCTAGAAAATCTCGAACAGACTACGCCTAATGCGGGGGTGCGCCATCTTGCTGAAACCATACAGTATTATCTGGGAGGTTTGGATGATTGTCATTTAGAAAAATTGCTACAAGCGCTGAAACAAGGTCATTTTGCAGTCCCTACTATTCTGTATTCCACCCCACACATTTAATTTCTGCCGGTGGGGAGTATGAGCCTCAAGTGTTCAAAGAGGGTTACCCGACTCTAATACCTGCAATTTTGACGACTATGCTATTGAGACAAAACATTGCCTTATACGAAAAAGTAATTGCCGGTCTTTAGCATAAATCTATCACAGTTTCACAAAACTGCAGTCACCGATCGGAATCGTCTTCATTGAGTTCACGTAGGAGTTGAATTTTTCATATCATAGTCTACTCGAAACGTATTGTTACTAACTTTTGGACGTCCAGGTTTTTTAATATCGTTGACATCACTAGTTCTTCGAAATTTACTCATTCTTACTGACTGTAGATTAGCTAATAGAACGTTCTGGATATTTTGCATTAAACAAATCGCAACTGCCGTATCAGTTCTTCTTATCTCTGCATCCGACGAGAATTAAAATATCAGTCCTGTGTGTAACAGTTAAATTGCAATAAGATTTTTCTACCGCTAATGTTAAGAAGTCAGTGCATGATCTGTAAAATGCATCTGGCATTTCGAAAAATAAACTCAACAACATTTTTGTTGGCAGAAGAGTGTTTTCTTTGTTTTACTTTTTTTACGTTTTCTAACATTTAAATGTGATTTAACAGAATTTTTAATGGTTTTACACTGTCAGTTCAGCAAACTTATGGTCGAAAATCGACTGGCATGCAAACATGTAGAAATGAGATAGAAAAAGATAATCAATAATGTAACACAAAAACCTACTATTCGCTCACATAACAATATACGAGAGCTACTGTTTTTCCGCTGAACCTGATAAAATAATACACACTGACCAAATACATTTTGTACAATATTCCCGTTTATAAACAATGCAGTTTTGGATCCGTGAAAACCAATCTTCGAAACATTTTTGTAATCTTCCCACGTTGGGTTGTTTATTTCAGTTTTAAATGCCAACACAATTTTTCAAATGTTTGGGTAAAATTTCTTACACACTAATCTTTTAAGTTGCTTGAATACTTTTTCAATCATGTTCCGACAGATCAATATTTTTATAGTCGTTTGTGACGTAGGGGATGTCATTTAAGGAAAGTCGTCATCGTTGAAATTTATTGTATCACAACGTTATGGGGACGACTGAATAACATGGAAAAAGAAAAGAAACGACTGTAATATGACGTAAAATTATATTAAGCTTAGATGAACACAATAAATCTTATACCGAAAGAGCTGAAATAATAACATAACACAGTAATCCCACTAATGGGCGGGGTTGATGACACCGCGGTTGACGAGAATACACTAAACCTTAATGAACTCACCTACATCTACCTATATTTTTGAGCTTCGGTCAAATTATCCAGAATCCATTGGGAACAAATCTTTTTCACAGCAAAATTCTCATGCAAAATCGAATGTGTTGCAATCTTCGATATGCCTAAGAATGTCTCTATCTCACTGTAAGTCACATGCCGATCTTCTTCAATCATGTTGCGCACAGCATTGATGTTTTCTGGAATAACTGCCGATTGTGGTCGATCTTTACGAAATTTATCGCTGACGAACCCACGACCACGACGAAATTCTAGAAATCAATTGTAAACAGTCTTTTCTGATGGTGCTTTATTCCAAAGGTTGGACGAAGTGATCCTATGCATTGTTATTGAATTAGGCCTTCATTAAAATCTTAAATCATCACGTTAAATTTTCGTTCTTTCACAAAATTACTTTGTAGAACAAAAAAATATATGGCATCCGAGACAGCTGTGAAGTGAAGAGAAACCTCTGATATGATACATTGTGTTTGATTGGTGCGCTGATATTTTTATTAAATGCATCAGCGATTCCGTACGTCATTTTTTTTTACCCGATTAGGCAGAATTTTATTCTGAAAATGAAATTCTGCCAGTACTTATTGTTCGTCATGGCATTGCTATTATGGTTCTGATCAAAAGGTTCTTATATGGTAGTGCGGTAGCTTAGCGCCCTTCAATCATAACAGTCGTTGGAGCTATTGGACGAATAACAATTTTCGTCTCGATATTCCCACCCTCGATAGTTAACGGTATAAGAAACTTTAGGAACAGAAAAATGGGCGATTATTTTCCTGCTGCAATTGCTAATTTGAAAGTTTACTTAGAATTAGCTTTGAATCATTCTTTGATATTTGTTATATGAATGAAGTTTACAGTTTCAGGTTGTAGCTTAAATTGAGGATATAATTACATAGTTACATTTTAGGATTATAATAATTAAAATAATTTAAATTAACATAATCATCATTATCTCAAAAAATCGTAGCTATTACCTTACCTGTCATGGAAAGTCTTGGATTTCTTGGTGGAAGGGTTATCACGATGTATCTACTGTTGAGATTGCTGTTTCGCTTCAGGAACATTGTGGTGAAGGTTGGTTTCTTCAACCGTAACAAATCTTCGCAAAAAATTAGCTGTTTTGGTTAAACAGCTTCAAATTATTGTTTGACGTTTGTATTCTTTCACGTTCTTGATCACAATTTAAAATTCGCGGCACCCAACTTGCTGAGCGATTGAACATACCCAACTCTACATGTAAAATGTGATATGCGCAGTCGATATATCACTATTGATGTCAATTTTTCGGTCGTTTAGTACAATATCGTTAATTTTATTGATCATTTTCGGAATTGTTACAATTTTTGATGGTCCTGGACGCACATCATCATCGATGGTCATATCATCGTTTAAATTGCGCAATCCAGCGACAAATTGTGGGTTTCGAAGGAGCATTGTCGTCTAAAGTTTATTGCATATCCTTTTAAAAATAAATATTGGATTGCACGACAAATTACGGGTTTATGTATTTTAGAATTTTCCATTTACAGTACTTCTTCAGACTGCTGTTATTTTCAAATTAAATGTCAGAAATTAATCACACTTCATCTGACACCATAAAAAACACGGTAGGATTAGAATCTAATGCAAAATTTTTCCGAAAGCTAGTGTTAGAGGTCGAATCTTACTTCCCGTTAAATCATTCTCGTACAATATATCTACGAAGATGAACTCATGACTCATTGACAATAAAAGATTAAAATGTGGCTACGTTAGTTCAGATCTTTTATATCCTTGATAACAGCTGTATGATGTACAAATTGATCGTCATACATATGTATGTACATATATACTATTAGCAATAGCGCATTGCAAAATATCTATATATGTACATATGTAAGGAAAAATTTAAAAAGCATGTAAAGCATTATATATTTTCCGGTTTCCATTATTTCAATTCGGATCGACCACTTGAATTATTTCTAAATTTCATTTGAGTAAGTTAATAAATTTCATTTGATCAATTTTTATACTCTTGTCACTTCCCGGTAGATTTCCTTTATTATTTAGTTAAGTACCTCGTTTATGTCTGTCCGATTTTAAAGCTACATCACATAATAATAAGTAGAACGGCATGATCATGTAAATTAAATTTTACGTCATGTTGTTGAATAGTGGTGTAGGGATGTACAGTAATTTCTACTACCTGAAACTACAAATTTAAAGTTAATTCAAAGTTGTGCCAGGCCTTGTTAATATCTGAAGTTTGTTTTTGTGTTGTTATTTATATCTTAAGAAACCTAGCCTTTCATACCATTTTGGTAGCTTTCAAGTTATATTGTATTGGGATATCTCTTTAAAGTAATTGAAAGCCAACATGTTTTTCATTCTCACTTCAACGTACATGGATAAACATGTGCCCTAGCAGCTCAGCTTGATATTACTACACGCCATATGAGAACGATAGAAGAAAATGTTAGAAAATCTGCATAGAGGGAAAGAATAATGCCAGGTATATGATTTAATGATGTATTATCATGGGAATGATTTTTACAGTAGATTCATAAAAAAATTATTATACCAAAACTAATTTTTTTAGCTTAGTTTTAATGGCAGCGTACCCTTGACAATTTAGTAATCCTGGAGGTATTGCTCGCCAAGCTTCTTGCGGTTCTCCCCACAAGCCGTTTGCATTCACCGGATTGATGGATTTTGTCTTATGATCTAGTTCGCCCCAAATAAACTATGGGGACAAATCCGCAGATTGCGGGGCTAAAATATTATATATATATATATATATATATTCTGATTATGAATTCTGAGAATTAGAAAGTCCTTAATAAACACTTTCCAACGACTTCTGTTAGTGTATTAGAGGAGTCAAGTCAGTATCAAAAAGAAAGACATTCCCAACTGGTATTTAATTGGCGCAGGTAGTCGTTTCGGAGATATCCGACGCGCTTAGGGAAGAGCTCGAAATTTCATGGGAAAAACTTTCTTCCGGGTAATGAACTTTTTGCCGCATATTATAGAAGGTTCAAAGTATATATTAAGCCAATAAAAAAATATATTTTCTGAAAAATTCACAGTGGTGTTACCCCTTAATCGGTTTTCTTCTTGTTTTGGATGGTTGTCCTTTGGAAATATTCAGATGGAACTGTTGTCACTCAACATTTCCAAATAGTTTCCAAACAGTTTCCCGTCTGTCTTGAGTGAATTTCCAACTTGATTGTTTCTCCTCTCTCCTTGCCATTACACCACTACCTCCGTATTTTACTGTAGGACTTAAACGCTCCTCCAATACTTTTACATATTGACGTCGTCGAACATAGACGTCCCTCCGAGAACCGAATATCTCGAACTTCCATTCATCAATCAATAGAGCGCGTTTCCAATCTTCAATTGTCCAATATTTATGTTCCTTTGCTCAGGCTAATCTCTTTTTCTTATTTTTGTTTAATGGCTACTATACTGCCACACGTCCAACAAGTTCATCTCTCTTTAGTTGACGACGAACGGTAGTAACCGAAAGTGGCTTTGTCTATCTGCATTACAGTATGCGTTATTTTAGGATCTGTTGAACGACGGTTTCTATTACTGGTAATTACAATGCGTTTATCTTCTCTCTTAGATGTGATTCATCTTCCTCCTCCACGTTTGAAATTCACTAATCTTCAGGTAGTTTCTTTACGCTGAAGAGTATTATAATACTGTATAATTATACAGATATTTGGAAATATACCAGCCGCGACGAGATTTATCCAATGGAATAGAATTTTTCGCGTAAAGTGCATATCGCAGTGCGTTTCTCTATTGGTATTTCTCATATTTTCGGCGTTCGGACAATTCCTTCACAATTTAGAAGCAAACTGAAGATGATCTATTTTTTATTATTTATTATATATAAACTGAAGAGAAACATTCACCTGACATTTATAGTACATTTCCAATACTTATATTATGCTTATTTTCAGGAACTCATAATAAATATTTCAAAAATAATACTTCCGGCTTAAAAATTGCATTGCAAACTTTTTATTGCCTGCTTTTACCCCTTTGTAATAGGCAATAAAATCTTAATTCCATTACAATAAGGAAATGTCTCATAAAATTGGTGGAACCACATACACATTTTAAATAGACAAATATTTTGTGATAATTAGTCCTATATGAAACGTACATAAGTATTAATTACATTATTTCTGACAAACATCACTCGTTTGTATACTCATAGCTATCGTTCCCATATATATGGCGGGTAGTGTATACAGCGAGGAACTTTAATATTCGGACACTATCAGATTTTTACTCAATTAAGTCATAACTTCATTTGTAAAAAAAAAAATGATCGAGGATTACATTGAAGTATGTAATTAATAACCACAAGCGTAAATTTCATTTACATAACTTGCCACAGTTGTTGAACAATACGGTTTAAATAAAACAGTGTCCGATTTCCACGTTAATTTAATATTCAGACACTTTCAGAAACTACTTATTTGTCGGCTGGTTTTTGTTACAATACCTGTTTTAATATTTTGTTGGGTAACCATCCTGCTTTATTACTTCTTCCAAACGCTGCTGCATATTATTAATTTTTTTTTTAATATTTAGTGCTCAAATTGTTCCATTCTTCTTTTAAACGATCTTTCAACATTTCTTTAGAAGATATTGAAGTTTTTCGAATTCGACGCTTCAGTTCATCCCACACATTTTCAATGGGGTTAAGGTCAGGTGACTGAGGTGGTGGTTGCAAAACTTTTGGGCAATTGTATAACAAATATTCCTGCACAATACGTGCCTTATGTTTTGGGTCATTATCCTGGTAGAACCTGAACGTATTTAAAATCCCCATTTTTGTGGCGCTTTTGTGTAAATTGTTTTTTAATATGGTCATCTACAAATTTTTATCCATAATCTTTTCGATGAAAACTAATTCGCCCGGTCCGAAAGTCGAAATACAACCCCAGATCATTACGCTGCCACGCCCGTGTTTTACGCTCGGCCGATGATTTTTAAATTTAAACTCTTCGTTCGTCACACCATCCTTCGTGGATCTGACCTAAAAATATTAAATTTACTTTCGTCGGTAAAAATCACTTCATTCCACCATGTTTCGTCTTTCACAATAAATTCTTTGGCATAATTCAGTCTCTTCTTTCGATTCTTCTCACTTACATAGGGTTTCTTCCTAGCCACTTTTCCATTGTAGCCGCTATTTTTTAAGGCTCTGCGGATCGTTTGATGATGCACGTTTTTTCCAGTCTCCTTTAAGAACTCTGATGCGGCTTAAACTAGTATCCCTGAACGCTTGACTACATTTGTAAACAAACATTGTCCTCTAACTCGGCCGTAGCTCGGCTTGAATATTGGAAAAAGCGCTAGATTGTAAAGTGTCCGAATATTAAAGTAACGTGAAAATCAGACAATGTTTTATTTAAACCGTATTATTGAACAACTATTGTACGTTATGTAAATAAAATTTACGCTATTGTTCATTAAGGTTATACGTCATCATGATCCTTGATCATTTTTTTTATTAGAAAAATCTCATAGTGTCCAAATATTAAAGTTACTCACTGTATATGTTTAGTGACCTATATATTTATCTTCAATTAATTTAACTTGATATTAATACATACATTGGTAGGCCAACACTAGGATTCCAGGTAATATTAATTTTTTTGTGGTAGTTTTGGGGAGTAGAAATTAATGTAATATAAATTTGTCGGCTATTTTATGGCTGACTTTGTACACATGATGAAGCATGTGAAAAGGAATGTACCTTCACTCTATATACCTATGTATATAAAAGATTATTATATAAAAGATAATGTTGCAATTAGTTATGTAAATAATGGTAATATAGTTTAGAGTAGTTAGCAAAATTAACAACTTTCTTGTAAAACAATAAATTTTTGTAAGAATATTGCAATAAGGTATAGTTGGTAAGTTAGATTAAATATGTAACAAAATGTCATTACGCTTACAATATAATGCAGCTAACATACATATATGCTGAAAAAATGGATGGATCATCTAAGGTGAAGCATCTAAACAATAAAAACAGATTAAGGTATTGCCATTATGAACTTGATTATATTTAAATATTTTTGCATTTTCAACGTCACAGTATTTCATTCTTTCGTCAAAAAACGGTTAATCCAAAATATGTTCTGTATATGGACAGAGTAAACACAGTTAGAATCGTCGTTCCGCTTTTGTGCGGTTCGATTGTTTGACCTACGGCTTATCGGTTAAAACTCCATTTACGAGATGAGTAATACGTGCTTAAAAATGTACTAGCGAGAAATTGCAAAAGGCATTTCTAACTATAATAAATACTCTTAAGGCTCGCGCGCACTTACCGACTACGGCCCACTACACTACGGGTGACTACGGACGGCAATTTATTCTTTGCATGTGTACTAATGGAGAGTCGTCGGTAGGGCCGTTTCCGATAAATGAGCTCAGCTCCATTAATATACATGCAAAGAATAAATTGCCGTCCGTAGTGTAGTGGGCGTAGTGGACCGTAGTCGTCCGTTGCCGGTAAGTCCGCTGGGGCCTTTATCGTGCAGACAAGGCGATAGCGACTATTGCACTATCGCAATAGCTCTTTCACTATCTGCTGCTACATAATAATACACGAATTAACAAAGCTTTCGAGAAAGAATTTTAGGTCGACTGCTTTTTTGATTTTTTTTTTTCTATTAAAATTAGGTAGGCACTTGGAAACGGTTGCGTTTACCTGTGCGCATCCCCTCCCTGCAGGTGAAAATACCGGATTGTAAAATCATTTTAAGATAAATGTCAACATTCATGTCTTTCTACCAATACTAACTTACCATTGCCAGACAATTTTGCCATTGCTAACCCCCGTCAGATACAATTTTAGTAATAAAAATAGAATTATTTCCAAATCATTTTAGTATAGCTGAAATTTATATATGTTTTAGTTCTGTAAGCCGAAAATGTAATATTAATTTGCCAGCCAGAAATTCGGTTTAATTAAGAGCCAGGCGGATTTAAGTCTCTGAAAAAATAGTTAGAAAAGAAGTTAGAAAAGCGCGCTAACTAATTCGTCGGTTGCGTGGGAAAGATAGCTGCGACAGAAGGCATCAAAGAGAGAGAGAGAGAAAGAGGGAGAGAAATTTTCGTTTAATACATAACACTTGTATAGATCACGATTTTATAACAAAATAAAACAAAATTAAAATAACGTTAGATAGAAAAAATTGATAAAACATATTATTAGCAAAAATAAAAATGAAATTTTTTATTGTAAATATTTTAACAATCAGACATAATACATAAGTATTTTTATTCAATAATAGTATCACAAAAATGATGCATCTTCAAATATCATCATCATTTTCAGTGCTATCATCGTCATCACTACTTTTATCATTGTCATTGCCTTCAGAAGTCTGGTCGTTTTCAACGACTTAAATGTAAAATGTAAAAAAATTATTGAATATTAGAAAGGTTGTTACGTATTTGATAAGAATTTTTATTTTTTTAATTAACCCGAATTCCTCCGGTTTTAGAAATACGCATCAGATTTATATAATACTTCATTTACTGCATACCCAGGACCCTCTTAACATATATCAAGAAAACAAATTGGGATGTTTGGTCCACATTCCGAGAAAATGGGTGTCGTCATATGACGACGCTATCAAAATATAGATACAAAATTTCAAAAAGAAGTTTTATGATGATTTTGGTTTTAAACGTTGTATTTTATAGTTAATTCATGGCATTTAAGTTAATTATAAAGAAATATTTAATGAAATTATTATTATTATTTTTCATGATAAGGGGTGAAGCAGTCAATACATAAACCTTTATCACATTTTTCGCACTCAGTTCGTACTGTAGATTTGCAGTTGTCACCAGCACATCTTCTTTGTTTATTACTTTTTGTTCTTTGAACATAGTGCATGTATCCATCATATCTCAACGAATCAGCCCCAGGCTGCATTTGCGGTTTTCTCCTGGCCCTTTCGGAGCATTGTTCAACAGCCAAAGATATGACATAGCTAAGTCACTTCGCAATCTTTTCTGTCTTAGCTTAGGGTCTTTTTCTCGTGCTAATAGCCAAGCGTTTTGAACTGAAAGGTCCAATAGCCAAGTAAATAATGACCACCACCATTCTTGGCTTCGTATAGATATGCGGTCAGCATTTATGTTTTGATCCATACGATCCGCCCATACTTTTGTTATAGCTTCCAACAGAATATGGAATATTCACTTCAATATGTTTCAGGTCAGCCTTACTCCATCTCTTTGATTTTCCTTCGGGATCTGCAGAATAACCTGTTGAAGCTACTGTGACGACCGTATTGTCTCTCCACCTAGTAACAAAAAAATCATCAAAATTCAAATTGTGCAATTGCAACCTGTGTAAAACCCCTTTCCTTCTTTTTGAACTCATTTCCATCAAGCAAACAACATTTAATTTAGATTGTCTTTATTTGAGCTCGTCGGATCCTTTATTGGTTCCTTAAGGATTACTTCTAATTGTACCAGTACAATTGAAGCCTCTTTTCTCATCTCTTTGAGTAACGGAATTGTTGTAAATAAAATTATCGCAATAGAAGTGGTAGGGTAACTCCGATTTTGAAAGAGGGTATTGGTCGAGTAAGTGTAATAATGTGGATACACACTTTCCAAACTCCTTTTCCATTTCCTCATTTCTCTGATATGTTTTTCCGTGATATAGATCAAAAGCAATCAGATATCTAGATGGAGAGTTTTGGCACCAAATTTTGTATCCAAAGCGAATCGGTTCATTGCGAATGGCTTGGTTACAGCCGTGTTTTCCAAAATACTCCACCATTGCTTCATCATGTGACACTGACTCTGTAGGCCGAAAGTGTTTCATAAGAGCTCTTTGAAGGTGAGAAATAAGTGGACGTAATTTGCAGAACTTATCAGTCTTGTCTAAGTTTGAATTGGATTGAAAATGCAACGACTTCATGATACATACTATTGCATAGTTACGAAAATCGTTCCCAGTGTTCCAATACAGTGCTTTACTAGACCGTGGACTGTATCCAGAAATTATCCGAATTCCAAAAACACTTTCAATTCCGTTGTGCTCAAGTTCACATCTGGCCAGTTTTTCGATAAACAGTATTCAGTACTTTGCGCGATTATAAGTTCTAACAATTCGTAGTCAAGAAAAAGGTCAAAGTACTGCACAGCGGTCATGCTTTCATCATATTCCATCACAGTTGAATGCAATTCTGGAATTTGGAAAGTTTTTCCTCCTAGTTCCCATATAATTTCATTTTTCTTTTTTCCTGCACTTTTTTTCTTTTGAGTCTTGCTGTGCGGATTCTGTGAAACGTCCTTTGTTGCCTTTTGTGCTTATTTAGGCAGGTGCCAGAAGTTGATTACGAGACAAAGAATTGATATTTCCATTGATTTCCTCATCCGAATCTTCATCAGTTAGGGCGCTAACTTCAGGAGGTTCGATGTAAAAATCATTTGTCTCACCTTGTTCCTTCAAAATATCTAAAATTTCTGCTACGCTAAGAAACTT
Source organism: Chrysina gloriosa (assembly GCA_038088585.1). Classification (NCBI taxonomy): domain Eukaryota; kingdom Metazoa; phylum Arthropoda; class Insecta; order Coleoptera; family Scarabaeidae; genus Chrysina; species Chrysina gloriosa. The sequence continues at coordinate 42,919,591 of CM076089.1, forward strand.
GCTGCTAAAAACAATCAAAACCGAAAACAAAATCAAAAATCAGTAAATGCTCGTTTCATCATAGTGTCATATGACGACACAAATGTATTCTCAAAAAAAAAATATTTTGTTTGCAACACAAACGACGGTTTTTTTAAAAATTATATTGTAATGTAAACTTTAAATTTAGTTTAATTTTAAGGTACTTGTATATAATATACAACGTTTTTATCACTTACCTTTTAGCCGAACTCATAATTCTTAAGTATTTCGATCAACAAAATTAAAAAATCCTTTAACGCAAACACTTTTCACTAACTCACTGAACTAATTTTTTTATGAAAAAGCAATTGTTAACCAAGCCACCTGTTGTGCTTTTATTTGTTTCTATACGAAAATAACGGTGCACAAGTAAGCTGAAGCTGCAATTTTTTTCATCGTTATATGACGACGCTAGCAAAGTTCGGGTTAACAAATATTTACCTATAACTATAATATTAGCAACTAGTAATGCTACTTCATCTTCGAGGAACCAAATAAAATCATATTGAGTATTGTTGATAGTCCAATCTCTCCTTCTGGAGATAACGATGTTGGATATTTTAAGTAAGCATTGCTCCAAAATTTTGTAACGTAACGAACACGGGCAATAAATGCTGTCTTAACTCAGCTTTACATGGAGATAGGTTTGATGCGTCAAAATTTAAAAATTTTTTCAAAGTTGTCAGAACTTTTGGACCGAAGTAGAACAAAATATATATTTCTCTACTCTAACCAATTATATTTATATATATATATATATTATCTTTTTATACGGTTTTGATTTAACACGGTTTGAAAATAAAAAATTTAAATTTTTTTACACGATTTTATTCCATTTAGCACGATTCAAAATATTCGATTTTTTTTGTGTATACATACATACAAGCAAATTTACTGGTCAGAGCAATTGTAAATAGCACAAATTTAGGTGAATTCCCTTTTTGTGCATTCAACCTATACCTATTCTTTTGTTAACAACATAGCTGTTTTACATACATACGTAATTGTTTCTAGTTCCTGAACTTGTCATACATTTAATTTACATTACATACTTTTAAGCTTAGAGTGCATATCTTTTTTTCTTTAATAACTATGCTTGTGTAAATACACATTATATACAATGTGGCTTAATAAAATAAACATGAATACTTGTTCTTAAAAATCCTTGTTTTTCACTAATTTTAATAGGTTTTAGAGATAAGGAACCAATCAGCTATTTTTGTCAATGTCTTTTTATACGGTTTTTCTGGAACCAATCTACCGTGTAAAAACAGAATTAGATGTATTTAGCTTTAGCTTTATAAAACACAACAAACACAAAAACTACTTATAAAATATGAACGTCTCTCTGACACCCTCTATCGCAGTTATCGCGCGCTTCTCTAACTTATCTATTTTTATTTCACTTAAATCCGCCTCGTTCTTAATGAAACAACCGAATTTCTGTCTGGCAAATTAATATTACATTTGCCGATTACAGAACTAAAACATACATATATAAATTTCAGCTATACTAAAATGATTTCAAAATAATTCTTTTTTATTACTAAAATTGTATCTGGCGGGGTGTTAACAATGGCAAAATTGTCTGGCAGTGCAAATTAATGTTGCTAAAAGCTCGTAAAGCATATGAAAGAATTGGATGCGCGACTAATGTCCTTATCCAGGACCGAATTTCTCAAGCTTGCCTATGATCTTGCAGAAAGTTTAAAATTACCACATAGATTTAATAGGGAGAAACAAATGGCAGGAAAAGATTTTTCCATAGGATTCATAAAAAGACACCCAGAGCTAAGTTACAGAAAACAGCAATCAACAAGTTTAATGCGCTCAGTAGACTTTAACAAGTTGAGAGACTTTTCAAACATCTTATGAAACTGCAGGACGAGCGTTGCTTCCGTCCGTCTAGAACAGGGGTCTCCAAACTTTTCAGCCTTGGGGTCATACGGATTACTTCAGCGAGTTTTCTGCGTATTATACTTGTCATTAACCTTTACCTAGCAAGTAAATAAATCCGAGTTATTATTCTGTTTTTTTATCTTAACTTATTACAACAACAATAAGCTATTAGCTGTCGCGGGCTTGATTGATGACACTGGCGGGTCGTAGTTTGGAGACCCCTGGTCTAGAACCTTTAACGCTGACGAAACGGGAGTGACATGCGTCCACGAAAATGAGTTGGTAATTTCAACAAAAGGAAAGCGCTAAGTTGGGAGAATGACTTCGGGGGTGAGGGGGCGCACGGTAACACTTCTATTTTGTATGACTGTGACTAGACTCTTTATTCCACCGCTGTTTGTATTCCCTCGAAAAAAAAAAATGAATGACCGATTGATGATTGGTGCACCATCTGAAAGTATTAGTTTCCCAACTCCAAGTGGATGGATAATTGGATCAGCTTTTCTGACGTGCTTGAAACATTTTGTTTCATTTACGAAATCCACTACAGAAAACCCAGTTTTACTGATCATCGATGGACATGCCAGGCATAAGGAGCTGGACGTTATCATGTATGCACGTGAAAACAACGTTCATATGCTGTTCCCCCTCATACGACCCATAAATTGCAGCCTCTGGATAGATCATTCATGAAACCGAATTCTCAGATATTCACTGATTTTTACTATGGGAAGTGAGTTAACCAACGTAACAAACAGCCCCTCAAAATCAAGAGTTGCTGTTCAACAGTCTAGTCAGACTTCCACTGGGACATCGTCGATGCCTGACAACTCAGCTGCTGCAGTTCCTGTTACAACGTCTACTGAACATTCTCCTGGAACATCCCAAATGCCTGACAATTCAGCTCCTACAATTACTGTTTTACCAATTCCTGGGCCTTCATTGAAAATACATTCAAATATATCAGTGTCGTCTTTAGATGTTAGGCACTCAAACTTCGAAAACATTCTTAAAAAAGTGTCGCCTTTGCCATCATGCAGTGAAAGAAGATTAAGAAGTAGCAAGAAGAAGGCAGGACAAAGTGAGATTTTGACGTCATCTCCCGTAAAAAATGCATTAAGCGAAAAGAAAAGATAGGAAAAGAAAGAGAAGAGGCTAAGACATATAGAAGACACCTAAAGTTTGAAAAACAGCAGAGCGAAAAAAAAAAGAATAAAATCAAAATCCAGTGGCCCTACTTACTATTAACTAATTTTAGATGATTCTGCCTATCATTGAATATTTTGTGACACTTTTTGCATAAATGGACCATACTGCCCGCCTCTCCCCCATATAAAAAGCATGTTTTGAGTATGCGTATTACAGATAAATTTCTTGCTATCCAAGGATAAATAAATCCAAGTACAGCAAATTCGAGATATTAATTCCTATTTTTATTTTGCTTTGAATAAATTCCAACTCTCCTAGAATTGTTTCGATTCGCGTAAGTAAAGTAATTTAAGACTGACTTTTCTCCAATTGTTGTGATTATGGATTTGTTTTTAATACATACTATGCGCACTTAGAAACCTCTCGGAAAAGGTTTATCGCTGAATATCATTCGTTGATTCTTAATGAAAGCTATATCTTTTGTATATTATTTTAACGTTATTTATAGCCATGATTCATTAATGCGCGCGTTCTTGGAACTGTTTGCATCAAGGTGATATCGCAAGTATTATCATTATCATTTATCACATGAAAGCTTAATATTTAAGTATTTGTTACAACACTAGTATTTTTTGGAAATTCCCATAAATTAAAATAGTACACCTGAGATCCAGATTGTATCGAAAGTATTTACTGCCTTGTTTGATAACTAGCTATATGATAATTGAATGAGATTGTAAATTACAGTGATTCAGCCAAAATCGTAAATAACAGAGAAATATATTTTTCTACAATGGTTTACAACAGATATGAAAAGAAACTATTGATACATACCAATTCTGCAGATATACACATTTGTACTGACTACTTACTAAAACAAAATTACATTTCTGTTCAAGAAAATAAAATTTCCCTAACAAGGGATGTCCCTCATGTGTAATTTACCGATTTGAATGAAACTTGATAGATTTGTAAAACCCACCCAGGATGAAGGACGGAATTTTTCGTTAGACAGTGTGAAAATTACCGGTGAAATTAAAAAATTACGCAAAAGAACATGTACTGAATAATTATCCTTTGAGAAATGTATACAATTGTGTAACATCCATAATTCTTGGTTTCAACGCATCTAAATATAACAAAAAATTGCCCAAGTTATTCCATATAAGACGTGTAGCCTTTATTTTATTATGAAAAATCTATTCGGCGTTCCAAGCAATTTGACTATGTATTTTATACAGATGTATGTATATTACATTAACATCAGACTTGGGCGTTACCAATTACATTTTGTAATTATTATACGGCCAATTACCAATTACGTGTAATTAGTAATTGGCAATCATCAATTACTAATTACATGTAATTTGTAATTGGTCCAGTCCGATTACCAATTACATGTAATTTGTGATTGGTGACTGCAAATCACCAATTATGTGTAATTTGTAATTGATGAACTACAATTTGCAATTATATGAAATTTGTATTTAGCGATTACCAATTACTAATTACATGTAATGGGAAAAATGTAATTGAAATTTAGAGTAATTGATGAAAATAATGTAATGATTACGTTTAAAGTATTTATTAAAACAAATACAATGATTACAAAAATCTTCCATTACACAATATATAAAAACAAAATAGAAAAAATGCCAACTGAAACTAAATATCTTATTTTCACAAAATAACAAAACGTTTCAATTCATTTCAAGGTTCTCTGATTTCAAGTTCACGCCCATTTTCTATACCCTCTCTATTTCACCATCACATAATGCATGCGGCCAATGACAGAAGAGCCGAGAACATTATTCTATTTTTCTTCTTTCGATATATTCAATGTTTCAGTGAATGAATCAGTTTTAAAAATTCCTTTATGTGAAGGTTCATAATTAAAAAGGCAATTACCATTTGTGTAATTAGAATTACTTTTTTGGGCAATTACTTCCAATTACCATGCCAATTGCATTGCACCAATTGCATGTAATTGGTAATTGAGAATTGCCAATTACAAAATGTCATTTAATTTGTAATTGGCAAATTCAATTACAATTACCAGTAATTGGAAATTGGTATTTTTCAATTACCCATTACAACTAATGTAATTGCTAATTGACAAGTAATTGGTAATTGGTAATTGGCTCAAGTCTGATTAAAGTACTGCGTCAATAAAAACTTACAATTAGTTTAAAAGAAAATATACGTTTTCTTTAATTTTGAAATTGAAAAAAGTGACGCGGGTAATCTATCTATATATTAATACGCAGTGGGTCGCCTTCTCGTACATATTTTAGAGTGTTCCCTCCATGTATTGCGATGGTACATATATCGTTGTTTTCGTATTACAATGCAGATTTATCGAATGTATGTTTCATCGCCATACGTGCAGTGGAACGCAGGTGAGAGTCTTACACAAAAGCAGATTAAGTGGATTAAGTTGGCGTCTCAGTACATTGTGAGTGAGTAAAATAATTGTATGTTCAGCTCATCCGTTCGTGCCAAGCATTTACATTTGTGTATTCGTCGTCATCGTTCATGGGTCTTATATATCTAGGTATGCGCTTTTGTTCTAACGTGCTTTATTTTTTGTAGAAAATCGTTGAAAAAGGAATTGAAGTTTCCTATTTGACTCTTATATGGTTAATTTTAAGTGTTGTTTAACAAACCGATCGTAGTGCAGTGGATAAGGTCTAGGGTTTACACTCGTGGGGATGTGTGTTCAAGTCCTCCTCATGTCCTCTTTTTACAATCTTCGTGTACAATATTAACAAATATATTTCATTTCATGGAAAATTATTCAAAAATAATATATTTCGCCGCGGTAATTTATTCGAAAAATTACCATGGCGAAAAATATTATTTTTGAATTATTTTGCATAAAATGAAATATATTTGTTGATATTGTGCAGGAAGAGATTGAAAGAAAAGGCACACGAGCAGGACTTGAACACACATTCCCAGGTGTGTAAAACCTAGATCCTATCCACCGCGCTACGATCTCTTCGTTGAACAGCATTTAAAATTAACGATATAAGAGACAAATAGGAAACTTAAATTTCTTTTTCAACGATTTTATCAAAAAGTAGAGCGCGATTTTAATTTTATTTTACTCGAAAATACAATAAAGATTCAATGTAAATCAGATGTGATTGTTTGTATTATTAAAATTAACGATATAAGGGACAAATAGGAAACTGCAATTCCTTTTTCAACGATTTTCTCAAAGAATAAAGCGCGTTAGGGCAAAAACTCATACCTAGATATATAAGACCCATGAAAATCCTGGTGTTCTGCTTGTTAGTGACGAATACACAAATGTAAATGCTTGGCACGGACGGATGAGCTGAACATACAATTATTTTACTCACTCGCAATGTATTGAGACGCCAATTTAATCCACTTAATCTGCTTTTGTGCAATCAATATTATGCTACACAATTTTTGTCCGTTTCTCGAACGTATTTACTATAATAATACATATGTCTACTCGACGTGGTTGGCGTATATTACGTTGCGTGTGTCATTTTGATTACAGATGGCTTGATATCTGTCACTTAAGCTCATTTACAATATGTAATATATGCAATATGTTACAGACTCTCACCTGCGTTCCACTGCACGTATCGCGAGGAAACATACATTCAACAAATCTGCATTGTAATACGAAAACAACGGTATATGTACCATCAGGATACATGGAGGGAACAATCTAAAATATGTACCAGAAGACTACCCACTGCGTATTAATATATAGATTGGAACATGTGCATTTTATAGTAGGATTAACTAATTTTTTGGTATTTATCTGATATTAAACGAACCAGTTTCACGAAGAATTTGACCCAGTCTTCGAAATACATTTCCTCTAGGATGGCTCCGGTTTAACAAACGTATGCGATGTTCTTGTTCTGCCATGTTATAATAATAACACGAACTTGGATTAAATACAGAAATGTCAAAATTTGACAGCAATGTTTTTGATAAAAATCACATTCAAGTACAATCTTCTTGTTCTACCACATTGCAATTTTGTTAAGCAGGTAATACATGTTACAATTTTTGCATGTAAAATACATGAAATATTGCATGCAAACATTCACGATAATTACCCTCAAAAATAAAACCTCACCTAAATGTGAAACATTGCGTGTAAAAATCAATGCAAAATGTATGGAGTTGTTATATTCAAACTTTGTCTATAAATGCATAAATAATACATGTAATTTATGATCGTGTATTATGACCTCTGGGAAAACCTAACCGCTACCATGAAACGGTGGTGGTTTCTTTACTCCCTGCGGCTGTATGGCCAGCAGGGAAAGTTATCTTGAGTTTTTTTTTTTGTTGTTTTGGTTCAACATTTATTTTATTAATATTTATTGATGGAACTATCGCTAACATTACAGGATGAACATTGAAAAAGTTTTTACTTGTATTTTCTTTTGACATATTTAATTAAATTAATTAATATTAAACAAAAATTTCTTGAAAACAATCGACTAGCTTTTAGGTTCTTGTTGGTATATTTTTCAGAATTATCTGGAATTGATTGGAATTTTACGTTGAACCACATACATACAGCTGTGTGCGAAAAAATAGCAGTGCGCTGAAAAAGTCCAAAGAGAAACCACAACACATTATAAACTCTATATATGTAGTTATACTTAATTTATAATGTAAAATATAATCTGCATCTTCGTTGCAAAGCAAAATAATAACAATTTTAGAAATTATAATACAAAACATATTGCGATAAATTAGCGGTATTATAAAGAAAATATAAAATGCAAAGAAATATGTAATAACTTTATAGACTTTTTAATATTTTGTTGTATAACCTTTATTTGCGACGACTGCTTCGCATCTTCGTGGCATAGAATCAACCAATGCTTGACATTGCATCCCACATCTGGAATGGAGCGTCATATTCTTTCAAGTGCTTCCCATAATTCTTGCATCGATGAGGGCGCTGCTGCAAAAACGAACTGTTTTACGTCTATCCACAGATTTTCTATAAGGTTAAGGTCTGGTGATTGAGCAGGCAACACCAGAACCTTAACAGAAGCCTCCCGTAACCAGTCCTTAACCCTACGACTTGCATGTTTTGGGTCACTGTCATGCATGTATACCCAGCGAAGGGGCATCTCTTCCTTAGCATAGGGCAGCATGAGTGTTTGAAGGATATTTAGATAGACTGTATCCAGAAGATTGGACCAATACCATAGTATGAAAAACATGCCCATACCATAATAGAAAATCCTCCATGTTTAACAGTCTTTATTGTGTAATGTGGATTGTATTCCTTTCCTACAGGTCTTCTTACATATCGCCTTAATCCTTTTGAGCCAAATAATACAACCTTACTCTCATCTGACCACAAGATATTTCGACATCTAGTAGCTGACCAATTTAAATGTTCCCTAGCAAAGCGCAATCTCTGTAGAACATGTTGCTTCATCAGCAAAGGGACTTTTCTTAGACTTCTAGCAATCAAGTTATTGTTTATCAAACGTTTTCGAATAGTGGAAGTGTGAATTGGAAGATTTAAAGTTTGCTTTATTTGCGTAGAAGTTGTAAAAGGGTGTGATTTAACAAATCTCCTAATGCGCCGATCATCTCTGTTAGACGTCTTTCTCTTTCTTCCTCTTCGTTCAGGTTTTGCTCGATATTTTATTGCATTAGAACTCATTTTCGCTGAGCATTTTAACGTTTCTTGAATGAATTTGTAGGTTTTCCCTGATTTTATTAATTTTTGAATTAATTCACGCTTTTCAGGTAAGCAATGCTTTATTCGATCCATGTTATCGCACAAAACTAAATAAAATACACCACTGATTTAATATTATCAATAAAACTCAACTGTATATCCGATATATCCGATTTTCCACACAACACTGCTATTTATTTGGCACAGTAGTAAAAATCTACCGCGCCAAGAAAGAAGGCACTTTCCCGGATATTAGAGTAAACTTGGTGAAGAACACTTCTTTACGTCAATTCGTCCTGTGTTATATAGATGAATCTGATCTCGGATGCATTTAAATATGTAGCTAGGTTCGGTATTTTTATATGCACTGCTATTATTTCGCACACAACTGTATATTACTAGGTGAATAGTGAAACATTGCAGAACATAATCATTATCATAGGGAGTGCGACGTTTCCTCTATAAAAATATTTAATTGGGTGTAATCCAACTTGATCCAACGCCCTGGCTACTCAGAACCAGATTACCCTGGTCTGGGTGCCAGGACATGAGGGGCACGGGGGAAATGAGATGGCAGACATCTGCGCAAAAAAGGGGCTGAGAGAAACTTTATTGGACCTACCCCACCTTTTGGGTTTAATAAAGGTCCCCTTAAAGGGAAGACAAAGAAATGGACAGCATCCATCACAATAAAACACTGGAATGATAGCAGCGGGCTGGAACATTCCAAAAGTTTCTGAGCTTCGACGCTAGGAAGGCGGACCTCGCCCTAAAACTGGACAGGAGAAGCTTAAAAACACTGGCAGGGGCACTCACAGGCCATTATATCTGCAACAAGCACCTACACAAAATGGGCTTCTCCAACACGGACACTTGCAGATTCTGCGGTGAAGAAGAGGAGTCAATGGAACACTTAATCACTAATTGGGGGGCACTAGGCCACAGGAGATACAGATTACTACATGCATATACGCTGAGTGAAGAGGACCTATTTACACTTCCATTGAAGGAGCTGATCCTGTTCCTTAACGTATTAAATAAATAAAAAAAAATAAGAGGAAGCACAATAGATCAATGTGGTCGCAGTCCAAAGGGCCACTTTGGGCCAGACCCCATTTCATTACAATACAACACAATACAATCCAACTTGATATTTCCCGTAAAAACAATATGCATAAATAAATATTTAATTTTAGGAACTCACCCGCAAATAATTCCGTACTTTAATTGTGTGCATAAATTAACTGTACTTATAGCTGGAGCACATACATAACACCACCAAACATGTTGTCTAATGAAATCAGCAAAGTTAATGTAATTTAGGTTTTATGTTTCTGTTCTGTCATTGCCCTGTAAGATTGTAAGCGAATTCTGAAAATATCTCTACAAAAGGGGTAATCCCCGTACAGACGCGGTTACTCACAGACTTACTAGTAAAACACTGCTGCCTGCATTGGATTGAATTGAAGATACATACATATGCATGTATGTACTTGATATATTGATTATGTATTTCTAAAACGGATAACGAAACGCAAATTACTGGGCGATTCATCACTATAAAATTATTGGTATAGATTTAGGTATAGTAATGGTAGTATGTAGTAGTGTAAATATTGCAATAAATATTAATTTACACTACCTCACATAAGTTTAATCGTACTTACCGAAATAATATAAATCTAAACGTAAAGTACGAAAAATATTGTAGTTTTGTTCTAGCCCTTGAAAGAACTAATAGATAATACACTGTCGGCAAACGTACCACACAACATTGTGGAGATATATGTAAGTTGTATTCATTGAGCATTATTTAAAATGGCACAAACGTGAAGATAAAGGGGAAAATTCCGCGTAATTTTTATCTACTGGTATGTGCATTCTTTCTTGACATTAATTTCAACAAGGTTGACCCCTGGAACTGCTACTAATTACCAGGTCTACGGAATCAGATTGAATCATGCCAAACTCTGCAAACATACAATTCGGTCATCAGTACATCATCTCTTGTTTTTTTTCCATTGATGATAACAATTTCGTTGTTCAAGTATATATTTGCAGGTATCTAAATCGATACCAGTACTCAAATGCGTTTGAGAATGATAAGTATAGGAGAAGGATACATTAGTATTGCCCGCGCTCTTTTATATATTCAATTCCTTAAGAAATAAAATTTACTTATATTGTATGTTAAATAGATAGATGTAATGTATAAAATTGCTCTTACTATAAACATATATATATATATATATATATTAGAGTATCTTATAGATATACAAAAATACATATGTATGTCATGAAATTCACGGTTCGACAAGGGCATATAATGCATTGATACAGCCAATATTATTATTGTTGGATCAAAATTTCTAGAACACCACTACGTCATTTCTTAAAATAAACCGGTCGACGGAAGGGTCTGCCATAAAAGATCTTCGCGAGCAGTGTCGTGCCTTAAAATTTTCTTTGTTATTTCCTTTTTGGTGAATATTTGAAAAACTATTTGAAATGAAGCGAATGGTTCAACGTCTACTTCTTGTAAAAAAGTAATGTTTTAAGTTATGTGCTTTTATTTCTATTAACATAATGTAAATTTAATAATAATAGGTAAATGTTATTATGCAATACAAAAATGTACACACTGGTATAAAGGAATAAACATTTATTTGGGTAACTACTACAGTCCCCAATCTAAAAAATTTCGAAGTCGTCTCCAGTATCACTAGAAGTTTAACTATCAGACGCTATGATAATCAAATCTTCTGTTAGCATATCAACTCGAATCTTGTTTTCCAAGTAATTGTCTTCAGCTTGAAGAACATGTTGGCAAAACCTCATCCAGTCTTGAACAGTAACTAATGGAAACTCTTATTCTGTCAGAGTCTTCACAGGGTCTAATTTAAATAAAACATTTTTGTTTGCTACATTACCTGAGTTCATATCATTTCGATCCGATTGAAATCTAGGTGGTAGGGCAGGAGCCTTAAAGTCATGTGCCCATTTTTTTAGTAGACTATCGAATTTGTGTGTTCCTTTTTATGATACTTAATGATTTCATATAGCTGTGGCTTACGCAAAGTCGGCGAAAAAGGTATATTTTTACTTGTCAACCAGTCTATCATATGTTTTCCTTAAGTTGCCGGTAGGTTATTTCTGTATTTGTATATTATGATAGGGTACATTACCACTTTCAATGACACAATTTGGGGGAGATTTGGAATCGGCTTCTCTATAAGCCATTTCTTATAATTTAGTGAGTTCATTTCGTCGTGTTACTCTCCGGATTTGGTTCCAGATTTAAAAATCAAGAAGCAGTTACATACGAGACACATTTCACCATCGACATGAACAATAACTAATCGATTGCCTCTAGATATGGTTGATAACAAACCCTTAATAGTATTGTCTATTCAACTGTTGGAACTAATGTGGCCTGCGTGAATATACGTTTTATCTAAAAAGACAATCAGTTTGCCTTTACTCCTATAATATTTTATTTTGTCCAGATAATTCAACCTTAAAGCGCGAATATCAGTCTTCACTATTAGCAATCGCCGATTGTCCTCCACTTAAATCCAAGTGTTTTAATAATTGTATGGGGAAGGTACGTTTTCCCGCAAAGTCGTATTTCGCACTTAATTTTTGTTGTTAGTGAGTCAAAGTAACTCGACATTGCTCGGCTTTGTAGAAATTATAAGTCGACGTAGTGGCTTTGTAGAAATTCTGGCTCAACAAATATCTTATCGGCTGTAACCTACCCGCCACTGGAGCACTTATTAACACCTTATATGCACTTAACAGCAAGTAAAATCACATTCATTACGCTCTTGGGAAACCCTAAACTAATGAAGTCTTATTTTAACTTGAAAATACTCTATATGCTTTATAATTCACCACTTATATTAAGTATTTATTTTTCTGTTTTAGCAGAAGTTCCCAGAGATATATACGACAGAATTACTGGAATTATCGGACGAGACATCGGTTACAAATGGAAGGATTTTGCTCGAGCTCTAAACTTCAGAGAAGGAGAAATCGACAACTTGGAAAGTCGGCATAGAGATGTACCAGATCGTATAAGAGACGTTATAAGCGCATATAAGGGTATATGTCCTCCACATCACTTTAGAACAAATATACTCGACGCTCTCTGTGAAGCACGAAGAAGAGATCTTAGCCGAGAAATTGCATTTGTTATGGATACTCACAAGTTCATGTCTTAACTTTTTTATAATATACGAATAAAATGATATTGATAGCTTTGGATTCCATAATTGTAGAAAAAACTTAAGAATGTACGAAACACGTTTATATTATTTGCATATATTTAAATCATTTAGAAAAACTGTTTAAAGTAGAAATATCTGTGTTTAGAATGAACTTGAATGGATTAGTTCTTGCCCACATTGCACTTCTTTGTAAAACTGCAAATACATGTTTTGATAACTAATTCTAAGTTGTCATCATCAGTAGACGGAAAAACAAAGCAGGGAAAGTGTGGTAAGAACTTCTTACCACATTTTGCTCTTCAGTTAATTTATATTAAAAAAAAAAAAAAGAAAGATTAATTGCTTTATAGAGTATACCTTACTATTTCATAGTTGAGAGAGTCAATTGTGAAATTTGTGTGGTAAGGGTAAGGATTAATCAATTAGGAAAATAGCAAATACCCAAAGGTTTATAGTTATTTAATGGTTAGTTGATATAGATATGATAGTGGGTATGATAGAGCTAAGTAATAAAATGTGATTTTATAGGGCTAATGTCTGGGTGTATAAAGTACAAGCTTTCGCGGTACAATACGCATTTTAATGTTGTTTGTGTAACTTCAAGTACTAAAATGATCCGATCGCAGTCATATATTTTAGTTACATTTGCTTTTGCTTACATTATATGCCTAGTGAGAATTATTAGTGATCTAAATTCATGTAATTTATTACAATAAGTTGCTATTGGTTAATAGGTGGTGAGGTTTCATGCACATAATAGGTTACATTTAATATCGGACATCAAATTATTGTTTGTAGAGAGAATATAATTTTAATTAAACATATTACAAGTTTCGTTCATAGAGAAATATTACTTTTCGGAAAGAAAATTCCCAACCACTGTTGTCTTTGTGGTTGCCCCACACAAATAATGGGCACTTTTGCATTTTCAAGGTGTAGTAAAGTTTCTCAGTCTATGAAATTAAAAGCTTTTTTTTTAATTACAAATTTTGCAAGTCACTGTAGGTGACTTCACCAAATTATGATATTAATTATAAAATATAACTCGTCTTTTTATTGATGTCCTCCGATATTGAAACTAATCCATTCTAAGTCTGTAGAATATATATAGTATACACAATGAGAAAGTAAAAATACATTAGCCGTTAAATCGATAACGTATCTGAATAATAAGGAGCGGTCAATCACACTAGTCCAATGCTCTATGTATCGATTCGTCGCTCCCTACCGTGTATAGATCCTTTCTACAGACAAGTTATTTGCATGAGTGAATTTGAACATTCTGTGACTATATTTGAGTGTTAATAAGGAATTTTTAATCAAGATATAATTTTTAATAGTTAAAATCTACGATAAGTTTTCGTACAGTACTTGGTGACATCTGTCTATAATGAATTCGCTTTTAATATAAATTCACGAAACCTGAACACACCTCAGACTAAACTTAAAAAATATTTTTGATACGACAAACATAACAGCTGTATCATGTATGCGAAATTTGGACATTAAACTATATTTATTTTTATTTCAAGACGGTTTTATTGTCGTATAATGCATCCTTATTAATCAAGAGTAACGATTTTAATTTTTTGAACCTTGTCGTGGGTTGCACGTTGTATGCAGTATTTTCAGTAGCTGTTTGAAGGAGCGATGCTCGTTTCTTTGAAATTTGATAAACAATAGCAGCAGTTTCGCATTGTAAAAAGAAACTTGCATTTGTTTAATGTTTTTATAAGTTAAGGAAAGATACAGAGAGATCCAAAGTGATTGTCTGAGAAATACTGGTTTCCGCAGAGGGTGATATCAATATTTATTTTCAAAGTTGTGAGTGAATATAGCAACTGATTATATTTTAGTAATATCACCAACGATATTATAAGGAGAAGATACGCTATTAGACCAAATATCGCGCTGCACTCTCGATTATTTGAAAGATCTTGATTTTACAGTCGCGTGTATAGAGAATTCGTTTGTGGATGAAGAAGATGATGGATTTGAGAAATTCCTCAATACTAGACATGCCTCAGGTGTATTCCTTTTAATATAATCCGAGCCACACAAACTTCACAAGCGAAATATATAGGAGGACCTCCGTGTCTCGGTCCTCTCCTCACTTTCAATTACTCCATGACTTGGGGATTTCCTCTTTTGCTATATCCTTCTCGAATACTACTTATATTTCTATTTGTTTCGTGCAAAACATTTCTCATAACCGAACACAAAACACTTTCTAAGTATGTAATACCCGAAAAAGTATCGTAATAAATCCGATGTTACCCTTTTTACACATTCTTATGCGTACTGTGTGCCACAAATCGCAGTTAACGCGGTGATTCTCCTTTTTACACGCTATTATGCTCTGTATAGGTGTTGTCTATTTTGCCTTTGCTATTTTTACTTCTTTTGAATCAGTCACGACTCTCGTAACGATACGTATGTACATATTTGAATGGCACCGCGAAAAATATACTTTCGTTGAACGAAAAAATCAACACGTTGGATAAAGAAAAGTTGTCAGTTCGTGAACTAGCGAAACGGTAAGGGAGATATTTTATTTACGAAAAATAAACAATGCTCCACATTTGTAAATATTTTTGCAAAGATTCAATATCTGGAAAACACAGGCTTTATACATTTCAGAAAATAAAGAAAATATATATCGCAAATGGCAGTCTAGTATAAATATTCACCAGAAGAAAAGTTTGCTTAAACCTAAAGGTTCTCCTATAGAAAATGTGTTTTGACTAGTTCACAAAGGCTAGAAGCCAGAACATTCCCATTTCTGGATCAATAGTAAAGGCCAAGGCAAGAGAAATAGCTCAACAAATGGGATACTCTATCTGCGTCAGATGGATGACTACAAAAATGGCGTAGAAAACATAACATTACTTTCAAACGTATAGCTGGCGAAGCTTCAGATACCTCAAGCATTAAAAACTCTTAATTAAAGACCTACCAGCAAGTTGGAAATCCAACAGAAAGGGATCGATGACGCGAGATATCCTGTCTGAATGGTTGCAACAATTTGATAAGAAAATGAGATAACAGAAGAGAAAATAGATAATGCAGTATCTCATCCTAGAAACTTGAATTCAACGAATGTTAATATAATTTTTTTACCTGCAAACACAACTGCAGTATGTCAACCCTGCGACCAGGACATTATCCAAAATTTCAAGTTCCTTACAGAGGCTTTATTTTGAAACACATCAAAAATGGATGCAACCAATTCAACATCACATCTGGGAAGATGTATTAATATTTCATTAAAGTTTCGTGGGATAAAGTTGACGCAGCGACTATTAAAAATTGCTTTCGTAAGAGATAATTGCATCCTTCCAGAATTTGATGCTGAGGATGAACTGATGAAATCATATGAAGAGGCACTGAAGCAAATTACCCCTTTGATATGCTTTGCAAAAGGTGACTTTATAGCATTTCAACATTTGAAAAAATTAGAAAATCATCAGATGAAATGGAAGCAAGCCAAGTTTCAACACACGAAAATTCATAAATATTTTCCACCTATGTAAATTTATTTCTAAACTTTTAATATGTACATATGTACACGTAAGTACAACATGTATATACTATACATACATAAATACATATAATGTTATTTATATCTACTTATACATATGAATTTGTAATAAATGTTATGTAATGAAATTGATATAAAAGCAACTGAATTTGCGGAAATACTGATCGTTATTCATTACTAACTGTTATCATTAAGTAGTGGGTCCAGCTGCTCTGCCAGCGCCCAAAAAGTCGCGTCCGGAGCATGGCCGGGACACCAAGGCCTCTAAGCATCTGTGTAGATGTGCATCAAGGGTCGGCACTCTCGCCCCTGCTCTTTATTCTGGTCATGGACAGCGTCACGCGCGACATCCAACGACCCGTACCCTACACTCTTCTCTACGCGGATGACGTACTACTTGCCGAAAACAAGGTTATCCTCGAACAACTCGTCCAGACGTGGAACGACCGACTCGCTGACTACGGACAGTCCGTAACGGACTACGACTAAATTTCAGGAAAACCGAATATTTGACGACGGATGCGGACGAAGTCGGCACGATCACCATCAGCGGCATCGACCTACCCCGCGTCGCTCATTTCAAGTACCTCGGCTCTACGCTTTCGGCCGACGGCGATCTGCGACATGAGGCCGTCTCTCGTGTCAACGCAGCCTGGATGAAGTGGCGTTCTGCGACGGGTGTTCTCTGCGACCCGCGCATCCAGGACCGGCTGAAATATAAGGCTACGTCGTTCGCCCGGTCACCCTCTACAGCGCCGACTGCTGGCCAGCCACCAAGGAAACCGAACGTCGACTCGCTGCGATGGAGACGAAAATGCTTCGCTGAACCGGCGGAGTCACTCGTTACGATCACGTCCGTAACGAGGACATTTGCGATCGGTACGGCGTCGCACCCATCGCCCTAGATGCGCGAATTGCATCTCCGGTGGTACGGCCACATTCTACGTGCCGATGACACCTCGCTTGTCAAAATCAGTTTTAACATCAACATTGCCGGCAAAAGACAAAAGGCCGACCGAAGAAAGCGCTGGCTGGACACGCTGCACTCCGATCTCACTGCCGCTCGACTCCACCCGGACCAAGCTCATGACCGGGACAAATGGCGGGCCCGATCCAGAAGAGCTGACCCCGCAACAAAGCGGGACTGTGTCTCCACTTACGTGCACGGGACAATATTAAAATTCGGAGAAGTAAGGACGTCAGTCCGATTTACACTACTTAATGATAACACGTCATTCACTCTTTTATCAAACCTTATTCATTACCTTAAAAATGCATGTCAAATAATTTTTTTCGAGTTATCCCATAATCGGACATCTCAGCCGGACGAAAACATTGGGACCATTTCTTTGTTTTAAGACGTTTATAGATTTGCTATGGAATCAATTCTCTTTACCTCTCCTATTTCTTTGGTCTACCTTTTTACCATTCTTCTTGCATGTTCTCCAATTCTAGGTTCCTTTCCTCCTCTTTAAAACTTTCTCTCGCCATTATATCTTGGCGAAATATGTAAAAAATATGACACCCGTAACAAAAAAATTGTATTACATATCTATCTGCAATGTCTACAAGCCATAATCGATACCAATGGAGAAGATACAAAAGGCGTTTTAGGTTTTTTGAGTACTATGGCCGGCTTTTGAGCGATAGCATCCGTTTTTTCAGGGTCACTGCAAAGTTGCCTGATCGATTGAAATAAATATCATTGCGAGCGATAACCCAGGTGGTGGAATGACAGCAGGTAAGGTTTGATTCCTCAGATAATCTCACGACGTGCACTTCATCTCCGCTATCGACTAAGCACTGTAAACCTACATTTGACGCTTCAAGAATTCATTTTTCAAACACGTACTTTATTGCAATTATTGCTCTTTGAATTCACACAAAAATCGGCGAACCGTACAAAAATTACAATGCGAAGTTGAACACATGACACGAACATCACTTGCGGATACAGTCGAAATACTGGGATAATATAATGAAAGCGATATAAGGAAGGACTCTCAATTGTCGAAAAATGACAACGGAAATATCCGATTTCGTTGCTTCCTTTCGAAAATAAAACGAAGGAATTTATAGCCCCTCAGACTCAGAAATTGGTTCACATTTACAAGCATAAAACTACATTTAACGGCAGAAAACGACATTAGTTTGAGCGCATCTTGACAAAATGCCATTGATAACTTTGAAGTCCTTGTTCTCACTCTCGTTTTCGCACGTTAGGTGGGGTTTCTCGTGAACGGTCACATATATTATTTTAACCAGTCTCCTCATTCTTGTATATAAAAACTACTTACATGTACTTACAGTAAACTTGTTTAATAGATGTAATATAATTTATTATATCTTGATTTATTTTTATAATATGTATATGATTCGGTTTTACTAATAGAAAAGTTCAAAAAATGCTTAAGCGTACCATTCAATAAAAGAAAATAATACATGAGAAAAGTATTAATTCTTAAATAAATGTACAGCAGTACGTTAACCACAAAAAGAATATTACAATACATCGAAAAAATAAAAAACCTAAACAACAAGTAGCTCGCCAAGGTGCCATTCTGTTGGATAATGTCATAAGAAGAAAGAAAGCAATTGCTAGAACATGAGATAATGTGAAATAAATAATTATTTTAACAGATTGGCTCTCTTGTTGAGCTTAAGTTCACAGCATTACTGTTATACGGTGTATGAATTTTTGGTGGCAGAGCTTGCTTTGTCCATCGTATCTTTGTGTACTTGATATCCTATGATTACTTTCTGAGCAATACGTAGCCTCTCTTTCAGTTTTCTCCCGATCTCCAATATTGCAGCACTATGCATGGCATCTGATGTCCAAATTCCTGATTAAAAAATATTTTGGTATACAGTAAATTAAGTACATATCTGTTGCATTGATAGATATTGGTAATAAATTTGTTAATGTTTCTGAAGGACAATTCAATTCGCTGTGTAATACTTTTCCTGTTTTGTTATGGCTTTAGCAATTAACAATAATTACAAAAAAAAAGTATCGCTCTATTAAATAATAGTGATATAGTTCTACTAAATATTTTGCGGAATCCCAATATTATGTATCTTCGTTTTGGAACACCAGAATCAAATATTTATTTATCTGTATAGGGTAACCTGGGCGAATATGCCAGTTAGAGCAAAACACTAGTTCTACGATTTAGCGAAACTGGCGCTAGGATTGCACATGTAAGTAGTTGATGCACTTCAGTACTGTTTATGTGTTCATTCGCAGTGCTGCTCGTAGCTTATATTTTAGATTTTATTTTGTTAATACGGTAAGCAAAGACTGAAGCAGACTATTTACAACTTTCTCAATGGATATAGTAAGCAATTTTGTAAAATTTATGAAAGCAGGGGCTCCAGCGGAATGTTATTATAACTGTATAAGTCAGGATAGGACTACTGTATGCTTCACCGCTTTATTTTAAGGCCGCTATATTGTGTAAAATATACATCTGCTGTATAACTGCCTTTGGGACCAAATACCAGTTTAACATCAGGACAAAATGCCATACATATCAGGACAGTGAGAGCGATACATAACCACTAACATGATAACTACTGTGCTGCATGCAATGGATACTATTATGCCGAAAACGGTCCAAAATGTGATTGGATAATTTCTGAATGTTGTAGTAAGTGGATACCCGAGAACTGTGCAGGAAAAGCTTCATGTTGTACTTAAGTAAATCTGGGTAACATTATTTTTACTAAGATATGTATATATTAAGGTCAACTATTTTTGTTATAACGTTCAGGAATAAATTGTTCATTTAAGTTTACCTCCATGTTTTGTTCCATATTGCATATTTCCCCGATTGGTATGGCGTATTACCCACGCCACTGGGCAATATGCCACTTTGCAGGCTAAACGATTTTTGTAAATTATGTTCTTAAAAGTGTATTCTTCCTATACTGAAAGTGCGTGTAAGTTTACAATAGATGTGATATAAGAGATCAATGTGCAAAACTAATTCATACATGATAAAATTTGACAGCGAAATGGAATTTCCCTTAACTATGGCGTATCCCCCCTCCAGTTACCTTACAGTGCGCAAAATTACATGGAATATTACCTATTTTATCTCCTTTCCCTCTGATATTGACAACGGCGCCACATACTTCCTCAGAGTTCTCAAATGCTTCACCAATTAAACAAAGAATCTGCAAAATGTTATATATTAAATATGGATCACATCATTAACACTTCATCCTAAATCTCAATAGTCACATTTGTACATTTTTGCTGTGATTTATTTAATTCGATGGGAAATATTTAACCAAAGACATTATACAGTTGGACGTATAAGTTGGAACAACATGAATAAAAAATGTAAATAGTGAAAAAAAAAACAACCGGTATCTTGTGACGTCATGATTGTCGCAGATATGATTTCACCTTCTTTACTTTTAAATGGTTACCCCAATTTTTGATACCGCCATTTGGAGAACATTTTTCTGCATACAGAACGATGATTTCTTCTTTTGTGCATTATTCAATTTAACAATCAAAGTTTAACTAAAAAATCAAAAGTAACTGCGTACAATTGCGAAATAAGTTACGACAGCATCGCCGACTTCCCACTGTAGCCAGTACGCTGTGTGCGAGTAGTTCTGTTTATATATAGGCTGTCGTAACTTATTTCGTGATTACCGCTGTTTGCCCAGACTAATTATTATGTTACAAAATTCAACTCTTCTGTCGAAGTCATCCTCGTGAAGTTTTTGAACCAATTTTATTTTGTGCAGACGCCAATTTGTCTCCAAAACCAATCGTCATTAAAATTTCTGTTCTTTGGGTTTCAGTTAAACGTGCCATTTTTAGTGTTATGTCAAATAATCAAACAAAGTAATGAAAAATAACATATTTAGTTTAAGAGTCAGGTCAGTTTGTTTAAAATAGATGAACATCTCATGGTATATATGATATAGTGACTAAGATTTATGATAGCCTGTACACATTGGGAATATTTTTGATTTAACAAAGGTGATACAAAGGAAGTTACTTGAAATCTTTGGTTCATATCTAAGTAACAGGTATCATAGAACGTGTAATACCGGGCATAGAAATGGCGTTGTACGCAAACATTATTCTGAGAAATGTGTGGTGTTTTACAAGGCTCCATATTGGGACCTACTTTATATTTGTTTTATATGAATATCAATACACATCTTAGAAACTGCTATATCTCGCAGTATCCAGATGATAAAACTTGTATAATTATAGCTTCTTATGTTGCCAAACTTATTAGTGAGACCAAGAGTGATATGAAAATTGGTGCTGATTATACCTACAAAGCCGGATAAATTCACTTTAATATCAACAATAATGATTGCAATTTATACATATCACTAAATACAAAACCAAAATTCGAGTGTAAGGTTGGATGGGATTGTATGGGAAAGATAGTGAAAGCGGTTATGCAAAACGTAAGTAAGCAGGGAATGGATGGCAGGCAATCCACTAAGTGGGGAGAGGGTAGGAAAAGAATGTATGAGAGTGTGGGCATGTCTAGTATGGAAGTGGGACAGTATAAGAGTGAAGGAAGGATGCCTTCTAATTACGTAGAGGTGAGAGCGAAAGATGTGGAAATGCAGGAGGATGGCAAGGATTGAGAAGTATGAATACAATAAGAAGTACAAGAGTATCTGTTTGTTTAGAATGCTACCAGAGTATTTGAGTAGAGTGAATGAGATTGGAGAACAACGTATGATTGCGGGATTTAGGTGTGGGAGTGAGGAACGAGGAAATCGATATTGGATGAAGGAGGAGGAAAGAAAGTGTGTGGTGTGTGGGGAAGAAGAGGAAATGTGGATGCACTGGAGGGAATGTAGAGGAATGGTGTGGTCAGAAGCAAAGAGTGAGATTTTGGGCAATTGGCGGTGGTGTTTGAATGAGAAAGGGGGCGGGGGTGCTTTTTAAAAAGAATGTTAAATTACAAATGCGCTTAGCAGCTAGGTGTTATTGTTAGTATTCTTGTTGTTGTTATGTTGTTATTTTTCTATTTTTTTGTTTAGTTAAGTTTAGTTTTTGTATTTTTGTTTGTCTGAATTTTGTATTTAGTTCTGATAAACGTCTGTGGCATGATTTATGTGGAAATGAAGCATGCCAATAAAGGTTCTACATATACAAAATCAGTACCAGTTATTGAGGAAACAAAATCTTTTGGTTTAAATATTGACTACAAATTAAACTGAGACACATCTTAATAACCTATCTAAACAACTGTGTAATTCCTTATATCTTGTACGCAATTTGAGAAATATGACAATTGTAGCTATAAAAGCATATTATTATGCGAATGTGGAGTCTAGGCTAAGAGATGGTATTATTTTCTAAAGTGGTTCTGTGAATGTTAAAAACATTTGTTTTACAAAAGAGAATTTTAACGCGTACGAGTTGATTACAACTGCGAGAATCTTGTAAGGAACATTTTAAAACGTAGGTATTCTAACAGTGTGGTGCCTTTATACATATACACGGTTGACCTTTTAACAACGCAATGTAGGGACAACGCACTGCTGTGCAGTGCGGCTTTATCCTATGGCTGCATAAACAGCTAATGAGCTTGATTAAGTTATTAAAACATTAATTACGAACAATCAATTTTCTTCTGATTTTTATATATTAATTATTACAAACATGTTAGTTGCATTAAGATAATAGCGATATGTCAAATGTGATAACTATGTTAGGACAGAGGAAACAAACAATATGTTTACATAATAAGGAAGTGCTAAGATAAAATTTCTCTTCCAAATTATGTTCTGCGTGAGAACTATGGCTTTACTATCATTATTCTAACCACATGAAATATGCTGGTCATTGCTATACATTATACAAACATATGAAAAAATTAGCCATTCCATAATTAGAGAGGAAATATTATTATCTTTCATCTTGTTTCTTAACACATTTGCTACATGGGCTATGCCAAAGTAGAGCAATATCAGACTGGCAGCAAGACATGATTAATTAAATAGATAAAGAAACTTACAACATCTAACCAAAATCTATCTAGATCATTTCCACGTTGCTTCTTCTCTAAATTAATTAACCAACGGCCTCCACGAATATTGGCATCATCTTCCCACATTGGTCTTATTCCTTTCTTGAATAATGAGTAATCACAACCTTGGCGTAATTCGCTTGCCAACTTTATATGATTATAAAGGCTAAAATAATTTGTAGTATACGTTTCATAAGCACAAAAATAAAATATTACCTCCAAAAATCTTCTACTGTATCAAATGAAGCTATTTCTTTTTGGTTCTTTTCCCATGTATTGCTTCGATCATTTTCGTAGTACCAAAGTGTCCAGCAATTGTGTAAAGGATGTTTGATGGAATAATCTATGGTATCGACAATTTCAGGCTCCTGTTTCTCATTCTTGTCGTTCTTAAATGTGTAAGATATTTGAATCGACAAAAGATATTTTAAATGGGAGTAGGCATTTAATACAAAAAGTTGAAAGTTAATTGACAATATGGAATATTACAATTATATTCTATAATAATATAATGTGACGTGTAATCGAAATAAAAAGCCCTTTTGACTTACTATCTAAAAATATAAGAAAATAATACCTCATTTTCCAAGGAATTAGCAGACATTTTAGTAGCCGACGTACAGCCCTACAGAAAGGTTATTTAGTTTAATTGGCAGACAAATCATAAATGTTACCCAAATGAAATGTCACTGTCATACATTTAATTTGGCGGGTTCATTTAAAAGAAATGGTTCAAAATGGATTTATGTCGTAGGCGAAGCCTTATTATAAACGTAAATGACAAGTATTATTAAAGAATATATTCACTTACCCACATATTTAGAGAGTTATGACAATACACTAAAATTCAAAACGAACACAAATGAAACAAATATATGACTATTTTTTTAATAGCCTACTAAAAAGGAGCGGACTATTTCTCATATATATTTTCTGTTGAGTATATATAGTACTGTCTTATATTCACACTTATAAGAATTATAATAAAGGTCTTCCAACTCACATAGGCTCATATAAGCTCAAGCAGATTCAACTTGCAAGCATGGTTGCAAGGGCCTTACGCTTACGCTAGCCAATCTTCACAAATTTCAAAAGCGCGGGAAATACAATTTTAACAGTGGTGGTTCGTGGAAGTTCGTAGATAGGAGCCGTTCATTTGGAAAGGGGGTTGTAACTTCTTTAATTCGACACGATTTCCCGAGTGTTTCAATGCCAGATACACAATAAACACAAAAACGTACTTATTATATATATATATATATATATATATATATATATATGTATATATGTAGATTATTTCACAGCAGAGTAAATGTACAATATCTTTGCATTCATGAAAACTAATCTCCAAGTCATTTTTAAAATCTTGTCGCATTAGGTTCTTTTAATTCTTAAATGGAGGCACCACTCTTTTGACCGATGTAAAATGTAAACCGATCCCCATAACTTACCCTTCACACGTGAAAAAATCATTACGTACCAGGTTCAAACTATATGGCGAATCACCCATTATTTCAATATTTTGAAATATTTCATCCTTTAGCACCAGTGTGAACACAAGCGGTATCATACCTCTTGGGGGCCTTTTAGCAACATCTTGAATTTGAGGCAAACATGTTGTAGTTAACCTTGCAGCATCAACTACTGAGCACAGTGATCCTCCAGTTATATACAACAAACTCATCTAGTAATTTCGAAACATGTGGCGACCATCTTTCTGTATCGTATTTTTCCAGGGATAATCTTTGTTGAGACTGACTCTTTATTCCAAAAACTACCAAACCTCAACTGCCAACTTCTTTGGAAACTATAGCAGTATACCCAACTTTGATCACCGGTAATAAGATTGTACATTAGGTGAGATGTTAAGCAATCTAATAATGTAAATCTGCACCATTTAATATGGTCTTCTTTTTGAAGTTGGGGTCAAATTGTGGGGAACAAAGCATACGTACCCTGTGGTTGGGTAAAATGGTATTAAATCACTAAATCATTACAGTTGCGTGAATAGCTTGAATAGTCCTTACAGTAACATTTCAGTTCTTCAATAACGTCCCGAATAAGATCATATTTGTTTTGGTTATAGTCGTTTTTGACTCAGAAATTAAAAAACTTTTACTTATGAAATCCGCCTAAATTGAAATTTACTCGGTTTTCGAGACGGATTATCGACCGATCTATATCTATTTCGGTTCTCGGAATACATCCGAAATGGGCTTGGATGGCGAGCACACGTAGGAACAATTTTCTTCGATTTAAAGAATGCCTTTGACACAGTCTGGCATAACGGGCTGATCTACAAGATAATAATTTCAGGAATGAACCCCTCCATGGCGAAGCTCAGTTGGTTCCATTTGGCTGGCAGATTGGGATTTGGACACCAAATCCCAATCCTTGAAGTCCAGCGTGCGACAAATCCACTCTGACGTTCCTCAGAGATCACTTCTAGGCCCGCGACTCTTCTCCATTTACATATCGGATCTCCCCGAGAGCTAAACACAGAGATCGCAGTCTATGCAGATGCACGGTCATCTGCACAGCCTGCAAGAAGCAGACACTGTTCAGAAAACGCCTCCAAAGCGCTACTGACTGTTTCCTGAGTTTGACCTCTCGCTGGGGTCTGAAGGTAAAGAAATCTAAGTGCGTGGCGGTTAGATTCTCGCATTATCTCAAATTCCCCGGTAAGCCGATCAAGATAGGAAACTTCAAACTCCCTTGGAGCTCCGAAGTGAAGTCTTCTTCGACCGAAATCTCACCTTCTACAAACCCATCGACGAAACCCGAAATCGCTACATCAGCGTCCGCAATATGCTTTTGCCCCTTCTAGGGCTAAGGAGTCCCCTTCACTTGGGAGCAAGTTGCTCCTCTACAAGACGGCGCTTTGGCCGCTTTTGACTTATGGGCTGGTTAAAATAGTGGAATCACTCCAGAATCGAACCCTTTGCTTCATCGTTGATGCCCCCTTCTTCGTAAGGAACGTTCAGATTCATCGGGAATTGAACATTCCGTCCCTACGTGAATTTCTGATGAAACTCCTGAAGTCCGCGTGAGCAAGAGCCCGCGCCAGCAAAAACTACTGTGTTCAGATAGTTGTCGATCTCCAAGATCGAACCCACCCCTAAAAGAAGATCCGACGCCTAGCAGATATCATCAATCTCGACTGAGGCAACGCCGCAGGTCCATCGACGGCCATCATTTCCCATAAAAGGATCGTAAAATATTAATTTTGAGTCTTTTAATTTTTGTATTCGTTACAGGTGAAACAGTCTCTTCCCCCGTTAATCCTTCGCTAACCCACTTTCTCTTTCCCCACGCTGCGTGAACGAAGCAGCCTTCACCAGAGGACCAAAGGGCGACAGGAACTCCAACGGCTCGATACCAAAATCACTCAGTAGACTGGCGTGACTACAGCTTCATTGGGGGTAGTCTCCCGTCTGGCGAAAGTAAAGATATTTTAGAAAGTGTCTATGTACCAATTCTAGTGTATAGATATGTGTACTGTAAAGCGGAGACCATATCAGTGATGCGATTTCAAGCTTGGAACGTACCACGTACGAAGGAAAAGTAGATAGGCAGTAAACTGTCAATCGAGGAGAAGGATATTGTAGTTCTAATAGTAAACCATAAGGTTTTTAATGCAGCATTAGAGATATTATTGATGTGGCCAAAGAATGACAATTTAGAGTTGAAGGTGACACCTAAGTCCTTAACAAGGTGACACTTTCGAGCAAGGAATTGCTTACAGAGTAATTAAAGTCGGTAGGTGACCTTTTCCGTGTGAACGTGACATATTTACATTTAGATATGTTTAAGTACAACTTATTATCAGCGCACCATGTCTGTAGAACATCCAACTGCCTCTGAAGATGAATGCAATCACCAACATTATTTACTGGGCGAAATATTTTCAGATCGTCCGCATATAGTAGTCTGTGACAGTCTGAAATCTCTGCAATATCATTTATATATAGAGAAAACAGAAGAGGCCCAAGGTTAGATTCTTGCGGAACTCCTGATGTTGAGTAGAAATGCCGAGATTTATGGCCTTTGTAGTAGACATAGTTACGTCTATTGGATAGATAGGTGACATGTTTAATAGTTTGTGAAGCAGCAAAGAGTAGTCTATTCCATCAAAAGTCTTAGTAAAGTCCGTGAATGTAGCGTCCATTTGCACGTTGTTATCCATATTTTCACTGAGAAATTGAGTAAATATTGTCAGATTTGTGACAGTTGATCGTTTATTAACAAAACCATGCTGATAGATGGATAATAGAATTTTAATTTGCGGAAATATGTTAGAAAATAGGCAAGATTCAAATATTTTGACAAAGTGGTTGCTGGTTGTAATCGATCTATAATTTTCTATACAACTTGCATCGCCCTTCTTATATACTGGTATCACTCTTCCATTTTTCCGCCGTTCAGGAGAAACACATGATCGAAGTGCAAGATTAATTAGGTGGCATAAGGGTGTAGCAAAAACACCAGCGCAATCCTTCAGCAAGAAGTTTGGAATACCGTCGTTACCCATAATATTGCTATTCTTGATTTCTTTTTAATGCAAGGAAAACTTCTGATTCATGAATGAAGGTAACATTAATTAGAATACTATTCACACAAGTCTGTGTGGTAGGTGCTGGCACCGAGAATGGTAACAGGTAAGCTAACCGAAAAAAATTGACAAACTCATTGACAATAGAATCTGCTTGCGTGAGGAGCTCGCCGTTCACATTTTTTAAGGAATTAGGCAATCCATATTTTTTTACTGCGTATGAGATTCCTAGATGACTTATGATTTTTTATATAGAATTTTGAACTAGGTTTAAGTAATTATTGTACAGTAATTTGGAATTAGTTTTATTTTTCTTCGCTACGATTTATATAACTCTAAGACACTAATAAGTTTTGCTTGCTTGAATTTCGAGTGGTACTTATTCTTCAATCTTATGTCATTTATGTTCTTTAGTGAACGCTAGGTATAGGTACTCGAGGAAATACGTTTTAATGGCACAAATAGATGGAAGTAATCGTATATTTTATCATAAAAAGCACTACACGCCAGTTCAACATCACTATATGTAGTTAAGAACGACCAATCGGTATCGAAGAATGCCTTATATAAACTGACGTAATCAACCTGTTTGAAGTTGTAGATGTAAGAATTTTGCTGGAGGCTAAATTTGGAGAACTATGATTATTATAACCGAGACGCACATATTGGGGTGCTTCAGAGATCCTCAATCACCAACGGTATACACTCATGCTGAACCACAACAGCCTTAATGTTGGTTAGCAGTAGATCCAACAGGCGTCCTCCCTGATTCGGTATTGAGTTAATTTGGATCAAATCAATGAAATTAATAAAATTATTAATTAATTGGGTCTTAGCGTCATTTACAACAGGATTATTGAAATGTAGGACGTTAAAATCGCCTATAATTAAAATATGATCTGCATAATGTGCACATACTTCTTGTTGCAAAAACAAAAATTCTTCAAAATTAGAGATAGAAATATCAGGAGGAATATATATTACAAAGATTAATATTTTGTTTGATTGTACATGTAAAATACAGGCAACAATATCTACAATAGGCAGGGCACCCGTAATATTGTCAAGACCAATCCTCTCAACGTAATAATCAATACCAACACCGTTAAAACCCAACAAGACACCACCGCCCCGTTTCCTATTGACCACATGAAACTGTAGACCACATCTAAAAACCTGATAGTTGCTTGGAAATAGTTCACTACTGCTGATGTTTTCCGAAAGCCATGTTTCGACGAGGCATACTACTTCAAATTCGGAATCACAAATGTTTGCATAGAAGTCATAAGTTTTGGTCCGTAATCCACGCACGTTCTAATAGTAGATGTTTAAGTATCTGTTGGACGAAGTCAGTTTAATGGAATAATAGTTGGAAATCCTTTTATATATTTAATTCGAATGTTTTCATCTCCGTTCGCTATTCTGGAGCCTAGCTCGGTTTTCACTTTTATAATAATTCATCTGACGTACAGTTATGTCCAAGGAAATGCGAACATCTTTATATTTTACAAAATTTCTAAGATTTTTTGATTTCTTAATGATACTGTGGACGTCTTTAGTGCCACCCAGCTTTACTATAATTGGACGCCTATTTCCATTGTTGTTATTGCGGCCCAATCGATGAACCACCAAATTATCAAGGTTGGCGGCAGTTGATAGACTCTCAAGTAAGGATCTTACGACGCCAGAATCATGGTCTCTTCGTTCAGTAGCATTTTGGGAGTTAAGTTTCTCGATATTGAACATAATTAAATTTTGCGTCCGTTTATTCCTCTCAGTCATCTCCAGAAGCAGTTCATCAAACACAATATCATTCATCATATTTGGACCGTTCTCTCTTAGTGCCCTCAACTCATTCTACAGTTCCAAAATCGACGATCTCAATTCAATGATATCATTACTGACAGTGTTGCAATTACAAGGAAATTTCTTTTTGTTTCTTATAGATCTTATTTTCGACTCATTGTCAGACAAATCTACGCAGCAATATAAGTAATACTTCTCAGCCGTAGTTTTGCAACCACAGGAGCAACCAATTAAATTCACTTTAGAAGCCATATCAAAACAAAATTCATATAGAACAAAGTATAATAAGGAATAGATCTGGGATGCAAGACAGGGATACACTATTCACACCCAGGGGACCATCAGGGTGATTAACGACACGACAAACAAAAAAGAAGACTGTATGAACTTGGTTTCTTTGCAGTAGCTTGTACAAAATCGAAATGCAGAAACCGGCTCACCATCGAAGATGAGATAAGGGTAGTGATTACTCATTTAGAACCAAACTGGGACAGCTGGGGCAGGTTGTGCAGTTCAAAATAGGGGCAGCTACTAGGTTGTTTAAATAAACTGCTAGTTGTTAGTTAGTTTTATGTAGTTTTAGATTATTATTATATACATACCTATGCTATATGAAAAAATAATACAAACTTTAACCTAAGTTAATGTGTTTTGTATCAGTTTTATGTACTAATTTTCCTTCTATTTTTTGAAATTTACTCCGTTGCATCGCCTCCCTTCCAGAAGCCCTTTTGGGCATTATGCGCCCGGAGTCCGCACTTTTCTCTCCACCTTTCTCGACCCTACGTGGTTGACTTCCTCTGAAGTTTCTCCTCTTCCCGTTACTGCTCTTCCTATGTATGAAGGAAGAGCATACGTGCCTTTTGTATGTTATTTTCCTGCTAGTCCTTACTTCAAACATTGCTGTTTTAGTCCATTCTTGTTTTTAGTTCTATATTCCTTAAGGATCGTATCTTTTAAATACCCTCGCCTCTACCATTTTGAAGTCAATCAAACAACAAATCAGGAGTTAGTATGTATATGTTCGGAACGTTGAAATAATATTTTCGGATACCCTTTGTTAGTGAAAATATAACTATATATATGCATAAATAAATATTTGTTTTTATTTGGGCAACTGCATATTTATGCAAACCATAAAACAAGAAAATCGTTATATCAAAAAATCTTTGTCCAAACCTTAACAATTCTGTTCAAGGACTAGGAAAACCCAAAACGAAAACCTAGCCAAATATTTCCTTCTTATGAAGTGTAGATGTCATTTTAATCAATTATATTACTTAAATTCTGAACATCAGTTCTGAAATTAATAGTTTTAACATATTTTTGTATATTCTACATTTCGTACATATTAGTCTTTTTGTATAATTATTTCCTTTTTTAAAAATAATTGTGTTTTCAAAATGAAAGCGATGACCTAAAATCTCTGTAATGTTTTGTTTTTAATAAATTCTTTTTATATATTCGCTTAAACCTTTTTATAAGAAAGAGCAGTATAACTTTTACTATCATTATCTTTAACACCTTTGTCATATACTTTATTAATTTTTTCATTTTTTAAAAATTATTTGTATAATTATGCGAAATAACAATTGAGGGGGTTGTTCGTTGTGTGTTATTGCGTCGCGCAATTTTAATGTTTTCAATATGAATTCCATTGACAAATAATTCAATAAAAACTTAACAATATGACTGGCTAGAAGGAACGCTTCAGGAAACACGAAACAAAATGCCAAAAGAAAAGAATCAACAATGCAATGTAATATTGGGTCAAATATAGTCAAATGTAATAAAAGAGGCAAAGGACAAGAGACATCAGAAACTTTTAAAACAACACAAGATGTTAGACAGGTCCCCATCTTGAATGCCCTGCTGTTCTCTTTAATAATAGAAGAAGCTATAAAAGGGGAAAAAGAGAAGTAAAACCTCGGACACGAGTTTATCGAAGGTAGAAATCGGCGAAATATGTTGTACGAGTAATATGATGGTATAAGCTAATGACAAACAAATCCTTAAGAAGAATGTGGGAATATAGAGAAAGATACGGAAATAAATAAAAAAGGTTACAAAAAAGAGGAAGAATGAGAGAAGGATGCAAAGCTACCAAAACATTAAATAGGGAAATGATATGCAAGACAGTAATCCAAGTATAATATGCGGCAGCGAAACTTAAACATTAAATCAAAAAAATATCTTAAGTTAGAATGATGGGGAAGTTATCTATTACGTAAGATATATGGAGATGTGAAAAACGATGATGGTATATTGAGAAAAAAAAACAAATGGTGTGGTGATGGAGCTATACAGTTAGCCAAACATAGTTAAAAATATTAGCTCGTAGACCAGGTAGGACATATTTTTCGGATGGCCACATACAAAAGCTACATACTGATAGGAAATGAGGACAGAAAACGTAGAAGAGGGAGGCCGTAAAAGAATTAGTTAGATGTTAAAGTGGATATACGATAACTCAGAATATCGGATTGTGAAGAAAATATAACAAACAGAAAGAGGGAAGTAGATAATGAAGAAAATTCAGCCATGGGTCTTCAGGCCTAAAGTGCTGTTATTACGAATTTTGCTCCTTAAAATTCCTTTTCTTACCAGTCCGATCACTGGATTGTAGAATAATTCAAATAAAACACTGGTTGGCAACTTTTTATTCTGCTTTCCGAATATTTGCATCTTATTCTTAATACGTCTGTTTGGTTTGACACCGATGTCACTTGCCTACTGTTTTAAATTCAAGTCACTAACTACCAAACAGGTGCGATACTTTTGACGATTCTGTCACAATATGTAAAGACAGAGCGGTTAGAAAGGTGCTAGAGATCGGCAAAACAAAGAGAAGGAGAAGTATACCAAAAAACGAACGAAGAAGTTGGAAAGAAATGGGTAAAGGAGACAAGAAATTTGGGATTCTATCCGACAAAGGTGTACTTGACATAAAAATAAAAAAGGTAGACCGTATCAATTTATCGAATTTATTCCTTAACACATTGACTGCCATGGCTATCCTATTTGATAGCTAGTGATGTTTCTGTTGAGGCTTTGACTATCAAACATGATAGCCACAATGTATTCACGTGTCAGGCCATAGCTATTAAAAATTTATCACTTACAATTAGATGCGAATCTTGTAGAAGTTTGACTGCTGCCCCCTAGTGATATGCTCAAACACAATAGCCATGATCCGTGCTAAAAACTTGTGTTTAAGTTTCACGGAGAGCCGCTGCTATTTTTTCTTTGATAAAAAGGCAAAAATTCGTCATTACCATTAAAAACTTGGTTAATTAAATTAAACACATTAATTAAATTTTTCCCTCAGAATCTTGACAAATGCTTTCAGTTACTTACCTTAAAACTTTGTTAATGCTAGTGTTCAACTTTCAATTATAATATTATATAATAAATAATATATACTAATAATCCATATACAGTAGAAGCCGCTTATTGTGATCAATTTGGAACAAACCCTTTTTGATAACATTAACCGAATGATAACAGTAAGCGGAAGGTAAATATAAATGTATTTTTCTATGCTGATGTAGTCAATAATAAATATGTATGTATGTAATCAAATTATTTAACGACTTACAAATAAAATTCAAGGGAAAAATTAACGATTAATCAACAATTTTTAATATTTTACCAAATTTGTTTATTTTTTATCATCGATACAATACGTAGGTACATTTATTTACACTTTACGATTTCATTCGAAAAACTGGTCGATCGTCGTTTGACGTTTATTTTTATTAATAAGATTTTGTATGTATATTTCAAAATCATAATATCTATCAAAATTACTTTCTCGGAATTGTACACCACGTCGGAGAATATTTAACGCTTCTTGCATCTGGCCATTAGTTGGCGGCTCTTCAGACATTTCCTCTTCTTCTTCTTCTCCTACTTCGGGTAATTCAGGATTACTTCCTTCGGACGATTGATCCACAACTTCCCGACAAATGTCTGATATAGTCATTGTGGCAGCTGTTTGAACATCATTGTCGATATCCACCCAATCGGAAAATCCGCTTTTGGACAGACCTTGAACTACAAAAAAATTAAAAAATATTAGTTAGATGTACAAAACAAGTTCTTTTTCATACCTTCTAAAATGTCAGCGCACGTTTCATGGAGATCAGGTTCTTCATCACCAGTTTTGGAAAAACCTCCTTTTCGAAAACAGTTTCGGATCGTTTCTGGTTGAACTTGCCTCCATGACTTCACCAGCAAATGCAGCGCATCTAGAAGACTGATTTTTTTTGCTATCGCATCTGCAGTAGGTGCATCTCGATTCTCATCAAGTTCTTGTATAATTTGGGCTCGAATTTGCCCTCGATAGTATTCTTTGAATGTTCGAATGATTCCTTGATCACATGGTTGTATCAATGCCGTAGTGTTCGCAGGTAAGAAAATAAGTTGGATGTTCGTCAAAACTGCATTCACTTTGTGCGCAGTCCAATTGTCTACTAATAAGACGATTTGGCGTTTCAATTTTTTGTCCCACCTGAGTAACCACTCGCTGAACAAGACACTTGTCATCCAAGCATTCGCATTAGCAAAATACTCCACGGGCAAAGTTTTAACACCTTTAAAACACCGAGGATTCTTACTTTTTCCTATCACTAGAAGTTCTTCCTTTTCACCTTCCATATTAACAGAACATGACACTGTTACTCGTTCTTTCGAAGATAAGCAACCTCTTACTTTATCGTTTTTGAACAAATAAGTATGATTAGGCATCGCGCGAAAGTAGAGTCCTGTTTCATCTGCATTGTAGATGTCCCGAGGCGAATATTTTGCAATAATTTCTGGCCATTCCGAACGCATCCAGTCAGCGGCTGCTAACGAATCAGCACTTTTTTTCTTCACCGTGCAGAGGTCTATAAACGATGTTTTCTCGCTTTTTCCACCGATTGAACCATCCGTCTGTTGCAATGAAATTTTCTTTCCCCATAGTTTTGGCTATATCTTCTGCTTCTGCTGCTTCTTCGCATGATAGGACCGTTCACAGAGGCATTTTTTTCGCGAACATTTGTAAACCAAATTTTTAAAGCTGATTCAACTTGATTATCCTTTCCAGATCTTTCCCTTTTTCGTTTTATGTTTTAATTCGAACGCGCACACGTTTCTATTTCTGTACGATTTTTTAAAATTTTACACAACAGCGGTTGCGAAATTTTTAATTGTACCGCAGCATTCCTTTGACTCATTTTCGGAAGTTTATCGAAGTTATCGAGAATTTGTCGTTTTTCTTCGTTCGATAGATCGCGACGTTTTTTATTCACTTCTGCCATGACCACGGTGGTTTATGCGAAATTTCAATAATTTACCCGTACACAAGACTGTAGAACGTGAGATTCGTAGAAGAGTATAGGAGAAACTGAATATCATTTAAACGAACGGACCTTTTATACATAAAGTACATCAAAAAAAAAGATG
Organism: Chrysina gloriosa; assembly: GCA_038088585.1. NCBI lineage: Eukaryota > Metazoa > Arthropoda > Insecta > Coleoptera > Scarabaeidae > Chrysina > Chrysina gloriosa. The sequence continues at coordinate 42,954,968 of CM076089.1, forward strand.
ACCTCTTCATAATATAGAAATAACAATTCGTTAGATTGTAATATGCGATATGAGAGTTTTAATTGAAATCGGCGAGAAAAAGCGGCTCGTTCAAAGGAGTTGCGCTGCAGACACCGTCGCCTGAAGAAACTTTCCGACAAAGGATACTATTCATAACTAATAACATTAAGCGGCTTTTGATTACAATATGCGGCTTTCTTTCAATGAGTTTTAAATAGAGTGATTTGGGACCAACGGTTTTCGATAACAATAACCGTTTGATAACATTAACCGTGATTATAATAAGCGGCTTCTACTGTATATAAAAAAGGAGGCGATTTTGGGCTTACGTATGTCGCCGCATTACGCTCAAACGCGTCGACTGATTTCAATCAAAGTTTGGGAGCTATATGGTTTATGTTAAGTTTGGTTGAAATCAGAAATCGCATGTGTGCGATAAATAAATTTCAAGGTACAATAAATACCCCTTCAATGCTATCCTGTGTTTTTGAAAGTGATGCCATAGGACGGCTTTACACAGTCCATCCCACCCATACCGAGTGTTTTTATTTGCGTCTGTTGTTAGTTCATGCTCGTGGGCCCACATCTTTTTGAGTTTGAAAACAGTTAATGGTCAATTGTATACTACTTATCGCCAAGCATGCCAGGAATTGCATTTACTCGAAAATGATAATCACTGGAATGCAACTCTTATAGATGCATCCGCTACAGGTTCCCCGCATCAAATACGAAAATTATTTGCAATTATTATCGCAACATGTTTCCCATCTAATCCATTGCAATTGTGACAAACTTATCGGGATTATATGACCGAAGATATTTTGAATCGAATGCGTGGTATTCTAGGAAATCATGAATTGGCGATTAGGCTTGAAATGTTGAATGAGACATTGGTAATCATTGAAGATATGCGTTTGGTAACTGCAAATAAAGCATTGTCACAATTGGGTTTACGAGCACCAAACGGACCAATGCATGACGCACACAATCAAGAGATGCAACGCGAACGTTAATACGATTTAAATGAATTGAACACATTTATAAATTCGAATTCGCCGAAATTGAATTGAGAACAAAGACATGCATATGATACGATTATGGAAGCTGTACGAAATCAAAGCGGAGGAATGTATTTTTGGACGGCCCAGGAGGCAGTGGGAAACCATTTTTGATTTCCTTGCTATTGGCGACTATTCAGAGTAATATTGTATTAGCACTTGCATCGTCTGGAATAGCCGCCACGTTATTAGATGGTGGTCGCATAGCTCACTCTGCAGTGAAGTTACCCCTCAATATGAATGTCAATGAAAATCACACGTGTAACATTTCCAAATATTCTGGAATGGAACAAGTTTTGCAACAATGCCAATTAATTGTCTGGGATAAATGCACAATAGCACATAAGAAATCAGTAGAAGCATTGGACAGGACTTTGCAATATTTTCGCAATAGTCAAGCAATATTTGTTAGCGCTTTGATATTATTGGCTGGTGATTTCCGTCAAACATTGCCTGTGATTCTCCGTTCAACACCAGCAGATGAAATAAAGGCATGTTTAAAATCATCTCATTTATGGAGACACGTACAAAAACTCACTTTGACTACAAATGTGCGAGTTCAAATACAAAATGATCCATCGGCCATGCATTTTCTACGCAACTACTCGCGATAGGAAATGAAAAAATTTCTATTGATCGTGCTACTGATTTAATCAATTTACCCGATTACTTTTGCAATGTCGCACCAACAAAACAAGAATTGGTTTCAAGTATTTTTCCAAGCATTGCGCAAAATTATCGAAATCACAATTGGTTAGCTGAAAGAGCGGTACTGGATATGAAAAACAAGGATGTTGGTGCATTGAATGCAGATATTTTAGCCTATGTTCTTGGCGAGCTTGTAACATATCAATCAGTTGACACCGTTACAAATCAAAATAACGCTGTTAATTATCCCACAGAATTTTTGAATTCATTGCATTTGCCAGGTTTTCCACCTCATCGTTTACAATTAAAAGCTGGTTCACCCATTATTATGCTCCAAAATTTGAATCAGCCTCGATTGTGTAATTGTGTGATTATGTGTGTGACCACATTAGCAGTCAAAAGGGTTATGCATAACCTCATTGAAGCAACAATTTTAAAAGGGAAATTTAAAAGGGAAGATGTATTCATTTCGCGTATTCAAATGATTCCACAAGATCTGCCATTTTATTTCAAAAGATTCCAATTTCCGATACGTCTTGCGTTTGCTATGACAGTAAATAAAGCGCAAGGGCAATTATTGGTGTTGTGTGGAATTGATTTGGAATATCCATGCTTATTCCATGCTCAATTATTTGTATCGTGTTCACGTGTAGGTAAGCCATCAGTTCTCTTTATTTACACTATAACTCAGGGCAAAACAAAAAATGTTATTTACGAAAGAGCTCTGCGATAGTTTAGGTTAAAACATAGGATTTACATTGTTAACAAATAGAAATAAAAGTAGAATAAATATAAGCCCAAAAGTCAACTTTGTTAAAAACCAGTGTGTTTCATTTCTTATTTTGTTCTGCCTGGCAAAGCAGGCACAGGGTCCGCTAGTATATAATATAACTGGCTTCAATATACCTACTATGGATGTAATTTTAGAGCGATGCCCATAACATTTGACCAAGGGTGTATAATTATTTTAAATATTCAAATTAGATATACTTTTTTATGTATACATTTATCAACAATAAAATAGCGTCTAAACCATTTATATTTAAAATAAAACAATTCTAATTAGAAGTTCTGTAACTTAAAGGTATAATATATGACCGTTTTGACCGTTATTTTGTGGGCGAAATAAGCAGTTCAGTTACTAGAAAGCATAATCTCGTATATAAATAAATAAGCTACTACGATAATAAATATTTTATCATTGTCTAGTTTTGAACTTCTGTATCATTAACTTAATTGGGACAGGAAAGGGTAATTAGGATTAGTGGGGAAACTATGAGAGTTTTTAGTGTGTACTCAAATGGTCGTGTGAGAGAAATTGCAAAAGAAATTGATGAAAGGCTGGAAAGAAGTGGAAAAGATCGAGAGAAGGTTTTTTGGGGGAGCACTGGAATGCGCGAGTGGGGGAATGGAACGGGTTTACAGTCGATGAGGAGGGGCTGGATAGTGTCCGGAAATCGAAAGATAAAGTGGTGAATGGCGAAGGAAGAGCGATGACAGAATGGTTGGTGGACGGACAGTGGAATTTGCTAAATGGTTGTATCGAGGGAGATTGGAATGGTGAAATAACTTATGTGGGACCTAGAGAAAGATCAGTAATTCACCTCATAGTACCAAATGATGAAGCGAGAAGAGTGGTGGAGGAGCTGAGTGTGGTAGAGCGGCTGGGATCGGACCATTTTCCCGTAGTAGCGAAGACGGCAATTAAGGATGTCTGTTTACATACGAAAACACAACAACATGGTGTGAAGAGTCGGTGGTCACATAAAGACATAGCAACGTTTCAAGAAAGGATTACAAGAATAAATTTCAAAGAAGAGGAAATCATGGAAGAAGTAACAAAAGAATTGGTGGGTAGCGGAAAAAGAACAGACAGGCGGTATGACAGTCAGTGCTAAGAAGAAAAGAGAAAAGTGAGGAGATTACTGAGGGATTTTAGAAGTGGAGTAGTGACCAGTGAGGAAGTAGTGAAGAGAAGAAGAGATATGGAACGGCTGCTAAAGGAAAAGTAAGAACGATGGGTCGAAGAACAACTGCTCAAGATCCGGTCGCTTAAGAACGAAAGTGAGGTATGGAAATTCATTAGTGAAGTGGATGGTAATTATAGAAACAAATGTGGGCTGGGCGTAAATGTGTGGAAGGCTCATTGTATGGAGTTGTTGCTAGGGAAGGTGGGCCAGTGGTGCGGGAGAAGACTGATAAGGGGAAAACTTTTGACAGGCAAAATGAAATTACGGAAGAGGAAGTGAGAAGGGTAATACAGGCTATGAAGACAAAGAAGACAAGTGGTCTGGATAATCTTCACGTGGAAGCGGTCAAATGGGCGAATAATGAATGTGCGCAAAAGTTAACGCTGGAATTCAATAACATTTGGAATGGTACAGCGAGGTGGCCAACAAGCTGGAATGACGGTGTCATTATCGCTATTTATAAAAATGGCAAGAAAGACGTTCCAAATAGTAATAGGGGTATTACGCTAATGAATACCATGTATAAAATCTTTGCGGCAATCATTCGGGAAAGATTGGAAGATGAGTTGGAACCGAAGGGCATCATAGACCATACATAGGCGGGGTTTAGTAAAGGAAGATCTGCAATGGAGCATGTAGTGACTTTAAATTATATTATAGACCAACATTTGCTGAGCAAGGGTGGGAAACTGTATGCATTATTTGTGGATCTGAAGGCCGCGTATGATTCAGTGGATCGTGAGATTTTGTTTGAGTTGATAGGAAAGTATGAGGTGTCCGAGCAAGTGTGCCATATAGTTAGGAAAATGTATGAAGAGACGAGATGCTGTGTGAGAGTAGGAAACGAGGTAAGTGGCAGTTTTAGAACGACGAGGGGGTTACGATAGGGGTGCCCACTGAGTCCAACGTTATTTAATCTGTATGTGGCAAGGCTGGAGAATGTTCTTAAAGTAGGGCAAAGGGGTGGTATAGTGATTGGAAGAGAGAAAGTTTGGTCCTTGTCGTATGCGGATGATATGGTAATTTTTGCGAAAAGTATGAATGAAATGAAAGAAATGGTTGCGAGATTGGAAAGATTTGTTGACAGGAGAGCCTTGGAAGTGAATGTGGACAAAACCAAATACATGGTGTTTAGCAAGGGTGGGTGGATAAAAGATCAGGGCAGGTGCGGGTGGAAGGGAGTACTGATAGAAAGGGTGAGAATGTTTAAATATTTAGGTTTTGTGTTTAGTTGTAATAATTCTTATAAGGAGCATGTGAGGTATGTGTGTAAAAAGGCGTCAGTTGCAAATGATAGATTGGGGAGAAAATGGAATGAATCGATCAAAGAGAGTTTTAAAGCGAAGATGATTATTTGGGAAGCATGTGTTAAGAATATTTTGTTGTATGGGGCGGAAGTAGGGGTGTGAAAGAAATTGTGGAAGTAGAGATAATGCAGGTAAAATATATTAAGAAAGCGTTAGGTGTAGACAAATCCACGCCTAATTATATAGTATTGAATGAAAGCAACAAGTACAAGGTAAAGTGAGTGCTTGCAAAAAATTGCAAAATTTGAGTGTAAGATTGCATGGAATTGTATTGGAAAGATGGTGAAAGAGGTGATGCAAATGGTAAGTAAGGAGGGAATGGATGGGAGGCAATACACTAAGTGGGGAGAGTGTAGGAAAAGAATGTATGAGAGTGGGGGCATGTCTAGTATGGAAGTGGGGCGGTATAAGAGCGAAGGAAGGATGCTTGCTAACTACGTAGAGATGAGAGCGAAAGATGTGGAAATGCAGGAGAGGATGGAAAGGATTGAGAAGTCAGAATACAATAAGAAGTACATGGGAATTTGTTTGTTTGGTATGCTACCAGAGTATTTGAGTAGAGTGAGTGAGACTGGTGTGGTGTGGTAGTGAGGAACGAGGTAACCGTTATTGGATGAAAGAGGAGGAAAGAAAGTGTGTAGTGTGTGGGGAGGAAGAGAAAGTCTGAATGCATTGGAGGGAATGCGGAGGAATGGTGTGGTCAGAAGCAAAAAGTGAGATTTTGGGTAATTGGCGGTGGTGTCTGAATGAGAAAGGGGGCGGGAGATGTTTGTTAAAAAGAATTTTAAATTACAAAGCGCCTAGCAGCTAGGTGGAATTTTTGGTATTTTTGAGGCTGTTATCTTTATATGGTTTTTTTTTGTTGTTTAATTAGGTTTAGGTTTTGTTTTGTTTTGTTTTGTTTTTTATTTCTGTTTGTTTGAATTTTGTATTTAGTTCTGATAAACCTCTGTGACATGATTTACGTGTATATGAAGTATGCCAATAAAGGTTCTATACTACTAATTTAATTAGGATAATACTCATTGCCTATGTCATAATTTGGAAAGTACAGCATTGAGGTAGTTTTAGAGAAATTGAAAACGTGGGGTGAAAAATACCTTTAATAAACACGACAATTCAAATTCATTAACTATAAACGGAAATTGTAGTTAGATTTATCAATAGAGCAAAATAAAACAAACAATAAAAATAACAAAACAAAAATTAAATGTCATTACGCACACGTGCTAGGAATAGAATATAAAGAACTTTACGATTGTCTTTTGTCTATTTTTGTCTATTTTTCGCGGAATCCTTATCTTGTATTTAACAGTACCGTTACGCACTCGACAATAGAGTTCAAGTACATCAGAGTTGCAAGCATTTGTGTATGTGTGCTGGATCTGCTTATCGACTGCAACGACGCAAAACAAAAACAAATGGATTTTTAAATTTTTGATCTCTTTATATCTGTTTTATGTGACGGATATTATTAGAAGACGATATCTCTGTTCATGAATTTCACGAAACTCGCCCAACTCTACCAAATCCGGAAAAACCTTTTCACAAGCCAAAAAGGAATTTCACCTCTACCCAGGAAGATCTCTGTCCAAGAAGTTTTCGAAACTCATTTAACCTCATCAAATCTCTCCAACGGCACCAAATTTCACTAGATCCGTCCAATCCCATCAAACCCTGGTAAGCCTACCAAACCACAGCCAATAAAAATTGGCAGTCAATGCCATTGGCAGTTATGTACACATTATCACTTCGATTTCACCTGCCACTTTCGTTTGCAATATCTGAAATATTACCGGCTCTTTTTCAAATTTACCGTAAATTTTTGTTTTCTTTTTTATGTTATAATAGCACTAATAACTAACGCAATTCTTTTTCTGGAGGGTGTTTGACATTCAGAGGAAATTATAAAAGGACTTATGTAAACTAGGACAACTTTTCAAGAGAGTAGTTCTCCTAGCAAACAGAAAAATCTATTTTACATTAAATTTTCTATTCTAATTTTTCAAAGTTAGATTTTAATCACGCTAATATGCTATGTATTTCGTCGTGATTAAGGAACATAACAGATATTTAATAATTTCAAAATCCTTTGTCTTTTATTATATTTTCAAATGTATATATATATATATATATTTCGTGACCTTTTTATACTTATCTTATATGATAGATCTCTACCACTAATAGGTCAATAAAACAAGGCTGGTTTGAACGATAGTTATATTTTCAGAACGTTTACAAACGTTTTCGGAATACCTTCTTCAGTGAAAATATAACTAGATAAATATATAAACAAACATTTGTTTTTTATTTGGGAACTATCAACAAAATGACTAATGACTAGGATTTCTTGATATAGAGGATGTGTAACAAACTTTTATATATATATATATATAAATTATAAAAACTAAATTAATGTGTAAACATACATGCAAATTAAGTAAAAGCCTATATCAAAAAATCTTTGTCGAAACCTTAACAATTCTGTTCAAGGACTAGGGAAAACCCAAATTTAAAAACCTAGCCAAAGGTTTCCTTCTTAAGAAATGCAAATGTCATTTTAACAAATTGCTATATACATTACTTAAATTTTGAATATCGGTTCTGAAATTAATAGTTTTAGTGTCTTTTTTAACAAATTATATAATAGAGGAATTAAAAATAATAACAATAAATCTTATAACGCTATTCCTTATAAAAAAGGTTTAAGCGAAAAATAAAAAAAGAGTTTAATAAAAACAACATAAACATTACTTTCATTCCAAATTATAGTAACAGATCTCTTTTACTAATACTAAATCTAAAATAATTAAACAAAATCAAAGTAATGTAGTTTATAAAATAAACTGTAAAGACTGTGATGGTTGTTACATCGGTCAGACGAAACAATATTTAAAGAAAAGGTTGTATAGCCATAAGTATTCTTTAAATAATGATTTTGGTGCAATGACCGCTGTAACAAAGCATTACAAAGATCTTGGGCATTACTTTGATTTTGAAAACACAATTATATTAAAAACAGAGAATAATTATAAAAAAGACTAATATATGAAATGATAAATATACAAAAAGACACTAAAACTATTAATTTCAGAACCGATATTCAAAATTTAAGTAATGTATATAGCAATTTGTTAAAATGACATTTGCATTTCTTAAGAAGGAAACCTTTGGCTAGGTTTTTAAATTTGGGTTTTCCCTAGTCCTTGAACAGAATTGTTAAGGTTTCGACAAAGATTTTTTGATATAGGCTTTTACTTAATTTGCATGTATGTTTACACATTAATTTAGTTTTTATAATTTATATATATATATAAAAGTTTGTTACACATCCTCTATATCAAGAAATCCTAGTCATTAGTCATTTTGTTGATAGTTCCCAAATAAAAAACAAATGTTTGTTTATATATTTATCTAGTTATATTTTCACTGAAGAAGGTATTCCGAAAACGTTTGTAAACGTTCTGAAAATATAACTATCGTTCAAACCAGCCTTGTTTTATTGACCTATTAGTGGTAGAGATCTATCATATAAGATTATATTTTCTGCAACTTGTGTGTACCTACGAGCGATATTTCTAGGCTCTATCTCAATTGCATGAATCTTATACATCACGCGCTTGGTTAGAGACAAGTCCTAATACGTATACGCAGTCATACTGTGCAATACTGTTTAGTATACTTCAGCTACTTGACTGATACAGATGTATTTCCGTGCCACTGATTTTCCAATTTTAGTAGACGCGAGTAAATTACAAAGCGCTATCATTTTCTATTTATTTAAAGATGGTGTGAAACCTTCAGAAATAATTCAACATCTGCATAATCTAAAAGTAGTCTATCCATGGGTTGATTGTTTTAAAGCTGGCAAAACGTCAGTAGAAGACACGCAGTGGACGGCCGTTTGCAAATGAAAGAAACGTTGCTGTGGTGGAGAGTCTAGTGAAATATGATAGAGAAATAACAATTCGCAAAATTAGTGTTAATGTCGGAATAGGTACACAGTACCGAAGTTGTTGGGACCTTTACAGAAACTGAACAGATCCGCCACATGTTGCCAACTTCAAGAGCTTTTTGCACACTACGGCGACCAATTTAGACAACGAATAATAACTACGGATGAAACATCTTACTTCAATCCTGAGACCAAGAATCTGTCGAAGGAATGGCGCAAACTAGATCTTCTGATGAAAGGACGTGCAGTCCTATAGGTTGGAAAAGTAATGCTTATTGTACTTCTGACATTGCAAGGAGATTATTCTATGGATTATCTACCGAAAGGTATTATAAATAACGCATATTATTCTGATCTCTTTTCCGGCACATTGCGACGGACCCTTTACAAAAAAACGACTTGGGAAGTTGCATAAACGTCCGTTATCGTAGCAGGACAATGTAAGACTCCTTACCGCATGAACAACGAAAGATGTTTTAAACAAATTGTGCTGACAATTGCTTCCACACCAATCTTATTCGCACGATCTGCCTGCTACTGATATTCATCTGCTACTAAATTTGAAAGAACCACTACAAGGTATTCAATTTGATATCTTAAATGCGACAAAATTTGTTATAAAGATGTGGATTACAGAGACTCTGACAAGGTTTTTTCAGGACAGTTTAAAAGAATGGGTTTCACGTTGGAATATGTGTATAAGAAATTATACTGGCAAACTGTAATTTTTATGAAAATTGGCGAAATAAAAAATTATAGCCAAATTTTTAGTGCTTTGGAAATATACCCTTAAAATCTGCAAAGATGTAAATTATATCTTGCTTTCGGTGTATTCATTTCTATTCATTCTGCCAGTAATAAGCCATCATTTTCAGAGGTGACATATTGTTGTTATTAAACAAATAATCAAGCGTTATCAATTCCTAATAACCCAAACCTTCAGTGTCAAATATGTATGTGTATGTAGGTAGGACTTTATATATCAGTTTTTAATTCATTTTAACAGGAGAAAAGATGATTTATAAATCAAATGAATGCATGAGCCAGAAACGATTAGTCTTTTATGTTTTATATAATATTTTATTTCTATTGAAATACATATCAGAAAGTTAAATGCTTTGTCTTTATTGTTGAATAACACCAACTTTGATAAAATATCAATAAAAATCATAATAAAACGTAAAAACATCAACAAATTATATCTTCGATTTACATTTATAAAAATTATTTTCAATCAATTCTATTTCATGCGCTTTGAGCAACATCGATCTTATTTAATATTCTGTTAAGTATAATTACGTTACAAAATAAGTAGACCGATTTTTGTCTTACCTAATTCTCACTTTAGTTTATAATAAATAAATACCTTTATTTTATTAAAATCCATTGTAGTTTCATGATTATTTATAAATTTTACTATTCTTTTTCCTAGAAAATAACAACAAATACAGGGTATACAATGAATATAGGCGTTCTCGTTTGGTAGAGAATAGGGATATGCGTCAGTATTTCCATTTATATTACCCGCTAATAGCGGGCCGCTATGCTTTTTATTTTATCTATAGCTAGTGTATACATAAGTAATTAATATGTCACAATGTAGTGTACATTCTCGTAGTAATATTGACAAGTTTTATAAATATTCTCTGATAACGCCTATGAAATCTAAAGTTTAAACACCCGAGAAAACAAATTTTTAATATTTATATTTACATATTTATTTTTCTTAAATTGAAAAAAAAAAAAGTTCCGGTTCCAGTAATAGTTGTTATAAGCAAATGAAGATGCTCTCAAGCACAATAATGTCGTATAACAAGAAACTTAATGTTTGTAAATTATACACTGATTAAATGTATTTAGTTGTAGAGTGTATATGATATTTAAACATTCATTGTATATCTTGCATTTCGTTTACAATATATTTGATATATATTCATTAGCATATACATAAAGCTACAAGTAGTTTGTATACGTATATATTAAGCCAACTTTGTTTAAGTCAATAACAATCACAATTGAAAAAGCTTATGCTGTTTCAAACATTCAAAAGGCTCAACAGATACTTATACAATGACATGTCATTTTTTAAAATTTTTTGGTTATTTGGTCAGTAACATTCACTTAACTATACAATAATACTTTGGTAATGGAATCTCATATTTATTTTACTTTTTGGCAACGATGACTACTTCCTCAATAATCACTTCAACATCATTCATCAATAATAACGCAAAATATTTCCTATTTTTTACATTTCAACTTACGTTCATTCAAAAATCTACCATCTAATAATAATTTTATAATAATAAATACGAGTTTTCTTCTTTAACTGGAATACTGTTTAAGAAATTCTGCCTCATTCGGTTATTATAACCTACCACACAACATTTTGCGACTTCAAAAGTCAGATGTGTATTTTGCTTTAATTTTATATCAAAGCATTTTCTGAAATATTCAATTGCATCAACCACCTTCGTTATCAGTTTGGAAACCCTCACTTTTGGCCCGATTCATGACGGGGAGACATATTTTGACCCTAATGTTTAACTATTCATTTGGTCAAACATTCATCGCGTAGAATAGAGGTTTTGTGGTTGCAGGCGGTGGTGGATTTTGTGGAGATGTTGGAGACGTCATGGTGCTGGTATTCTGCGCTGTATTAATACTATCTTGTGGTGAAACACTAGCAGCACCTTCTGGAACACCTCTTTCGATAAACCTTGGTTTTGTTGGTGAATTGGGCATAGAATCCTTTTGTATGGTATAACAAGAATCCAATGCTTGTCTATATCCATTGGGCATCTGACCGCTGTGTTGACTATCTGAATCGGTTAATGAAATGCTATCGGATGGTGGATATCGTGGAAAGCTATGCCTATTCATTTTGCTAACATAATTGCCTTCCTGCCATATTAGGCCGTTTGGTGGTACAACATTAGCTGATCCTAACATAGGCCTATATCTCGATGGCAAATAGGTACAAGTAGACATGTTTGCAATAGGAGTTTGTGTTGATCTGGCGGTAGAAAATTGGCCAGGTAAGGGACTTTCGCTTCGAGAAGATGCTAAGTGATTGGAAGATGGATAACTCGGTCGCAAAATAGTCTTCTGATAATGATCTTCCAATGGTTGATTTAATCTTTGTTGGTAGTTTGTTTCCAGATAGCGTTTATTAATTTGATTCTGATTTGTAACTCGAGCATAACAAGCTTCATTTGCTGTAGAATAATATGGATTTGGGGATACAGGATGATATCCTTCAATGTGATTATAGGGTATATATACCATGGTTTGATGATAGTTCTTCGAAACTTCTTGCGGGGGTGGGGATTGAGGTCTCCCGTTTCTATTTCTGGGCAAAGACGTATAGTAATCACTACAACCTCCACCAACTCGCACGACAGGTGGATACAAATTCATATTTGTTCTATAGTTAACCTGAGGACAACGTTGATTGGCACAGTTTTGATATATGTTTTCTTCTATATAGGTGTTAGGCCTATACTGATGAGAGGCATACGATCGCTTAATATCTTCAGCTGATGCGTTGGGATAAGGGTAATGCGGTAAGTTTTGATTTATATTGCGAGATTTGATATTATTGTCCATGCCTGTTAAATTGGTTTCTGAGTAGTACGGCCAAGCGATATGGTTTCTCGGTGGTGTATTGTGTGGCGGTTGCATCTGATTTTGTATTTGTTGAAGAATTTCAGTAGTTGATCCGAATCGAGGCTTAATTCCACGCACGCTAGGTCTTCTATTAAAGCCATAATCATCGTGTTCATCATCTTCTTCAGCTGTTTCTGGTTGATATCTAAAGTGAAAAAGAAAAAAAGTTTACCTGTTTTCATTTCTCAGTGTAATATAATTGAAAGAATAAATGTGACCGGCCGAGCATGTAAACTTACTTTTTCTTTATTCTTTCAATACGTCCTGCATCTTGTTGAACAAACATAGCTAATTCATCACCAGATTCAGAAGCTGATGGGGTACCTGCCAAAACATCTGGTGTAATTTTCTTGGATTCTTCTTCATCCTTTCTTAAAACTTCGTCAATATCTTCTAAGCTATATTCAGTACCAACAGAGCTAGCAACTGATGTTCTATCACCGCTATGGTTGTTCATATGATAATAGTCATCAGTTGGTCCAATTCCACTAACACAAGCAGTCAAAGGCGCTAATGTTGATAAAAATTGCTTCTTTGTTTCGCCAGGATTATTTTTTACAACAACGGTATTAGAAGGTGGTTCAACTAATTCTTGCGGCCCATTACCCAAATCAGGTGCAACTGTTAGTTGATTATTTTTAACTGAATCACCGATATTTTGTACTTCTGCTGACTTTTCACGTTTGGCAAATAAATCTGTAAATTTTCTGCATGTGGAAGACATCGAGGATGAATTGGAACTTGCCGTCGAAGAAGAGGACGGTGAAAAACTTTTATCCAAATTTTTAGCTACTTCGGGTGAATTTCTAGCTTCTTCACCAGGCGGGCTTGCTCTTTGTGAAATTTCGTCAGTTTCTTGGTTTAAATCATCTTCGACGTTACAGGTGAGTTGCTTAATTCTTTCAACTAATGAGTTATCAGTCTTTTGTACAGGTTTTCTACTTCTAGGTTCATAACGAATTAATGAACGCCTCAATGTATTGCGCTCTATAGCTTTTCTGAAGAAAAAAATAGAATGATTAAATGCTACTAAAGAATTTGTTCACTACAAATACTATTCTAGGCGTAAATGTGCAATTTACCTAATCGAGTCGTCTGTTTCTCCACTTTGGATTAATTGAGGAAGTTTGGATCGCTTAGCTTCTTCAAACGCTTTCAGAGATTCTGCTGTAACGAGATATTGATGGACCGAAGAGGAATCCTCATCTCCGGTTTTCGCTCCTAAGGGTTTAGTGCAAGGAAATAATTGTCGAACAGCCGAATTGGGTTTCAAACTGTTGTTAGATATAAGTACATGATTGCCTAATTTGAACGTCAGCATCATTTCTGTCGATTCTGGAGATGCTGAGATATTACTATTGATCGGTTGCTGTTCTTGTTGGTGAGGTTTGGCCGATTCATTCTCCGACTCCTTCATTTCTTCATTTCCCATTTTTGCTGGAGCTCCATCACAGACATCTCTTTGGTTCGGTTCTTTCGATTCAATAAAACGTACCGATCGCCTGCTACCAGATTCTTCATCTGATGTTACATTGGAATCAATTGTCTAAAAAATTTTAATTTGTGTAATGTACTTAATTCACTAGCATATGGATATAAATATTTGTAGATGTAGTACAGAATTAATAATATTGTTAAGTAGATGTAAATGTGGAAAAGTATTTTAGCATTATTTAAAACATGTTGACGTACGTACACATTTCTAAATCGGGTATTAAGTTCACCCAAAAGTACATTTCTACCTTTTCTGAATTTAATTAGAACCTTCTTTACAAATGGTAGTTAGAACCTATATAATTCCTTATAATTTTTTAAATTAAAATGGCTAAAGAAATGTAATATGGATATTGTTAATCTATGTGTTTCTTCTGCTGATAATTTGCCTTCACATCAAAATTTAACATATTCTATTGTACATATGTAACTATGAATATTTGGTTCATACATATTTAAATATTGCTATGAAAGTTTTGCCTTTTAACAAAGCAAATAATTTGCAAATATAACCTCGGCCTATATACCCCTAAAAACGTCGAAGTTAAGTTTTTCTAATTTCTTAAACAATATGAAATTTACCTCACTATAATCAATACGTTCAATCTGCGGAAATTGCATAATTATGAAAACTGTATTTAGGGAAAATAGAACGATTAAGATATGCGGTGAGGCGTATGCGCGATAATTCGAGTATTGAATAATACAAAGATGTGCAAAAAGAGATAATGAAAGCTTGTGGTTAAGAAATCATTTTATTATAAAAAGCTAATGAATTACAATATGATTAGTGTATTTTTTGAGAATTTATTATTTATCTTTACGATAAACCAAACAGGTTTCTGATCCACGTTGTCTATAAAATATAACACGATGTAATAATTTGTTCCCATAAAGAACCTGGCATAATAACAAATTCGATAATAATAATAATAATTTAAAAACACAGGATCCGATAGCTAGTCGTGTGTTGGAGAGCCAGCTTTAAATAGCACGGTCAATAGACTTCTTATTTGAAAGGGTTTTCTATTGCTTGTACATATAAAAATCAAAAATCCATAAAATTACAAAGAAGTTAAAACTGCTGAAGTGGGTCCAGAGATTCTTTTCTAAAGACTTCAGATATTAGCAATTGGCGCGAAATGACAATTCTTTAGCGCAGTTCTTCTGTGTTTTAAGGTCAGGCGATTTAAGTGGTTTGTAGAGAAAAATGTAAGTCCCGATTTGCGTAATCACTATTGATAGTAAACTACTGCACCTATTTTAATTAACAGTACTCTCAAAATATTCTGATCAGAAATCAGAAATGGTAAAGTGATTTTAGAAATAAATGTATATGTAAATATGTCTATTAGCTTTGTTAACTTTGCAACTCTGCATTTCAAGAAGAGGTATTTCGGTAACAAATTGATCGCAGTTGTGTAAGAAATTAAGTATTTTCAAAAGCAATGTTATTTGACCAATCGTACTACTGAAACCTTTGGACCAGTGGCAATTTTGTCGCAGGTCTGGTATCCTCCATATAAAAATTGACCTTCGACATAAAAATCGACCAATTAGATATATACATACATATGTACTATTTGACATTTAAATGCCACCACCTAGAAGGCGTTGGAACTCTTATTATAGTCGGTAGAAACATTTAATCGTTGAAAAGTAATAAAAGATTAGAAAGAAACATTTGACCACGTAGTTTAAGTAATGCTTAATATCTAGTAATTAAGTGAAATTGCGTTATTTATCGTGAATATCTTCCCGATTTATGCCGGGTAGTTTAATTTAACTTATTTTTGTGTTGTTACTAGTTTGTTAGACTCATAAGGAAAGGTTCCTAACCCACACAAACCGATTTTGTTAAAACTTGGTAATTATGTAGAGCTGCTAGGACTATACAAGAGGCCGGTTTCTGTTTCTGTGATTACAACCTTTGAAGGGGTTCAAAGCGTCCCTGAAAATTAGTCTGTTTTTATTGTCAATTACTCTGGAATAGGTTGAACAAAAAAGAATATTGAAACATATGGGCACATAGCGCTTCAAGAGAGGTATTCAAACATTTCTGAATCGGTAACCCTTATTCTCAAAAATATTACCTCTCCTACCCTCACCGACATGTGGAAACATTGATTTTTGAACTATGTAAAGGGCTGGTTTCTATTTCTGCCAGTAACGCCTTCGAAGAGGGGAAAAACTCACCCAAGGATGGCATCGTTTTCTGCCAATTACTCTGGAATTGTTCTAAGAAGAAAATATTCAAATATATTAGCAGCATATAACGCTTCAAAAGGGCTATTGACACATGTTTGAATCGGTAACTTTTATTCTTAAAAATATTACCCCTACCACGCCCAACGAATTGCACAAAAAGAACGATTTCAATGAAACTTGGCAGTTATGTGGAACTACACCCTCTGTCCCAAAAGTAACCGCAATGCGTCTATAAATCAGAAACCAGTGGCGTCATCTCTTGATAGTTGATTGATTATTGTAGTGGGACTCTTCCTTACCAACCTGACAAATTTTCATGACATTTGGTGCATAGTCAGCTGATACATCACGCATCCTGTGAGAGTGTTTTTCGTAAACGGTCAGAAAATGAGTCACGAACAACGAGTCAATATTAAGTTTTGTTTTAAACTTGGAAAAACTGCAACCGAGACGTATGAAATGCTGCAAATTGTTTATGGCGATGATTGTTTGTCGAAGAGGCAAGTGTTCGAGTGGCATCGACGATTTCGTAAAGGCAGAGAAGATGTTAACGATGACGAAAGAGCCGGTCGTCCTTCGACAACTTTGGCCGAGGCAAATGTGGAAAAAGTGCGCGAATTTGTGAAAATTTCGAAGAAATCGTCAGTGAGATTTATGGGAATGGAGCTTGGCATCCCTAAAACAACTATTCAGCGCATTTTGACTGAAACCCTTGGTTTGAAGAAAGTCAATTCGAAGTTTGTTCCGCACAAATTGACCGGCGACCAAAAAACGCTTCGAATCGAACACTCCAAAGACATTATTGCACGAGCCCGTGCAGATGAAAACTTCTTGAAAACGATTGTGACTGGTGACGAGACGTGGTGCTTTCAATACGAACCAGAAAGCAAACGTCAAAGCGCAGAGTGGAGGTCACCAGAAGAAGGAAATCCGAAAAAATCACGAATGGAGAAGTCGAAAATCAAGTCAATGCTGATTTCATTCTACGATTCGAAGGGAATTATCCATAAGGAGTTCGTTCCATACGGCTCAACGGTTAATGGTGCATATTACCTCGATGTTATGAGGCGTTTGCTGGGTCGCATTCGTCGTGTTCGGCCCGAATATCGCGAGCCAGGCAGCTGGAGATTACTGCACGATAACGCACCGTGTCATCGAGCAACCATTGTCACCGATTTTTGGCGAAAAATGAAATATATTCGATACAGCACCCACCGTATTCGCCTGATCTGTCCCCATGCGATTATTTCCTGTTCCCTCGTCTTCATTTGAAGCAGAAAGGAGTTCGTTATGCATCCGTAGACGCCATTCATAGATCGACGACCGGCATCCTAAAGGCCATCCCAGAGATCGACATGAAAAAGTCGTTTGAAGCACTCGTTGACCGTGCAAATCGATGTATTGTAGCACATGGAGAATATTTCGAATAAATACAATGATTTTTGTGGACATAACATACATAGCGTGCTTTATTTCGAACTATTGCGGTTACTTTTGGGACAGAGGGTGTATAGTATGTAAAAAGCCTGTTTCTGCTACTGCTATCAAAGCCTTTGAAGTGGTAAAAATCGGTTAAATAGATATTTAGTCAACCGGGCTTTCGAAACATGTCGTATATGAATCGGTTGTAATAATAATAATAACTTTAATATCCAACAGGTCAAGCCCAATTACAGGATACACAAAAATACATAATAAAGAGTATATAATAATAACAATCACAGTGTAATAGTGTCACCATGCACAAAAACACAAGGAGGTCAAATTTAATTGAAAAGGATGTATGTTGGAACTCGTTTCATCGCAGCTGGGACAGAAAAATTCATACCATTTAATATAAATGGGCAGCCAATTTTGTTCTCCACATGTCCATTCAGAAACTTCTCATAAATAGTATCTCGTCTTACACTCAATGGTCGCAGTTTATGCCGCATTAGCAGTTCATCCTGGGGAGTATCCCTCACTGGATATATTCCATCGATTTTAAATGAGAGAAATTTTAGAAATTTACCATGAACCCGATCTATTAACAAGGAACCACAAGCAAATAAGGGATACTAAATCAGACATGCATATGCAATTTTACTCACGACATAAGCGTGATACAGTGATTTCAGTGACCATATATTTTTAAAGTATTTGGAAACACGTAATATGAATCGCAGAGATTTAAAGGCCTGAGAACACATCTTAGTGATATGTGACTTGAAGGATAGAGTAGAGTCAAACGGTACCCCCAAATCCTTAATTTCTGTTACGCGGTTTAGGTTATTGCCATTAACAGGGTAAGTTCCCATACAAGGTGTACAGGACCTAGTATAAGTAACTATGCAATATTTGTTAATATTTAATCTAAGCTTAAATAGGTCGCACCAATTGGTTAGTGTATCTAGATTGTGTTGAAGTTTATTTACATCATCTATCGAAGACATTTCGGAATATATTTTAATATCGTCCGCATATCCAAGAATCGGACAATCGATCTCAAGTAGCAAATCATTAATAAATAATACAAATAACAACGAATCAAGGTACGATCCATGAGGGAGACCTGACGTGAGGGTGAATTCCTTTGAGCCATACCCATTGAAGGTTACATAACATTTTCTGCATTGCAAGCATGATCTAAGAAGACAAATAGAGGCAGGAACGAGACCAAAGGAGCCCAATTTCGACAAAAGCATTTCGTGGTCAATTAAGTCGAATGCCTTAGACAAGTCTGTGTAAATTACATCGACTTGACGACGTCTGTCTATAGTTATGCTTATTATATATTAAAAAAATACCCTGTGATACTCCTCCTCCCATCCCCGCCGTTTTGCGATTTTGACGGCACTTATATATACGTATGTAGGTATAACGAGTTTTAAGAGGGTCATCTAAACATGCTTAAATGGATAACACTTATTCTTAAAATTTTGCAAACTACTCTACTGGTCAATATCCGCTCGTCTTCAATCTAGAATGTAGATATTGAAATATGCGTATTCAACATTTATATTTAAATTTCCTATGACATTGTAAACGACTTTATCGCAATTTAGTTATATTCACATGCTATGTATATACAATAAAGAGAAGCTGTAAATGCGTTTGAAGTGTAATTATGCTTTTCTCATAAGAAGTTAACAAATGAAGACAACAAACATGTATAAAATACGTGTAATAAGCTACTATGACTTTCCTTATGCGTCAAAACAAAAGCGGCATTTTGTTATGGAGTTGCCTATGACCACCGGCGTTAGCCCTGCGTCCATTGATAGTATAAACGCGTAGGTTTTAACTTTTGCTTAAATCCATTGTCGGTCAGTAAATTAATTTTGATTGCAATAATTGTAATAGCCAAAAAGAAACGAAAAACAGCCCTATTTCCAGCATTCAGATCAGAGACAGAAAAAGTTTTGTGTGTAGTGCTACCAACTCTACATAACTTCCGAGATTTGTCGAAATCGGTGTGGGTGAGGGGTGGTAATTTTTTTATGAAGTTTACCTATTTACACATGTTTCACTAGCCCTCTTAAAGCGCTATATGCTCATATGTTGGAATATTATTTTCTTAAAACAATTCCGGAGGAATTGGTAGGAAACGAAAAGCAGGCAAATTTTCAGGGGCTTTAATCGCAAAAACAGAAAGCGGCTTGTTACACAGAGACTGTTTTTCGACAACCAGGTCTACTGAATAATAGTTCTATACTGCAGGCAGTTTAGTTAAGTCGTTTAGTCTGGTGCAGCGAAAGACTTCCGTAGAATATGGAGTGGTATAATGTTGGCTTCAGTGGTGAATCAAGAATCTGTTTGGAGACGCCGGGAAAGGCATAACATTAAATTTTCAGTTGAACGACATATGCACCGCACTATAGAGGTTATGGTATGGGGCTCTACTTCCTATGGAAGTAGGTATATTTCCTCTGGTTTGCATTCTAGGTGATATGGCCGCTACGTGATACATTCAGGAAGTAATGCAGCATCATGTTTTTCCATTCCTCAAACACTGGAGGAACCTATGTTTTAAGAAGACAATGCTCGTCCTCAAGTACTTCGTTGAACTGAGAAAAGAACAACTTTTGCCTTTCTCACCAACAGCTCCGGTGCTTTCTCCAATAAAACATGTGTGGGACATTATGGGCAAGATGCTAGGAAATTTACTTAATCCACTGTTGACTTTGAAATCTCTGTGACAAGAAATACCAATTGCTTGGGATGCAATAGATCAAGATGACATCGATAAGTTTTTACATTCAACGCCACGAGTTATTGAATGCATAAATAATCAAGATGGGTCAACATAGTATCAGTGAAAAGTAAAAAACTACTAGATATTATTCTTTCAAATTTTAATAATTCATTACTTTTCAATAGTTAAATAGTTCTATCATCAAAGAAAAAATTCCAATGCTTTCTAGGTCGTGCAATTTCCATATGGTGGTATATTTGAAAACTCTTTCTTACAGTGTTTCTTTCAAGTGAAAATTTTGGCTCTGACATCGTGTACAAATATAGAAATATATAAAAAACAGTCAAGTTTTAAATATAGGGAAAAATCTGATAAAAATACATGAATTTGTTGTTAATGATAATTTTCATTTTGGAACTACAAATGTATTGATTTTGGTATTATT
The DNA here is from genome assembly GCA_038088585.1 of Chrysina gloriosa. NCBI lineage: Eukaryota > Metazoa > Arthropoda > Insecta > Coleoptera > Scarabaeidae > Chrysina > Chrysina gloriosa. The sequence continues at coordinate 42,975,896 of CM076089.1, forward strand.
TTAGCATGTTGTTTCAAAATGAAAACATGATAACAATAGTTGAAGATATGCACCCACAAATAACTCACCTGTTGAAGATCAGACACCTTCAATAGATTATTAATTTCAATTCCACTTTGCTTCCACAGCCTTCCCCCTTTAGTATACCACTGATTGGCGAACTACCTGGCGGAAGTGTTGCTGTCGAGCCGTTTCTCTTTTCGTCGGCTTCTTTTATCATCTGTACTTCGGTTGCTGTTGTCATACTTAGTGTATCTAAAATATAGCGTTGACTATTGAGAGATGTATCTGTAAAAGTAATGTATGAATCAATAGAAAGAATATATGTATATAACAAGAAATTTCGCACAATCATTGTTGCTTGTCAGATAATAATACTAAATGTACTAAACTAGGATGGTAAATGTAAAACAAGTAAAACAGAAATGCTACTTTAATAACATTTTAAATACGCGTTAATTAATTATAGTAGACTTCAGTAACAAAAATTAAAATTTCTTGAAAACCAGTGAAAAATTCAGAGGATGATAGCATCTTTCTTAAGAACTTACAAATAATATGTGTATGTATATATACATATGTAACATTACATGTGATCCGACGCTGAAAGGCATAAGGATTAACGAGTAGAAGAAGAAGAAGAAGAAGAACATTACATGTATTACAGTATATTATGGTAACATTTATTAAAATATTCATTTTATCAATGTGCTTATCTACCAAGACAAAAAAAGATACACGAAGTGCAAACAAACTTTATGGATGGATAAATTTGAAACTTATGGCGGAAGCGTCGTATATTTGTTCGCCGATGTATTAAAGAGAAAATGCTGGAGGAATGTGCATGGTAGTTAATCAAGGGTTGGGTTTTTGACAAGTTAGACTAACCAAAAAGAAATGACAAAAGGTGCGTATTTGGAGATTTTGCAAAAACAGGTACTTCTGGTTGGAATTGAATTAATCGGTGAGGGGTTTGTATATTAATTAGATAACGATATCAAATATATTGTTAAATTCTTAAAGCCGTTTTTTATGAAACATTTCGAGCCAACAATCACTTTGATGGGATTGTCAAAGTGCAGACTGCAATTCTTTTGAGCTGTTATCGCACCATTGGAATCGCGAGACGTGAGAACCGTTATCTACGACTAAAAGCCCTATAAAGTGGTGCAGCGATAAAATTAATGATGAAATCACTTCAGTACTATCAATGTTGATGCTAAATACATCAAAATATTATTTTTGGAAATAAAATTAAAATAATATTAGAAAATTAAACTTATGGACGGTAGCGTAGAACTAGGATTACAAGTGCTGTCCGAGAACTAATTTCAAATTTATTAATATTGGGCAATATTCCACATCTCTGGTTTATTGAAGCTACTACATTCAGGACAATAAACTTACTATATTTGTGATTGATTACAACCTTGTCTTAGGTATTTTCTAAAAGTTGCATTATTGTATTTGAACGCAGGTTTTAGCTAATCTCTTAGATTGACAAGATTAAGTTTTTTGAATGTAACTCTATATTTTGCTTTCCTTGCAAGTTATTGTTAAGCATAAGAAAATCTCTTTATTTGTTCAAGGGAAACTAATAAGTACCAGGTGTACATGTATGAAATGTGGATATTTTTTCTAAAAAAGCATATTAAATTCGGAAGAATGATAAAAGGTGCTTTATTCAAAGTATGCTCCATCGAATGTTATACATTTTTCGCAACTTTCGGGCAAGTTGTGACTACCACGCGAGTAAAAATCTCCCCCTTTTGTTGCGAACCAATCATCGAGCCATTTTTTACATCTCCGTACGAACGAAAGCGCTGCTCAGCAAGTGCGTGACCCATCGATACAAAAAAGGCGTAACCCGAAGGAGCCAAGTCTGGTGAATAAGCCGGATGGGGTAGAACTTCCTAACTGAGTGCTTCCAACTTGTCGCGAACCGATTTTGCCGTATGTAATGGAGCATTGTCATGAAGAAATCGGTCAATTATTGTTGGTAACGTATAGTATTAACTGTTTCCCCAGGTTTTAAGAGCTCATAATTGACCACGTCCCTATTGTCCCACCAAATACAGAGCATCATCTTCGTCCAATAATGCTTGCAATTCCACATCTTCGTATTTTTTGGCGGTTTTCCACGTTCCTACTCAGCAACATCGAAATCCTCACTTTTGGCACACCGAAACCACCGTTCACACGTATCTTTCAACGGAGCATGTTCACCATAAGCTTGCCGAAGTAATCGGTATGATTCAGCAGCGGTTCTCCTCAAATGAAAATAAAAAATTAATGCTGTCCGCGAATGCTCTTTGTTCGGTATAAATTTTGACATATTGAACACAACAACACTATGCACATACTTTTCCAATTTATCACTCGCGCGCGTCTGACACTTGTTGATGACATAACAAAATGGCGCAGTGTCAAATTTTTATAGCACAAACTGCATTGGTGCGCATCTGTTGTCTGAAATCCGCATTTCATACAACATCTAGCAGTAATGTAGCAATTATATTAATGCAGTGACATGTAAGCATTTTGCACTCAATTGCAAGTTCAGTGTGTGATGTATTATGCAGTGCTTTAGAGTTGTAATGTGTCGTTGCGTAGTGTTCGTGGTCGTTAGTCGGATATGGTTGGTGATACTGAATTCCCCTAGTTTTCGACTGAGGATGGCAACTTATTTGCCGAAATACGTATCTGGAACTATTTTCGATAGGTGTGATAAGGGTAATTTTATTTCTTTTATATATTTGTACATATATTCAGTACAAATAGCTTACAAGTCATTGCAAAAATTTAGTTATATATATTATTTTAACCCCGCCTCCTTATTCCGATAAGTACAAATAATTGAGAAATTGAGTAGTTGCAGTTCAAGAAGGACGGATTAGTGACTGTTCCATTGATGAACCTAGTTGCTCAATACCTTGAGAAGCATTCAAATTACTGTGGTAAACATAAGCTTTATTTAAGCGCACTCTAAACCGACGCCGACATCTTAAATGTGTATGTATGTATAATGTTGACTAACTATGCGAGAAAATTTTATATATATATATATATATATATATATATATATATACATATGTATAAAATAATATATAGAGAATACAACAACAGCACTCTTGAAGGTTATCGCAGTTTCTATTTACTATGCTAAGGGTTGTACAGATGAGGGTATTATCACTAAAAATTTCATTGTGCAGGAGATTCCTCAGAAGCCAACCAATAGAAGGATGGTTTAGTTTAAATTGACCGATTATACTGATCGAAGTAAATTTGTATTTATTATTTATTTATTAAGGGCAGATTACAGAAGAACCAGTTACTCAACTGGATATCCCAGAAAAAATTAAACAGGGCTAAATGTTTAATTTTCCTAATATCATTATTGATTATAATAATAAGTTGTATTTTTAGTGAATACAACTTTCCCGTTCTTCTTTTTGAGCAATTATACTTAACTATCCATTTTATAGGGGCAATGGTAATGTGATTCTTCTCCATCTCATTTTCAATGTGTTTCTATCAGTGAATGTGAACAGTCAAGTATCATCCCATTTGTTTTATTCTATTTTCTGTTCTATAAGCGTGTCGAAAAGTATAATTTGTGAATATTTCCATTCCTACTACGATCGTAAACTCAGGAGCACCACACAACTTGTGATTCTGTTCATAAATTTCTTTGCCTTTTATTACAAAAGATATTAGTGGATATTAAACATTTTTGATGCAACATCTAGTATATTTCTATTTATTAATATGTGTTTACTCTTTATTTTCATCGTTGCTCTCGCTTAAATTACGATTTCATAATTTTTGGGCATTCAGTGAATTCATTTCTTAAAATAACTTGACTGAATATGATTTCAAAGTTTTTGTTAAATACTCTTACAACTGTTATCCACCGGTTTACGTTGGTTTGTTCTTGCATTAAAATAGTCTTATAAATATTCAGCGGGTGAAATCTGGAGATTCGGATAGCTAAACCATTACTTTGAAAACTTTAGTATCTTCTTTATCCTCCAGAAATCTTTTATAACTATTTGCTAAACCGTTTATATTATTTATGTTACTGAAATATAAACGACATATATACCATTCCTTTAACACTATTCAATCGATTTTTATTACCTACTGTTACGTAAGGGAAGTAATCCCAAACCATTATACATACTTTTATTTCTTCAACTGCAGGTACTGAACGTTCTTTTTTATTTGTTCCTGGCGTCGGTGGCTGACAAATATTTTTATTTGTAAATCAACCAATTGAAATTTTGACTCAACTGTCCAATTGGGAAGTAATGTTCCGGTGGTATGAAATACTACTTCATAGAAAATAAAATCTTGCGTTTAATCTAGTGTGATTCATAAAAACAGCTTTAGTGAGACAATAAAGGATGTTCTGGGAAAGTAATGAATGACATGGTCAAGATAATATTGAAGTAGATGAGAAATTCAAATTCTCAAGCACTTTCTTGTTTTTCGGAAACAAAAAAACTACTAATTGTAAGTGGAAGAGGACGGAATGTTTTAAGAAGGCGTGACCCAAACGGGCCAAGTATGGAAGATGATTCTTTAATATTTTTCCGTACTTTCACAAAGATGGATCATCGCATGTGACAATTGTAAATTTGTGGATGTACAGAAAACATTACAAGTGAAAAGCAGTGCAAGTAGTAGGGATTGGATACTACATTTAGCACCTTAAGCAACGTCTAATTACAAGTAGCGATAATTAAATAACATTTTATTTCATTCTAAAGTTAGTTCCATAGAATTTCGTAAGTAATTGTCAACGGTAAGATGATTATCAAAGATGGTAATTATCTATTAGTAGATATTATTACAGCAACCTCAATGTAATAATCAGTATAGGCTTCTTGCTCAATATGAAGTCACTATTTTTCGTCAGACTTGACTTGACACCTTATTTTTATAATTTCAAAGCCTATTTCATTGGCGGAATACAGAGCCAAACCGGACATTACCGGAAGTAAACTGAGATTACCAAAGAATGCGCTTTGTTCTCCCAACAATAATCGTCATATTAAAACTGTGAACAGAGGTGCAGAACTTTTTAAACTAACTGCTCTCTACCCTCTCCCCCTCTCCCCCTCTCTAATAAAACGTTATTAATGTCTGGGACAAAAAGTTAAGAATTGGGTTCAGTATGGTACTGATTGCATTAGTTAATTTTCTTTGATGAAAATTTGCGAATTGTTAAATTATTCTGCATATTGTGATGTCACATGGGCGATATATGTATATATGTATATATGTATATATGTATATATATATATATATATATATATAATAGTTTCAAAAATTGGTCACGATGCTGCACTACTTTTCTAGGAGTGTATTTACAGCAGTCAAATATAGGTTAAGGTCTCAAGGTCATTTTTGCCCAGACAAAGAGGAAATGTCCGAACGAATCAGGTAGCAAAATTTTTAATGCGGGCTTTATTTTTTTAAGGTATCGTAAAATCCTCAAAACCGTTTCAGTAGTAAGAAAAATCATTACGAGTTATTTAATTGCGCCAGGGAATTCCTATCGATTTATTACTACTTTACATGAACAATGAAACAAAATAAAAATAAACAATAAAGCAATATATATATATTTAATAAAATGTTCAAAATGCTCACTGTTTTTTTTCTAAACTGTAATATAACTGAATTTCACATTCTTTTCACATTAAACTGCATTCTCAAATGAAGCGGTAAGGCAGATCCCCATGTGACTTCGGTTCGGTTTTATGAACCACCGCCTACAAATGTCCCCAGAGAAAGAAATCCAGGTACGCCAAATACAGTGATCTTGGTGGTTATGTTTTGGGGTCCCTCCTACCAATCATTTATGAGGAAATTTGTCGTGAGAAACTGTCGAACGTACACTACTTAATAAGGTGGTGCCCTGTCCTATCGAAAACTAATTACGATTTCACGCAAATTCATGTCTCCATCCACATTTTGCTCGTTCTTCACCACCTGTACGACAAGAGGATCTGTTTCGTTTTGCAATATTAGTAATTAAGAAAATTTCTCCATTAAAAGGTTGTCGAATAATGAAATAATAATAACTGCCAAGAATACCCGCTCATCCGTCAAGTTTTTGGGGTTGTTGTGCATATTCTTCCCAGAAAAAGATATAAATTGTCCTCTGACCAATAGCGGCAATTATGTTTACTGACCACTCCATTGGCAAAAACGTGCATTCGTTGCTATAACAAATATTTTTCACCAATTCCGAAATACTTCAGATGTTAATGCACATCAGTTCTCAGCTTATAGATAAAATTAGTTCAACGCTTTTTGACAATGTATAGACCATTATATTATAATATGTAACAGACAGATTCACTATAAAGACTCTGCAAGAATATTAGACAATAAAATGTAATGAAACCACGAAGAGCTATTTGTTTCTATTTGGAAGCTAGCTATCAGCTACTTTAAAAAGTCATTAACAAACCATTTAACCTAAATTCGCAATTTATTGTTATACTTTCCTGATAAAAATTCAATTTCTTTTTCAACAATAAGCGGAAGGTTGGGGATGGCGACATATTTGGAAGGTTATTTTGGTTCTCCTTACATACTACTGAAACGATTTTGAGCATTTTACAATACCATTCAAAGAATATATACATACATAATGTGGCCCACTAAGTCTTCAAATACACACCGGTATAACAATGCTATCCTGTATTAATTTTAGTCTATGTGTATGTGCATTAAAAGTATTAAGATATTATAAAATACGTCAACTTCTTCGCGAAGCCTGCATCGTGTATTTAGGTAAAACAAATACTAATGCTCAGACGTGAAAATCAGGGTTATTGATTATATGTTCTGGTGGCTCAAGCGTAAAGGATAACTTGTAAGGTTTCCGTAACGTTGGTCGAATGAAAACCCTAACAGATGAGGTCGCTGTAGCAGATTTATTATTTTCATTTGGACGTAGCTCAAGTGGAGATTACTTCAGAAAGAATGATCATTACTTAAAATCTTTAAGGAATAGAAACCGACTACTTGATACTTTGGAAGGTAGGGATTACAGACGTTATATGAATGAAATCGCTTGCGATTTATTTTTATTCTTGATGTTATTTATTTGTTGTCGTATGCTTCATTTACCGATGTAACAGTGAATTCAATATATTGATATTAATATTTTTTTAAATCCTGTCAACAAGAATCTGCACGTTTCCTAGGTTATAGGTGTACCGGGTACCCTTACTGCCTCTTGCTCTTTTTGTACGAGACTTATTCAAATTTAAACCGAAGCTTTGAGTGTAGACTTGAAAAGAGCGGTGAGCAGGCATGACATTTACATCATTTTTCAATTGCTATTCCCTCCTTAGTAGCACCACGAGTGAGCAAAATATACCTATGTCTCACAGTGGTTTGAAACGCCTAAAGAGCTGGTCAAAAGTCAAAAACTAAATGTGTCCACTGCCTGATTTTAATACGGGATTTGATAAAGGAGGTATTTCCGCATAGAATGCAGAAAAGACAAGACATTGTTGTACCTACGAGACGATTGGTAGCACGTGAAAGACAAGTCTGTCGGGTGTTTGCGCGAGACGTGTTGAAAGGTGAAAAAATTCGCTCCGCCAAATGTGACTTTTAGTTCAAGTGCTTGTTCTGATTGTTTCCATATGGAGGGTGCTCCTAGAGGTTTGTATGATAAGTTTTCACTTCAATTTGTTCGTTATTAATGCATGGAATATATTGCAAATAAGTTCGAAAGTCTTGTTGTCAGAATTTTCTCTTGGAACAAAAGTTTCTCCAAAAACATTTCAAAAGTTATGTTTCCGCGAGATTTTGCGTCGTTCTCAATTTGGGAATAAAGGTGGAGGTGTTTTGAATAGAAAAATGTAAGAAATATATGCTACTTTTTGCTATGGAGAATGGGTCGGTCGCAGCCTTATATACTTATAATATTTTCCATATCCCTATAATGAATATGAAACTGAAAATTTATTCCCATCATAGGAGTAGTTACAGTAGACTCGAAAAGAATTTTCTTTGGTAATAAAAGACCGCATGCAGTTGAATTTCGATGAACAGCTTGCGATTTTGGAAACAAGCTTCTCTGAAACGAGGAATATTTCATTCAAAATACATCATTAGGAGAAAAAAAAATAAAACTACTGCTTTCAAAATTGAAATTGAAATGGAGAGAGTCTTCAAGAATAACTTCTCGATTTTTGAAGATAAACGAGAACTGGCTGAACGCTACTGTAGCCATGACAGTAAGTGTTGTACACTAATGCCAACATCAGTGTATGATTTTCATGCAATGAACAACACATTTTCCAAAACTTTGCTGTCAATAAACAAGCAGCGGAATCGAAGAGTGGGCGGCCTCCTGCAGAATTTTATACAGCCAGTGATCGAACGAAAAGAAGAAGAACGGAGGAGCTCCGTGCTAATCGCAGTACGCCTGAATTAGCATTCGCGACTGAAATGAGTCTTCGTTCGGCAGTAGCCACTGAAGCTACCAAGGCTGTGAATGATGTTACAAGAAACTCCCCAAGGGAAGTGTCGAAATACCGGATAGCTTTAAAATTGTCGGCGAAACCACCACCAATCGAACTGAACTATCCGCCGAAGTAGCACTTGCTTTATTAATTGATTCGGAATTATCAAAAAATTCGTCTCAAAACATAAGGAACCTACAGAAGAAAGGAGGGGCTATTTTTTTAGCGTCCTACGAACGGTTTGGAATGTTTTAGCGGCCAAAATTCGGTGTTATCGACAAAATATTACAGTGACCGAAATTTCAGCGGAAGTTACAATCACGCTTAGACCGCATGTCTATGAGAATTTTGGAAATTCAGAGTGACGTTATCCAAAATTAAGTGATTATTTGAACTTTCTCTGATGATGTTTAAGTATTAAATTCACTCCGTAATTAATAATTTCAAGATGATGTATGTTTAGTTTAGATATATAATTTCTGTATAATTTTGAAATAGCCATACGGTAGCCGTAGTTACCAGCGGTAATATCAAAATTTTGAATAAAAGAGTTAGTCTCCATGTCAATGATTAAATATCGCTGAGAAACTTGTGTGTAAGACACAGAAGCAAAAGAATGTACATTTCTGCAAAAAGTAAAGTGATTACATGTGTAGGTTTTCCATTATTTGCAGATTAACCTATGAAGCAAAAACGCATTAAATTCATTTGGGGCGGATTTGTTATTTGACATGAACTCATTAGAACGTGGTTTTCATTCAATTCATGTGATTTATACGAGGGACGTCTCAAAAGCGAGTTACATTTTTTTTTTTAATCTGGGCGATAAGCTGGAAAAGTCCGGGAGTCCCAGAGAACTCTGGACAACACTGTAAAATTACTACGCGTACCTTCACCGTTCGTACAGCAAGCATAGAGACTACACTTGCTCCTACCGCCGATTACGAAGTTCGTTTTTTCTTACAACAAAAAATAAAAGTACGACTGAACTTCATCGAGAGTTGTGCAATGTGTGCGGTCAAAACGTTACGTGAGGGCTAATGGTTTCATCGAAGGAGAATAACGGAGGGGAGGGGGATCGCTGCTGCGTTCTTTGTGTAACGTAGTTCTTGAGTAAGTGGAGTCCTGGCGCGTGACTGTCCGAGCGGTTAAGATAGACGCATAGGAATTTTACAGCGTTGTCACTACATCCAGACAAAAGTTCTCTGCGACTACCGGACTTTCCCCGCCTACCGCGCTGATTTTAAGAAATAGCGTAACTTACTTTTGAGACGTTCCTCGTACTTCATACAAAATATTGTGAAATATTTTTTAACTACATACTGCACATATTTTAGAAAACTTAGAAAACAGAAATTAAAACAAAAACGACAAAACAAATTTAGTTAATAAGAAATTTGAAAGTAAAGAAATTTCAATACGTTAAAAGTTGAGTTGAGAAATAAGAGTTTCGATCTAATTTAGCGGAATAAAAAGTAATGTCAACCTAGTTAAATAAAAAGTCCAGACCAATTAATTATTGATGTTTGATGAAATTATTGTTTACCTAATGGGTTGTTTCTTTATTGAGCACGAATCTCATAAGCAAATATAATAACTAGAGATGGGACATTCGAATCCGCGAATCCTCGAATCCATCGAATCCTGAAAAGATTCGAGATTCGAAAACTCGAATCTTCGCACGATTTTCGTAATTCGAATCTTTCGAATCCAAAAAAAAAATAATAATAATGATGACTCATGTAATCACGACACATAGGAATCACTGACTAGAAAGATCTCGACGATTCTCTTCGGTTCTCGTTCTTTCAGCCACAAAGTATTTATAAGCTGGCATGCTTTCCTAATGTTTGTGGTATTTTAATAAATAAATAGCTTTATTCCTGAGACCAGAAAAGGTATGGAACATGTCAAATACAGACAGCAAATAATATAACTAATCTAATTACAAAAATTATGAAAACTTATTAACTTATGTACATTTAGTTAGTAGAGAAAACTCAAGCAAATGCCACAGATATATCTTTACCCCCAGCTACCTGCAGTGATGTGGATTACAGTTCATCTCCTGAAGAAGAAATAAATGCCTATTTAGCAGAACCACTGCTCCCACCAACTGCAGACATCTTTAAATACTGGAAGGGCAACACAAAATACCAAAATTTGATGAAACTAGCAAAAAAATTCTTAATTACACCACCATCAACAGTGATTTCAGAAAGACTATTCAGCACATCAGGCATCATAGTGGATAAAAAACGTAGTCGGTTGGATCCAGAGCGAGTTCGAAAGCTGGTTTTCTTAAATAAAAATCTGAATTAAAATTCTCACTTATTTCTTTTAGGTTGAGTGCTTTCTTTTATATACTAAAATATGTGTTTAGATTTTCATGTGCAATATTTGCTGTTTATCTATGTTAGCTCTCCCTTATTCTCATTCACAAAAGTTTCTGAAAAGATATCGGTACTGTTATTGATATATTAATTTCCATATGCTAAGGAAATTAAATATAAATAAAAACTTGTTGCATAATCATCAAGATTTTAACATAATTTATCTTTTAATATTGTGTAATTTGTTTTTTTTTAATTTCATTTGTAATATAAATATGTTCAAAAAATCTTTTTTAATAAATATTTTTAAAAACTGTATCGTTTTTAATTAAAGTAGCTTTAAAATTTTCCTGTAAAATTGTTTTTCCTCTCTGTCCTTTCTTATTATTGTAATTATATGATGGATTCGAGAGATTCGAGATTCGAAGGATTCGAGAGATTCGAGAATCCTTTAGGATTCGGATTCGGATTCGGATTCGAGAAAATTTGGATTCGTCCCATCTCTAATAATAACCTTCTACAGCCAAACCTGCTCAATTTCAAAAACCATCACACCAACAGTCAATGTTTTAGGGAGTAATTAATCATTGGGCATTTTCAGAATATGGTGTGACATAGAGTTAATTTTCCGATATCTTAATCACACCCTAATCAATCAAATCGTTTGTAAACTACATGACGGGGGTTAATTCATACACTACAAACCATGACCGAGAGCGAGCAGAATAACTATAATACCGCAGTGATAATGATTTTCCCTAATGACAGAAAAAGTAAGAGACATTTTTAGAAATTGCGGTTTGTTTGTCTAGCTAGTACATATTATATGATACATACATACATATATTAAACTGTAAGTGTTATTGGGGAATCCAGTGCAAATAATATCTTTTGTAAAATTTAATTCTGTTTCGATAGATGGTTGAAAACTAAATTTAAACCTACATTTAACAAGGAAAAGGAAAGAAAAAAGGATGATATGGTTGCCGTTGCTTCTCTTTCCAACACGTTTTCCAGTTTTAATCTAATAACTTTTTAAAGAAATATAATTTTCTCCTGCATTAGGACGAAAAGATTTCTTAAATTAAACTAACTAATGTAAAAAAATGTTTTTATGACATTGTATAAGCGTTTTACCATACTTCCAGTAAATACGATTCATATTTGTAAATACTCATAGATTAAATATTCTTAAAGCCTTTTTATATTTAGAGTAGTTTATTGTAGTTATGCCCTGAAGAAGCACCACATGGGGATGCGAAATATTGTCCTCAAGAAATAAAGAATAAAATTTTACAAAAAATATTAGTTCTGGATTCCCCAAGAATTTTTAAAAACTAATTGTGTTCCAAATATCATAAAATGTGTAATAAAATAAGGAAAAACATAATACCCATGGATTTACGTAATGTACACATATGTCACTAAAATTCAGCATACATATATATTAATTTAAATTAATTAACTAAATCATGTCATAATTCAGCGACGGATGTTTGATTAAATTGAAGGAATCAAGTCTTGCCTAAGGACATTTATAGGAAGCAGTAATTTGAGCTCCATGCAGCACTAAAATATCGAGCCAACAGCAATGAAAATAGCACAGGTTTGTATGTATATAATTTTTTAGAACAAATAAAGTTTGCAGAACTGAATAAGTTGGAAAAGAAAATAATCTAATGAATGCAGGGTGTGTTTTTATACTCCGAATTTCTTCACTTTCATGCGTCTAATGAACCTGGTACGCGTGGAAAGAATAAATTATTTGAATTAAAATGAACACGAGACTTTGAATTAAAAAGGTGCTTACCGGATTCGGCAGGGGGTGTTGTGGGAGTGGTTTGTTGGCTTTGGTCAGTCTTCTCTTTCTCGTCAGCTTCGTCGTGGTCTGAGATTATTTCGGTTACACCCTCTTCGTTGTCTGACTGCGAGCCGTCACCTGCGAACAAAACTAATCTCTCAGGGACACTTGGAGATCTGTTGGCCTAAGTATACGAAATACAGCTTAATTCCGTTTGGAACAAGATAGCCAGAACAATTACTGTAGAAGTAGCAATCTCGAGACTAGGGTTTTGTCAAGTTGTGGTGTTCATTGCCGGACGAACTTCAATATGTACCGACACAATTATAAAATCAATGGATTTATTGTTAGATAATAAAGGCGTTTAGTACTAAACGTATTGTAAGAGACAAATTACATGTATTATTTAGATTGAACTCGATATTATTAACTCACAATTTATTGTATTGCTACATATTACATGGATTTGGTAAAGAACTAAATATTTGGTTTTGTTGGTTTTATATGATTTTTGAAATTTTCCAATTGCGCGTCTCTTTTAAGATTCGCTGGATTTGAAGACTTAAATGTCTCATTTTTGGCTGATACGTGCACCTTATTGTTTAAGTCAACCCAACACCTTTTCTCTAGCAATGACCTTTATTAAATAATTATTTCTATTACTTCCGAAAACAAGTTTTCCCAGAGCAATTTATTGGATAAATTTCTCACGTAGGTACAGTATTTTTATCTAATTTAGCCGCCCCCGTAGCGGAAGCATACTTCAACACATCTTGCTGTAGCGTTCCACTCGAAGGAAAAGGATCGATAGCATGTGACCGGAGATAGAAAATTTTAACTTGTGTGTATAGCAATCGTTTGCTTAGACGAAAACCGTTATGAACATGATGTTCTTTGCTCACCGAGAGCTTTCAAGAGAAAATATATACAGTAAACATTTTTGTTTTTATTACTAAATGTAGCGCGTTATATGGCTTTTCATGTGGTATGAAGGTTACTCTATAAATTTCAGCGCAGAAAAGTCATCTGCATCTTCTTTGTATTAGTTCTCTACCGGTTTATGTTATTTGTACTGTATTTTCATATAATTTGATGAGATTGTTTGTCTTAAGGGCGTCTCTACTTTTTGATAAACTCTGCTATACATTTGAATACATATCTGTTGGTGTTCCAACATAATGCATGTACCCTTTGTATGTCAGCATTAAGTTTTAAAATCTCAACGTGATAATTGAATAATGTAATTTGTTTTTTAAGTTAAAGTCTGCAAATAAATATTATTCTTCTAATTCTCATTATTAAATGAGCGTTTTGAATTTCTTTTAAGAATTTATTAGCAATACCAGAATTTCATTCACATTGCAGAATTAAATCATTATGCGTTTATTAAGATTTTGTAGCCACAAGTATCACGTAGATATTGAACTGAAGTACATACGAGCGCCTTTAAGTTGTTACAGTAACTAGAAAAGAAAAATGTTTTTGGAAGACATTGTTTTATTGCTTTTCTAAACATATTCGCGTTTTTGACCATCTAGTTACAGCAATAAACATGTGCCTTTTTTGGGAACATATCTTTTCTACAGCTAAATTATAATGCAAAATCAAATGTATTGCCTCTCTACGATATGCCTAAGAATGCTTCTATCTCACTGTAGGCCCTAAGCAGTTGTACAATTAAGTCCAAAATATTATTGGAATGTCACAACATGCTTAACGACCTGGCGACTCTGAACCAGATCACTCTGGTCTGGGTACCAGGACATGAGGGGCATGGAGGAAATGAGATAGCAGACATCTACGCAAAAAAGGGGCTGAGAGAAACTTTGCTGGACCTATCCCATCTTTTGGGTTTAACAAAGGTCTCCTTAAAGGGGAGATAAAGAAGTGGACAGCATCCATCACTACAAAATACTGGAATGACACTAGCGGGCTGGAACATTCCAAAAAGTTTCTGAGCTTCGACGCTAGGAGGGCGGACCTCGCCCTAAAACTGGACAGGAGAAGCTTAAAGACACTGACGGGGGCACTCACAGGCCACTATATCTGCAACAAGCACCTACACAAAATGGGCTTATCCAACACGGACACTTGCAGATTCTACGGTAAAGAAGAGGAGTAAATGGAACACTTGATAACTAATTGTGGGGGACTGGGCCACAGGAGATACAGAATACTACTTGCATATACGCTGAGTGAAGAGGACCTATTAACACTCCCACTGAAGGAGCTGATCCTGTTCCTAGACGTATTAAACAAATAAAAACAAGGGGAACCTCAATAGACAACGTGGTCGCAGTGCAAAGGGCTATTTTGGGCCAGGCCCACCTCATTACATTACATTACATCTTACTGTAAGTTACATGCCTTCTTCAATCATGTTGCGTACAGTATCTATGTTATTTGGAATAACAACCGATATTAGTCGAGCTACACGCAATTCTTCATTGATGGACGCATGATCACAACGAAATTCTAAACCAATTGTCTTTTCTGATGGTGCTTCATTACTAACAGTTGAACGAAGCGATTCTATGTATTGTTGTTGAGTTAGGCTTCTTCTAAGATCGTAAAAATCATCAAACGAAAACTTTCCCGTGAAATTCCCATTCTCTCACAAAATTGCTTTTTTAACCGTTCGCTTTAATAAATGTCAAATTTTACGAAAATAGTAATTCAGGTAGAAGTAACGAGTACAACGTAACTACAAACTTCAGGAGTAACAACGTGTTAGACTCTCGGGGAGGCCTAGGTGAAAAGACCTAAATTTTGCTAATATCGTTTATTGCTGCTACAGAATTCTCGTCCTCGGATTAAGGGCATTCTCAGTGTAGGCAACCGTGATATTATGATCCCCACAAATTACTTGGAAAATTCGTAGTGAAAAATGCAATGAAATTTAAAACTCTTAAATTTAAAAATTGAAGGAAACTCTAACCTCATAGCGGCTGACACACTTACCGGTGATAAGTCACACGGTTGCCTACACTGAGGATGCCTTTAATCTGTGGGGGAAATTCTGTAGCAGCAATAAACGATATTAGCAAAATTTAGGTTTTTTGTTTGACCTCCTCGAGATTCTAACACGTTGTTACTCCTGAAGTTTGAAAATAGTAATGGCACATCTTAATTACTAACAGTAAGTGGTCGTTTGTAAAGACATAACCGGCGCCCCCGTAGTTACGCAATGTTTGTGGATAGAATGTTAAAAGCTCTTTGGTAATTGAAAAAGATAATTGGACTGCATCTAAGGTTTTTCCTGGAAAATCAGAAGTTTGATGAAGCCTTTGTTGATTAATTCTTGCTTCTTGCGGTACTACTGTGTTTGTGTTTTCTTAAACCTCTCGCTAACATACAAAATATTTTCGATCGATGTCGTAATATTCGAAAAATAAAAGAATTTTATGTATCTCTTTCAATAAAAAAGTACCCCTAATCTGTTTTATGACATAGTAAAACTTGTTTTACAATAACTTCCTGGAAGTAATAGGAATATAGAGTCAGTCGCAATAATTAACTTCCAACGACGGTTAGTTATTGTCATTTCATTAGCCCATTTTGTATTTACATTTTCGTCCTCAATAATACTTTTCAGCTTAATAAGCAAATTGTAAATACATTTATTTTTATTTATACCCTCGTTTTACTCTGTGGTCTATCGATTTGGCAACTAATTGCGAATTATACGGGTAAACAATTTTAGCGGAATCTTTAGGTATTTATATGTATATTGAAAAATCAAAGCCATACTGTCATAAGTTCTTCAATTGTTATTCGAAAAAACGGTTGTTGAATTGTGTTTGACATTGATAGAGAAATGGAAAATCAAAACAAGCGTTTTGTCACATTAGTTACGTGTACTCTGTCTTGTATCCCACCTTTAAAAAAGCATTAGTGACCAAATTGGTTCGCCTAATTGCGTTTGGCGATTTCTCACTAAAGGGCGAGCAAGATTCAAGTTGTCCAGTTGAAGTTGACAAACAAATCAAAGCAATAAGTTATTCAAATCATCATGGTACAACATTTCCGACAGCAGAGATTGAAACAGATCGTGGAAAAAGTAAGGTTTGAGAAACGAGTGCATCATAAGTTGTGTAAACCGGACTAACGCTGTCATCCCTTGGAAGTTTAATGTCGCGCCTTGCACGTATGTGAGAACAAACGGTGGAGTGACAGCGTTAGTCCGGTTTATACTACTTTGTTTGTGGAACCTTAGTAATAAAGTAGACGAATGAGCTCCAAATGCAGCCAAAGTTGATATTTTATCACGCAGTAAAATAACCAGTGCAAATTCAACAACTAAATAAAGTGAAAACTGTAATTGAAGGAAAACGTCCAGAATTGGAAACACTTGTGTTCTATAAGATAACCATTTGAGACGTATCAGCTTGCACATCAGAAAGCAGCTCTGCAATGCGAACATAGTAGCTGCATTTTATTGTATAAATGTATCACATTAGTATCCCTAATATATGCATATAATATTTGTTTCATCAGCATAATTCACGATTAGATAGCTTGAAGCAGATATTGTAGTGTAAATGTAAATATAAAAGTATTAAACCATATAGGTCCTATTAGGCAACATTGTGGAATACCTCAAATTATTTTTTTTGCTTCTGAGTAAATAATTCCTGCATTCTTGGTGTTTCTTACCACTTGCTTTCTATTTGATTGGTAGGACCTGAAAAGATTATTTGGGACTTCTCTAATGCCAAAAATATTCAATTTATTCGAAAGAATACTATAACCTACCTTATCAAAGCGTTCTCTAAATTCAGGAAAATACTATAAGATGTCAATACTGGTAGATATTGCTCAGTATATTGGAATAAACTGGTTTCTACAGATTTGTTTTTGGTATAGCCGTGTTCAGATTCATTAAAAGGTTACATTTAGCTTTACCATTAGAATTGGGAAAATATGAAGTAACCGTATTTTCGCAAATTAGAACTGAGGTAAAAAGGTTTGAAGACTTCAATTATATTAATATGGAATTAATTATATTCCACTTTGTATTGGTTTTGTTACCCGACAATGATTTTTATTACTATAATATTGTTGCTTAATAGTTTGGAAAGTGTTTGCTTGTGTGATATGTGTTGATATGCTTTATAAACAGGTAAATATGATGCATGTAGAGATAAGATGATATAGCGCTACATTATTTCTTTAGCACTGTATCTCTCGTGAGTTCAATCATAATCATTTAATTTTATGTTTAAGGAAACAATTATTGAAGTGTCACAAGAAAATATTTAGAAAATCATTTAACTTCAACATTTGTAGAACCATAAATTTCATTCCAAAACTTATCAGATCTACTAGCATAGAATTTAGTTTTGGTCAGGATATTAAATCTTCGCAAGTAAACATATTCGTCTGTATTCTCCGATTTTTCTGAAAAAACAAAAGTTATCCCAGAATTATAATGCAATTTTTATGTAGCGTATCCAACAATCTGAATTGGAATTATTAGCAGTGGACGGGAAGCAGATATTGGAAGTGTTTTGGCTGCGTTATTAAGAACTGGAGATCGAAAAGAACGAACAAAATCGTAATTTGCGGTGCCAATCTAGGATAGACATTTCAGGATAAAAGAAGTACGAGAAACTTTAATAAATGCAACTAGTTTGGGAGCACAATATAATCGCTTTCGGTCAAATTAGTGTGAACTTTCGTCATACCATGCGCTACAAAAGTTTTAGAAATCGAATACATACTACATATTTGATTCATTATTGATACATTATAATAACAATACAATTAATTACTGATCGTTATATTGTTCTTTAAAAATTAACATTGTGCCTTTAGACACCTCTGGTGTGCGATTAGATATTAGTGGACAATGAATAGAACCAATGCTAACGTAATAAAATTATTTGTAAGTGGCTACGACTTCATAGTTCGCGATGTTTTTGCACGGAAAGGAGTTGTTTGGCACATGAAATTGACCGATCAAAGGTCTGGGATAATCAACTATTGTAATTTGGTTTTCATCAAATTGGCTCTAGTTATGGAAAAATACTTATCTACTGATTATGCTTCAATCGCAATAATATTTTATGTACAACCAGAAACACTCAACATATTAATATCCACGGAAAAGCACCCGTAGCTTGGCAATAGCTAAAAAAACCTAGAAGGTGCAAGTTAGTAATCAATAAGCAAATTCCATATGGGAGAGTAAACACTTGTCAATACAGGGTAAAAACAGAATTTATAAAACTAGCGTAACACATATTATGTAATATATAGCAGACAAGGGCAGATATCTAAAACACCAAAAGGCTGTTGAGAACTACTGAGATGCGTACATTTAGAATCATTGCTGGCTATACGCTCGACAATGAGAATGGAATGCACATATAAGATGTATGATTGAAAACGCAGAAAACTCACTGAAGTAATCAGTATGGCCCCAAGGCTAAAAAGTTTGGAGACCCCTGCTCTAGGCGATGGCAATCCATATGCCAGCAATAGGAATAATGAATTAACAAGCTTTAAGTTTTAATAAAGAAGAAGAAAACTGTTCCTCTCTTCATTTCTTTTTCCCAGCTTATTTTAGATTAAAGTTATATCAATCATGTTAACACCTATTGACACTATATTTTGTTGCTAACGTTTACAAGAAATACATTACTTGAACAGACCAACGAAAATACTCAACTAATCTTTCAGAAGACAATCTAACACATACATTTTATGGGGGAAGTAGATGGATTCTTGGATAAAGATTAAGTTCGGTTTCAGTCACATGTTTTAATAACTAGCTTTCCAAGTCTATAACAGACAAACTTCTGACGATAGTGTTTAGAGTCGCAATCTTCATTAGTTTAATGCGTTTAATGTCAACTTGCGAGTATTGAATTCATTCATTTTAGTTTCGGCCTGCAACGAAAACAACAACAATGACATGTACATTTTCCCGTCGTAATGCTTCCATATACAATTAGTTGATCTATGCAAATATTAAACCATCGTTCTGTAAAACAGTTCCAATTTCTTTGTGTAAACAATGAAATAATAATTACTGTTTTAGTGTGATGTTTCATATATTTAGACTATGTATGAGCAACCTCCGGCCCGCGGGCCACATGCGGCCCTCGAGTAAGATTTGCCCGACCCGCTACTGAATTCTTTCGTTGCATATTAGCACGGCCCCTCTAAACTTAATTCATAATGAATCATAAGGATACTACAAAAATGTATATTTTTCAAGATTACTCGCAGCATAAAACTTCTACAAAAAAGGTTGCCCATGCCTGATTTAGACTAACACAAGTTTATTTTTCTAAAAAGTTAGTGGCTACTTTCAGTGTAAAGTAACTACAGTCACTTTTACCACACCCTGTATAATTTTCAATTAGCGTTTTCCCTTATACATATTTACTAGATCAACCTACGTTAGATATTTTCCGAGATCTCTACTGTTCCAGATATAAACTTCGCTTTGTGCTGAAATAGAATAAAGCATTCAGTTATCGTTTGATAACGGTCACAGGTTTTCATTCACCAAAGGGTGCGTCGTTGTGTAATGCCTTTTAAAGGTCAACTATGTGTTCTGTTGCCCCTAGTTTTCAACCCGTCATTATCTTTAAATTTACTATTACAGAAGCTCGAAGGGACAAAGGTGACCCAGTGCCCTTTAGGAAAAATTATCTGGGTAGAAATCCATAGGATTACGGAATTATGTTTTATGGTTTAGTTTGTCTAATATGAAGTTGCTGTTTCCTTTTTTAATTTGTTACTCATAATTGAACTTTATTTTTCACAAAATATTTTTAGTTGATTTCGATAACAGAAACCTTCTCTTGCTGCTGGATGATGCAGTTTTTCTCGAGAGGTTAGTAGGTTCTTAATTTTGACCAGTTTTTAAGTCAATTTTGTACAAACTTTAATGAGAAGATTGTGCCCAAGGTGAAAGAGAATATAGAAGTGTTTACTTCAGAACGATTGATACAGATGTGCATTCGTTCAGAGCAAATTCTAAAGCAATTATCTTTAGTTGGAGATAGTAAACTGTCAAACTGTAATGTATATTTGGGGATGATTAATCGTCCGGGGTTAGTATTTTGAAGCATAGTAATTACTTCGGGTTGTATAACACTCACCATTCACCGTTCTTTGCTCTTATAAAAAATTATAGCTATCTGCGCGGGTTTTGAGGTAAACGTTGCGACCGGCTTCTATATACCATATACAATGCAAACGGATTCTACTCATTCTGAAACACACAAATAGCGCATTGAGGTTTATTTTCGGGTCTATAAGAGTCAAATCATGTGTCTTCACTAGTTACGATGCTGTAAATGTTTTTTGAACTCCCACTGTTGAACCTGACTTAAAGTGTTCCGACTGAAATTGAGGGGATTGAGTTTCTTGAAATCCCCATAAATGTTTGCCATATGCCATATGTCAATCGTTTCTGATCACCTGGCGCATAGTTTCGATGCTTCTCTAGGTGACTGGTGTTTTTTATACATTTGTCGTTGAAACTAGTGTATCCATGTTGGAATTGGGAGTCCGAACGAGTAAAATGCCGTTTGATGTGGTGGTAAAAAGTTATTGGTAAAATCACAATATTGCGGCTGATTTTGGTGACCAACGTTTCATCTATAGCACCCTGTATGATACACACAACATTTGACATTAGTGTCAGAATAAATGTAAATCATTAAAGCAGATTCTAAATGCTGTGTAATACGATTCAACAAAGTTTGCTACTTGAATGAAACATGTTATTTCTTGTAGATCTTTTGGTGGTGAATCCAAATTCGCCCGCAGAATTGCTGTAGCACGTTAGAATTTTGAGATATCCTAGCCTCAACCTGCCTTGTGGTTATATAAGAAGAACAGTAAAGTTTATTATTATTATATTTATTATATTTGTCATTTAGTACTACTCTTTCCTTTCGAAATCCATTTTCGTTTGTTTCGATCCAAGTTTTGTTTTTCTCGGGATACCAATTTCAATCTATAGTACTTCGTAAGCATCATGCATCATAGTCTAGTGTCCTGTTCTAAGCATTTTTTTAGATAAAACTCAAGTGGCATCAAAAAGTCAAATTTTTTGAATTGTGTAATCGATACGTATTTGAAAAAAAGAGTACATAAGTATGTATATCATGTAAATAGTGTCATTGCGTTCACTAATGAAAGCCAAAGTGCGTGAGAGTATTTGTCTTATAACCGTGCGTAGATACTTCTAGATAAGGTACTGTATGATGCCTAAGCAGATAGTATAGATGTTTGTAAACAAGGTATTATCGCGTACCTAACAGACTTCGAATATTTATAAACATGTACGTGTAGGTGCAGATGTAGTAATAACCAAATACGGGTTTTGTAATTTGTATCGCTTTATAGGCAGTCACGTTAAGTTATCAAAAAGGAATTTATTATGTGCTAAACGTTGATATACTCGAAGGACGACGAAAGACGATTTAAAGAGGTTTGTGCGTGTGTGACAGACAACCGTTGATTTTCCAATTGTCACCTATAAAATTACTTGGCACTAATGCAATGTAAATTTTGTAGATTAATGTGGCACTAATAGACATACTCAATTAATTTTTTATACGTTTGTGATAATTAAATGATTAAACTTACAGCGAAACGTCTAATGCGTCTAATGATGTAAATGCCTTTTAGAGCAATACAATTCTATTAATTAACCGACTCCTATTCTAGTCGAATTGTTGGGTTTTAGTGCGGGAAGATGCCCATCGAGTCAATTGCGAGTTAATCACTCTAAGTCAGCCCGGTCAGCATGAACTGAGGGAAGATAAAAAATTAATCGTTAGCAGATTGAGGATTGGTGATTGGCTCAGGAAGATATTCTAACTGCTTTGGGAATAATGCGTTGTTGCTTTAAGTCCTCTTACCGTCCCTATCGTTATGACTAAACATTGTAACCAAATATTGACAAGGCGTGATGATGCGATATTCATTCATTAGACAGTAAACATAATAAAAGAATGTGTTGTCTATACAACCGTACGTACTACTAATGATTTTGGAGTGTTTTTGTCTATGATAGTCGATTTCCATTAGTATCTAGTTGTTGGGGTACGAAAATAGTTCTTTAGATATATAATGTCCTTTAATCTAATCCATGTACAACAAGGTCTTTCCAATGCGGTTTTCATATATCAACACATTACTCAAACAACAGTTCCTTGAAGAATTTGCTTTAGTTATCCAGTTTTAGCTATAATTGAACACGTTTTATATAATCGGTAAAAGTTGTATCTTTCTCTATACACTTTGGTAATTTTCCTATAAGAAATATAGAGTAACTTAATAAGAATTAACAAGAACTTAACAAGAATTTATTATTTTATCAATACCACGTAGCTAAACTGGTATATTCAATACGGAAGATTATTATTATTCATGTTTTCTTTTTACTTGTTATTGTTCAATTATGTTGTTATGACTTTGTTAATTGTTTCACATAAATAATATCTCGCACAACATCTGTGAATCTGTCGGTATATTGAGTTCTTCCCAGAAACTAAATTTTAAATATGTATTATTGATAGATTCCTAGCTTATTTAATTCTATTAATTTCCTGAATTGGCGAGATGTTTAATGGTATAAACCATTACTGCTTCTACTTATTGGTTTTTATTACAGCTACTATAATAGGAAGTTTATTTCATGATTGCAGCAATTAACAAAATTTGTTTTATATGGATTGCATTCTGTTGCTGTTTGCTAAGGAAGGGAATGGGACAGAAAGATGAAACTTAATTAAAGGGATTGGAAAAATTACTCCCAGAGCGGACGTAAGTGGATGGCAGAAGATGAGAAAATGTAGAAACATCGTGCAATGAATTAACGCAAGTTTTCTCGGAGGAAATATACTGTGAGCTTACACACACTTCTTGTCACGCTGTACCGACCGATTTGCTTAAACTGATATGCATAAATTTAAATTTCTTCTTCGATGCTAAAATTACCTTGCCGCAGTTGGAGTAACCGGGATAAAACCCAAATAGGAAAATTTTTGTTTAAGAAAAGAATATCCTTTTTTAATCCCATATTCGTCATGAATTTAACCGTTTCAAATTGAAGTAAGAATACATCAATCAGAATAGAGTGGAATATGTAAGTGGACGTACAAAACCCATGTATCAGCATCAGAAACAATGAAATGACACATACGAAATTGAATCCATGAAATGTTACGCCCGTCAACCTTCAACAAACGTTATACAGTGTCTGGAACAGTTAATTTAATGGATCTTGTGTATCGTGCACCCAGCGTTGTAGTTTTCTTCACCATCAGGATTTGTTGGCGTTGAGATCGGAAACCTCTATTGAACTTTCCGGCTGTCTTCTGATTAATTGCACGCTGAATATGTCATTATTTATTAGATATATGTACATATACAATGCATGGCTAAACTATGGAATAAATTCAGTAAAAGCGAAATACAATTTTGTGGGAAGATACTCCTTTGAAAATGTTAGTTCTATGGTTTGTGTAAACTCTTGAAATGCTTATTTCTCTGGAAGAAAACGTTTACACCTTATCAAATCTAACTTGAGTACTCAAGGTTACTTTGGCGTAGACAAGCCCCTTACTTGCTTAGCTACCGTTTTATTGCGTCTTGGAACTTCAAGATAAATTTGATAAGTTGTACCTCAACTATTGGTCAACAATTTCAACGGTAATATTATTACTTAAGCAAGTACACGTAATAGAAATGGCAGAAAAGAATACATCGTACAGAATAAACTTAACCTTATTTTCGTGTATTGTAATATGCTGATTTTTGCTTGACTTTTATTATATATTTCTGTGTTACTGACATCAATCACATAAATCGCAAACTAGAAGTAAAGGCACCAGCATTAAAGTCACCCGAACGGATGATATCGTTTACAATTTTATTGGTATATTAAACATAAACATTTGTAATTTTTAACTACAGAAATTTTCATTATCATGTATATATGTATGTAGGTACATACATTAAATGAAAGTTATTTGATTTTATTTATTTTCTTTGCTTTTTATATTCTTTTAATAGATTTACTATTGATGTAATCTAAAAAGGTGTACAAATATTCCAATACATTTATTTTTGTCAAAATCCGTAGATACTTCTACAACCTGCTCGAGAGTTCCCATTGTAGCAAGTTGTTCCAAGATACGAAGAAGGGTTTGTTCGAAAGGTTTTATTCGTCTTGGATGGTATACATAACCTCAATCGGTTTCACTGAAGAAAATCGATAATTGGATATAAAAATTTGGGAGATTCTATATTGCAATTATTTACTCTACAACAATGATCAACAATCAACAATGATTGATGAAATTTTAATCTCTTATAAATTTCTTCTGAGTTACTGCTTAGATATGTTTTTTATATTTTCTTGATGCTGATGATTTTCTTTTAATTCTTTCGTTCCACCATTTTGTCTATTTTTCCTTCGGGTTTTATTTAACCATATCGCAGGCTAGTTTCGATGATTTAGCAATTACTTCTTTATATATTTGTCACACCTCTTCAACATGTTTACTGGTCATATTTTCTTAGTTTTCCCATTTCGTTAGCAATTTCTTCTCTATATTTCTCAGCTAACAGTTCTCGTAAGTTCTGTTCTGATACTTCAATTTTTAATATATATCTTTTAATTCTCTGTAGCTCCTATTCTGTTTTCTTTATGCGTGCAATAACTAAGTCGTAGCCAATAGATGTTTCAGCACTTCTATGTGTCTAGTGTCGCTTTTCATGAAGCTAAATACCAAGTATTATTAAAGATTTCACTTTAACCAACCCGATCAAAACATCTACATTTCTTTTATGAAGTAAAATGTGCAGATTCGATAGATGTCAACTATTTAAATGTTGGTTCTAGCGCTAACAAAACTACGTCGAAGAACGCAATGAAAGATTTCCTAGCTTTAGAGTTGCAACTACAAGGGAATGTCAATTACAATATGATCAAAAAACCACCTTAGAATGTATTTTTCATATATGAAGCAAAAATTCGAATCTAGTATCGAAACCCTTTGTAAGTTTTACCCTATTCCTTAGTAACTTGCTGTTTGTCTCTATGAATTACCAGATCGGCGTCAAGCACTATTATTGTTTGAAACCAGTCGCAATCTTGCCTATAATTTCTTTGTACATTTGTTTTGCTCTTTAAAAGTTGTATAAGTCGTCACAAAAACTCTAGTGAATTCGTGTTGAGAATAATGCAGTGCTCCAGCATTAAAAAATCGGTATCGCGTTAGTCGAAAAACATTCGGGAGACTGGAATGGTGGTATATGCCTTTTCTTCTAAACTGTAACCTAGACGTGGCAATGTGTGATAACCTTCGGCATCCCAAAATAATTGACCCAATAATAAATTTGCTTCCACTTTTCTTTAAATTTAAAAACGCAAGTATTTTCCTTTTAAAAGATAGAACTACTTTTTCGTTTTTTAATTATATCCATTGAAACAGAAATCTTTAGTTACAAATTAAGTTCCATCTCTTTCACAGAAGTTACAAATGGGTGTTTCCCTTTTCTCTTTGAACTGAGCTTTTAGTACATCTGCCTATTGCTCACAGTTTTGGATTCATCAGATAATTCTATCCGCTCAACTTCTAATTTTTGAAATGAAATATTTGCTATATATCCTGCAACTTTGGCATCTTCACAGTGCAGTGAGATTACGGAGTGTGAGAGTAGTTAGACTTTCATAAAGTTTTATATCTGACTGATCGTACGTCACTAAAACGCCACTACAAGAATCATCTTAATCACGCGAAATGTGATTGCAAACTGAAGCGAATAAATATCAAAAGAACAACAAAAAGCGAAATATAAAACAAGCACAATCGTCTTAGAACTTGTAAAGTGCATCTTGAAAGATCTGATAAGATTACGTTACTGTCAGTGGTAATCCAAGTATGATTTTAATTTGTAAGAACAATAGAATTTGAAGATACGTACTCGAGAAAAGACAATTTTGAAACGGCGAGGGTTACAGATTACTTAAAAGAGATACGAAGGAATTGGCAAACGAAGGACGAAGGAATCGTCATAGAGAAAGAAATGCACTGTGGGCAGAAGTGTATCGCCATTGATGGCGATTATGTAAATATTCATTTGTTTCATCGCATCTTTCCGCGTTATGTACAAAATATGTGGTCGTCTTCCGTAGTAATATACAATCAACTATTTAGAAGGCAATATTATTGGACAAATTCTGTATACACGCGATTCTTTCGAAACGGGAAACGTAATGAAAAAACTAGTAGAATGTAGTTTTAATTTTATAATCCTAAATTGACAATTGCACTATTATATATCTTCTCGCGAGTGCTAAAGTAGTAAAAATCATAAACATAATTCTAAATGTTTCTGCAGTAATTAGCGAGTGATATGGTTTACCGACAATGTAATTTATTCACATCGTCTGATAGCCTTTACAATACTCAATGCATTGGAACACAAAAGGTGAAAGCATGCTACTCTATATGTTTAGGAAATGGGGGCAATATTGTTTTTGTGCATTAAAGTATCTACAATTTATATCCATTAAATTATAATATTATAATTTTAGATTTGGTCATATTTAGTAATAATTTTACTCACTCGTGATTCGGGAAAGTTTTTAATATTCGTGTAAATTATTTACGTACGCTTGTTGTTTGATAAATACGCAATCCTTAATAACTTAAACTATTGGTAAACTAAAACTGAACCACAACTAATAATTGAGCACTTGACACTGTTCTCGTTGTTCACTGCCTGCTTCCAATTTAATATCACACCTACTACGTATCTATCAAGCATGCTCAAATCTATTGATGATAATTGATAAACGGTTAGTATTATCCATATAGCGACCAGATAAGTCTTTTATTAATGTTTTACCTTGCATATGTGTCACATTATACAATAATATATGTATGCAATACGATATTTATCAATAGTTAGGTGTTTGCCGTTGATTACAATTACGTGAAATATTATTCATCAATTATTTTGAAATGAAACAGAATCGATTTTACACGGTATTTAGCAAATTTCGTGCTGTTATCAGTTTGGCATAAATCTTATGTAAACGGGAAGATTATATTTGCGATCAAAAATCTATTTCCTTTGATAAACAACTTGAACGCAAAGATAACAAAAAGTGGTAGTATTGTTTTTTGAAGTCAAATATTAAAAATTAATATTCTACATAGGATATGTTAAAACATACCAATTTTTGTGTACTGGTATGCTAGTTCCAAAACAAGCTGTTATTTATTTTTTACATAAACTTTTCATCGCCAGTCACCAAAGTCATTGTACATCGAAAATGTGCTTTTTGCAGTATAATTATTAGGTCGGTACGGAAACATCTACATTGGAAAAGGCATGAAAAATTAATAAGTATTCTACCAAAAATAAATCTTATTTCACAATAGAGTCAATTCAAATTAATAAAATCAAGAAAACGTAATAATATAATCTTACAAAAGTGAACGTACACTAATAAAATAATTTAAACTAGGATCGCCTGATGATCGAAATTCGACCATATCTACATATATATTAATACCCAGTCAAATATAGACAATCACACCTGATTTACATTGAATCTCTATCTTATATGATAGATCTCTACCACTAATAGGTCAATAAAACAAGGCTGGTTTGAACGATAGTTATATTTTCACAGGCATTTGGTTGGCATCGAATGAAACGGTTTTATTATATTATTATATTTTTTATTACCGTTTCATTCGATGCCAACCAAATGCCTGTGAAAATATAACTATCGTTCAAACCAGCCTTGTTTTATTGACCTATTAGTGGTAGAGATCTATCATATAAGATAAGTATAAAAAGGTCACGAAATATATATATATATACATTTTATTGAATCTTTATTGTATTTTCGAGTAAAATAAAATAAAAATCGCGCTCTACTTTTTGAAAAAATCGTTGAAAAAGAAATTGAAGTTTCCTAGGTGGATAGAATCTAATAAATTACCACGGCGAAATATATTATTTTTGAATAATTTTCCATGAAATGAAATATATTTGCTAATATTGTGCACGAAGAGATTGAAAAAAAAGGACATGAGCAGGACTTGAACACACATCACCCACGGGTGTAAACCCTAGACCTTATCCACTGCACTACGAGCGCTTCGTTAAACAACACTTAAAATTAACGATATAAGGGACAAATAGGAAACTGCAATTCCTTTTTCAACGATTTGCTCAAAAATAAAACACGTTAGGGCAAAAGCTCATACCTAGATATATAAGACCCATGAAAATCCTGGTGTCCCGCTTTTTAGCGGCGAATACACAAATATAAATGCTTGGCACGAACGGATGAGCTGAACATATCATTATTTTACTCACTCGCAATGTATTGAAACGCGAACTTAATCCACTTGATCTTCTTCTGTGCAATTAATATTATGCCACGCAATTTTTGTCCGTTTCACGAACGCATTTACTATAATAATATGTCAGTACTTGACGTGGATGACGTACATATATCACGTTGGTGTCATTGTGACACTTAAGCTCATTTACAATATGTAATATATGCACTATGTTACAGACTCTCACCTGCGTTCCACTGCCCGTATCGCGATGAAACATACATTCGACAAATCTGCATTGTAATACGAAAACAACGATATATGTACCATCGCGATACAAGGAGGGAACACTCTAAAATGTGTACGAGAAGACGACCCAGTGCGTATTAATATATAAATAACATGAACTAAATAAAAAGTAATATTTTGTAGGGCATCCTTTAGCCTCAAGAACAGCAGCTAACCTTCGTGGTATGGAAGATACCCCTATTTATCTATAAAGTTCGCTGGAATTTGATGCCATTCTTGTAATTTCCTTTTAGATACTCCCATATACGCTCAATCGCAATAAAATCTGGCGACTGAGGCGGAGAATGAAGATGTTGGGGCACATTATACAATAGCTATTCACGCACGATGAATGCCGTATGCTTAGGATCTTGATCTTGTTGGAATATCCATTCTTTTCTTAGTTGCAGTTTTTCAACATCAGTTTTTAAATGGCCTTTCAAAATGTTTAGATACGATTTCTTATCCATGATACCTTCAATAAACACAAAACTCCCCAGTACAGTGGCTTACGTGGATACCAAATCATAACGGCTCTTCCACGTTTCACAGTAGGCACAGTGTTTTGAATATGAAAGGTTTTTCATGGTTTTCGCCGGACCTTCCCTCTACTATCAAAAGTAAAAATGGCGAATTTACTTTCATCTGTAAATGCCAAAATTCCATGCCTTTATTTTAGCGCTCTTCGGCCAACTGTACTCTTTCGATTAGTCGATTAGTAGTACTAACTAGGGGTTACATGTGAGGAATTTGGCTATTATAGCAACGTTTTCCTAATATTCTTCTTATACACCCTGCATTAACATGTTTTCCTGTACATTTTTCTACTTGTGTGACTATGGTTGGAGCAGTTGTTCTTGGATGTTTATGAATTATCTGCAAAAACACTTCTTTCGGCGGCCTGTTAATTTCTTTGGACGCCCTGTTCGATGTATATTTTGAATATTTCTGGTGCTATTAAATTTATGTATAATGCCTTGCACTGTAGAATATGCCTTGCCAATATGATCAATTTATCTCAAAGATTTCTTTCGTAGAGCTTCACGAATTCACTAACTCATGAATTTCTTTAGGCCAACTATGTATAAATTCTTGTAGATAGTAGTCTGACATGTGGGATGACACACACACAGGGTATTCACCAGTAACAAATGGGGGTATTACAGATTTATATTGTATTTTATTAGTGTACGCTTTTCTCACTTTTGTGAGAAAACGTAATAATAATTACTAATTTGAATGGACTCTATTGTGAAATAAGATTTATTTTTGGTAGAAGTCTTACTAACTTTTATGCCTTTCCTAATGTATACGTTTCCGTATCGACAGTAATATTTATATCGCAAAAAGTGCATTTTCGATAGGTGTACGATGAGTTTCGTGAGTAACTGTATATGCTTATATGGGATCAGGAGAGTTTAGCGTATATCACAGGTTACTGCTTTCCGCTGAGACAAAACACGAGTCGACACTAGAATGTAATTGAACGAAAATGAAGAAGATAACATATCTTTTCTTCCGTTTATTAGAGACACGATCATCGGATAAATCGATTTTTGTTTCTAATTGCGAATTTCATCTCACATATTACTTCATTTTGGTATCGTCACCGCGTAAATGATGACGTTATCGACACATTTTTCATGGAACATTCTGTATATTTTCTTATTTCTAGATTCTACACTAAATGCAATATTAAATGCAAAATTAGTTTCCTAGTAGGTAATAGGAGTTATGGTAAACCAGGCAACACAAGGTAACTATACTACTATCAAGTTCAGCAAGTTTCCGGAAAATATGTGAATTAAATTGAATAACATACTACGTCATACGATATCAACCAATAAAAAGCCCAATATTACCAGAGTACTCTTTCTGATACAAGTTGTCCTACTTTTTTATTTAAACGCTATCTGCATGACTTATATGTGCCTGGACAATAAATGAAAAAGAAGAACGAAAGGTAAGCACCACTGAATAAAAAAGCTAAACAAAATTTGACAAAATAAGGAGTTAAGTATTGAGACACCTAGTTTGACAAGAATCAATAACGCATACTGAGAAAGAATAACTTCAGTGACATGGGCATATAACCACAATGTGTTTAAGACCAATATTTCAAAGAACATATGACATTAAAATAGGGAAAATGACTAGAAGAGAATGGTTAAGGACTGATTGGATCCAAATAGAAAATCTGAGTGGACAAAGAGGAAACGCTATTAGCACGTTCGCTTCCGTTTTGCGGCGACGAGTTTTGGATTGCATGTGTTGGCGGGTAGTTGCAGCAAACATTTTAAAAGAATGAACAAATTGAAACTGTACAGAAAGAAATAGAAGAATGGTTGGGATTTGGCCCATGTTTGTGGTGCCAAATAAAATGTGATGTGCCCCTCCCCCAATTAATTGATTGAAATAAATCTATTTATGAGTTTTATTAAATTAACGTCCGTGTATAATGAATAAAATTGAATACAAAATTGTTGATTACACTTAAATTGTAATCTGCCTTTCTCAGTTACTACAATTCTATGATACCACTCTTAATAACCATCAAAATATTTAACATACAAAATTCGAGGCTCTACTTACTTAAATTCATTAGACAAATAAAAAAAAATCTCAAGGCTATATAGACTACAGCACTGTATTTTGAATTCAAATTGAAACAATCAAATTAGCGGTGAACAGATCAACTTAAACCATTGGCTGATAGAGTGTGCTTTTCGTAAGACACAATCTTAATTTATACATTTTCCTTCTAAAATCCTTAAAAACTTTGACGTTCTTCTGATGTATTCCGGCAAATACTTGTTTTGAATAAATCGCATGAAAACCTGCCCCAATTTTGCTTCCAAATAGATATAGATATATAGAACCTCAGGGATTCTAAATCACTACCATATAAAACTTTAATATTAAAACAATTAATTACGGCATGTTATGAAAACCCTTTATACATACAAAAGTATCACAACAATAAGTGTAGGTAGTCCACCACTAGTTCAAGATTTGAGAAACAAGGAGCGAAACTATTACACATTAACCAATTGGTTAGAATATTAATTAATTATATAATATATATATAGTATGTCCCCGGATTGAGTTTACAATAGGTATGAATGACCAAAAATTTTCGAATTGAAATTTCATATTTTGGGATTCCGCCCTGCTTGGTGTGAAACTTACTTTTAGTTTACTTTCGATTTTTTAAAGTCAAGTAGGCCTTTATAGTTGAGCAAACACTATTTTAGTTCTAGGTAAACTATCTTTTCCGTTCACAGTGCGCCAAAGTATTACTAAGAAAAGTTGTTCAGAATGAAAAGCTATGGCGTTATACAAATTTTCAGAATGATCGGCCTACTTTGATAAAATCCAGTGTTGGTCAGTTTCCTTTTGTCAACTTCATTTTCAACTTTTTGTCAGCTTGACTTTAAAGAAACAAATCTGCAATTAAAACTGCAATCATACCTTGAGATGGGTTAATGATCACAAAACCAAAAAAATATGTATAAGAAATTTTCAATTAAATTATTAAAACAAAAAACATTATTTACAAATTATTGTGAATTGGTTCAACCGTAAATTTGGTCACCGTTGGAATGGTCCAGTTTTATGGACCCAAGGAGCCCAGATTTCACTATTGCCGATTTTTATCTGTGGGGACGTTTAAAACAAGTAGTGCATGCAGAAAATTTACCCAATGATGCCGAGGTACTAAAAATCGCATAAGAGATGCTATATCCGCCTTACCAATTTAGGAAATCCGGAATAGCTTTAACCTTCCTATACTCACGCATACGGTCTGTGACACCGATTTATATAGTATAGTATACGTCTTTCATTTTGACGTGAGTATAGGAAGGTTAAGGAACTGCGACGGAGGATTGAATTATGCAGCGACGAAGGTGGATGGTTAATAGAATAACTTAATACTTGTTTTTTGTTTTAACAATTTAATTGAAAATTTCTTATACATATTTTTTTGTTTTTGTGATAATTAACCCATCTCAAGGTATGATTGTAGTTTCAATTGCAGATTTGTTTCTTTAAAGTCAAGCTGACACAAAGTTGACACAAAACGAAGTTGAAAATGAAGTTGACACAAAGGGAACTAACCAATATTGCATTTTATTAAAGTGGGCCGATCATTCTGAAAATTAGCATGACGCCGTAGCTTTTCATTCTGAACAACTTTTCTTAGTAGAACTTTGGCGCACTGTGAATGGAAAAGGTAGTTTACCTAGAACTAAAATAGTATTTGCTCAGCTATAAAGGCCTACTTGACTTTAAAAAACCGAATGTAAACTAAAAATAAGTTTCACACCAAGCAGGGCGGAATCCCAAAATATGAATTTCCAATTCGAAAATTTTTGGTCAATCATACCTATTGTAAACTCAATCCGGGGACAAACTGTATATATATATATATATATATATATATATATATATATATATTAATTAATACTGACAGTTAATACTTGACAACTGACGATTTGTGAGTTGCCTCTTATATTTTTAAAAGTTTGTTGTTGATTTTAATATGCGTATGTTTTCTGCGCAATTCCTGCTTTCTAATACAATCTGACAGATTTTTAAAAACTACTTATTCTATATTAAGCTGGTAGGTGACACCGTCTGTTCTACTTAACGTAAATCAACATGCAAATAATTTGCCGCTGGACATTATTATCGGTTCACAAAATTAAATCATTAATTACATTAGGAATGCTGTGTTGTATGTTGAGTCTAATATGCATTATGGAATTTACCTGTGGTTGATTCTATCCTTGGCCTGTAGAGTATTGTTGCTGTTAACTTCCACATTACTTCGTTACACCGTTAGATTTACTTTAATTATACGTAAAATAACAAGCAGACATAAAAAATTCTAAAACGGTATCTACATCTAAAGAGAATGTGAAATTGCTGAAAAACTCGTTGGCTATTACGTAGTTGTCATACTACTAAATTTCAAATTTTATCTGTCTGTACATATTTGAATTAAGATAATTTAAATAGCTTATAGCGTTATCGGATTATAACCTTTTCGCTCCGATTTTAACAATAAATATAAAGGCAAGCGTGTACTTGCAGTTAGTCTGCAAATCTGTAATAAATGGCTGTGATGCAAAAATAGTCAATAATAATTAAAGGAGTAGTAATAATGTCGATTATTTATTGTTAACTAACTAAACAATGACGCTCTTTCATTTCGAGTGGTTGCCTACATAGAAATCTTACTAAATAGCATCTACCCTGCTACAATTACATATGTAAAATTTTCAAATTTGATGACACAATTACGAAAATGGCATTATGGAAGCTGATAGAAACAAGTATAAACCACTGATTAGATTCACCAACAACAGAATATGACAAATTGAAATATCCTTGCTTTGGTCTATCTAGCACCATACATGATCCGAGCACCACTTAATTAAGCATTTATGTATACTTAAGGGATGTAATTAAGTTGTAAGATGAGGGGTAGTATAGGGGTATCTGACTAAGTGCTTAAAATAGAGACCTTCGTCAAGGTATATTAATGTCATTTCAAACAAATATTTTACCCCGTTGAGATAGGCACTATGAAGTATAGAATTTATAAAAGGTTACTTTGAGTCATCATCCTTTACAAGTCTGAACGTTAGTTTATTTTCAACAAGTGAAAACCCGTTTTAGTTCTTACTTACGTACTCTTAGAAAAATGTGTGAGCTTGTATAGGGGTCCAATGGAGACAAGAATGAACACAGTGCAGATTGCTCTACAGAAATAGCTATCTCTTTATATAAATGCAAATATCACGAATCGTCGCGCGTCATTTCAAATAAGTTGGATTTCTCTATTAAAATTAATAATATTTGAAACGGTGATTACGCTGTCTTCTAGTGCTTTTCAAACAACTTGTCTTAATGTTGTTATCTTCAGTGTTGTTAGTTCGTCCTAGACTCCATCTACAAAAGGAATCAACCCGTGAGTATATATGCAATGTGTTATATTGGACCCTCCTACAAATCGACAAAATTTCAATTTTCCGGTCCGCGTTGTCGGTGTTCCCATGTTAGTCGCAGCACTATGCGCAGATAGTACAAGTGGTTAAAAGTTATGTCTTCTGTTCGCAACATTTAAAAGGCAGGCGCAATATAATCTCTTCAATCTTACAACTAGTGATACAGTAGGAAGCGAGTTATAGAAGCGTCAACAAACTTTAAATGAAAGTGATCCAGTAGATACTCATCTAGCTCTTCATAATTACTTGCACGTAAGATAGATTATCGACGAACAATGTGCAGGTAGAATTAATGGAATTTGTTGTGCTATCTAACTATAGATGAAGAATTTTGGACATGGAATAATATTCCGATTTCCAGATCCTAGATATTGTAGTTGTTTGAAAAGAAGAGTATAACAACGTGCGCCGGGTAACTTCTCGTAAGGAAAAAGAGGTTGTGATCCTTTTGTGCGAAGGATACCTACAGGTACAGAAATTGTAAGGGCGACACAATCCTTTAGAACTCTGAAATACTCGGATATTACATCATTCGAATAAAATCGGGTTAGAGTGGTCGTAATATTCACTCTACACCAATGATATCCTTAAGGAAAGTCAATTTGCCTGTTAGTTAGTTAGTTAGTGTTAGTTGGCGTTTTGGCAAGAGCGTTTAGAAGATTTTTACGTCGACAACTAGGAATCCTAAAAGATCAGTGTAAGTAAAAGATACGAAGTGTAACGAATATAACAAAATGTATCAAAGACCATAAAAGTTGAAGTATAGAATAATAAACGAAAGTATTGTGGCCAGATAATTCAGAATTTAATAGTTAGATTACAATAGCTTGGAATTATTTTGGAGGTGAGTGGAGTTGGCACACTAGCGAAAATTTAAGAGGAAATGATATAAACTTATTTAGAAACTAGCAGAATGTGTATAATAAGAGGAAGGAACTTATCGATGAGAAATTCCAATGGCATAAAAAATTATATATAGCGCTGGAGGAAATCTTATCTGTAACACAATGGTTCCTTACGTCTCAAAATCGTAACTACTTATTATGGTAACTACACATTCATTGTGGGAGGTGCAAACGCCAGCACCTACAAGTAAAGATATTTTCTGGCCAGTACTACAAGATGCATGGGGTTTGTTTCCCTTTTGTAAGACCATAATTGCAACTGAAGGAAGCCATTTTCGTGAAATTTCGCTCGTATACAGGGTTTTGACAACTAAAGCGCCAAATTTACTTATATGGTTATACGAGGTAAAAGTAAGTTTCAATAAAATAAAATGTAGAGGAATCTCTATAAACGAATAAAAGTTGTGAACTATTCCAAGAGCCAAAACTTAAATAAAACAAAATGTAAAGCACAGTTAACTGTCCATTAACGCACCTAATTTATTAGGTCGTTTATAGAGAATCCTATACATTTTCTTTTATTAAAATATTGGCCCTCGAAATAGTCCGCTATTTTTATTCATCGTTGATTGCGATGTAACCGGGTATGCCAATATTTATCCTGCTCGGGAGATGGGATCACAACTGTGACCAAATCCAACTCAACGAGACGTATCACCTGGAAATTATATTTTGTCACTGGCAGAACTATATACTGTACTGACGAGTCCTCATAAGTACGAAACCAATTAGTCTGTGATTGACAGAGCCTAATTTTCCTCGCAGATTATTGGCATACGCAAATTGTACTTACTTTGTAAGCTTTTGCGTGGTTAGTTGCTCACTGCCCATTAAGGTATGTAATTTATTAAGTGGTTTATAGAGAGTTCTCTACATTTTATTTTATTCAAATTTTGGCTCTAGATATAGTTCACTATATTTAAAAGCAAGTTGATGAGTGTAAAAGCAAAAAGAACAAACAAACAGAAGTCTGGTTTTGGGGCCGCTGACTTATTTATCACTCGATGCCCGCTCGATGTTCGAAGCGTTGCCCGTAAAGTAAACATATACGTCCTATCCAAATATCCACTTGATCTGGCTTAAAATATTGGCCTAATTTTACTAGTGTTTATATTTCTCTCTCCAAGCGATAACCATACGCCTTTATTTTACTATGCGCATGTGAAGATAATTTCCTTTCAATACTTCAAAAATTATTTTCGGCTTTCCTGTAGTAGTAGGAAAATATTTTCTCTTACAAGCTGTAATTTATTTATTATAAACTTTCTTTTGTTTTAATTTGATGCATAAGTTGTGAAAAAGAGCCAGGATTTTTCACAACTTTTGCGTCAAATTCATTTAGAGGATTAATAAGGTATAGTAAGTCAATAAATGTAAAAGGAAAAAATTCATCGCCCATTCTAGTTGAACGGTAACATTCTGTCTAGTTGCTCGCAACGCATTCAAGAATACACTCCCTAATTGATTGAAACCTAATATCCACTAGACATACCTAAACATATGATCCGAGTGTTACTAGCCTTTACATTTATTTGTCTAAAAAGTAAACAATTCAGTGATCTAACGGGACAGATATTTGGATAAACCCTTAAAGGATCGAAAACTCCAACGCGGCCGTAAAATTAAACACACACATATCTTACGGAAGATATGAACTGAATTTTACTAGCGTTTACATTTCTAAGTCTAAATAGCACGTCTCAGCACTAATCCAAGGGTTTTTTGCGATTGCCTTCCGAAACTTCAAAAATTCATGTCGCATTTTCTGTGATAGTAGGAGAGCTAGCAGTATTTTCTCTTAAATTTATTTTACTTTGTTGGAAGTTGTGAAAGGTGGTATAATATAATTTTGTAAAA
Source organism: Chrysina gloriosa (assembly GCA_038088585.1). NCBI lineage: Eukaryota > Metazoa > Arthropoda > Insecta > Coleoptera > Scarabaeidae > Chrysina > Chrysina gloriosa. Next base: position 43,013,938 of record CM076089.1, read on the forward strand.
TATCTTTTCAATATTTTGTCTCTACAAGTCTACTTTCGACCACTTGCAATCACTAAACTGGTGAGTAGTACTCGATATCTTCAAACGATTTTTAAGTTTGAGTTGAGAACAACATTAATTAGAAGTAGACATAAGGACTTCATTGAATTTGTAAATGTATCGTACTGATCACCAGATTACCATTTTTTGATGAGAAATGTATTTATATGCATTGCATTACAATGTTTTGAGTGAAAATATCTTTAGTTGGTCGCTAAAAATTAGTCGCGGAAATAATACCCAAAATAACTTCTACATAACATACATATTTTTTGGTGTGACATTTAGGCTGTCTAATTTTAGTAAAATTGAAACATTTCGAAAATTACTTTTGCAGGAATACTAACTTTATGTCTCCTATTTAGAATTAACCTTTTTAATAATTGTTTATTATGATTGTAAAAATAGCTTCAATTCCAATGACGCAATTCAGCCTATGTCTTTCGACCTTGTTTGCCATCTTTAGAACGACCACATCTATCAATAAATATAGACTCTATTTTTAAAATTACATGTATTTGTGTTAAAAATAGTTTCGTGCAAAACTGCATGCTAAACTCGTTAAATGGGTAATACGTTGGCATTTCTCATATGTATGGATGTAGGTATGAGCAGCACTTGGTACTTACATAATATTGAAACTCTCATTTGCAAAGACTAAGTCAGTGCTACTAAGGACATGTTGAACCATGTTATTGTCTCTCATTCTCATTAACTTGGACATACGTACAAAAGTAAATATGTAATGAATTGTAAATTCAATTACCATTACTAGCAATTATCAAAATAAATGAAACTAGTTTCGAATTTGTTTTAGCAATGAGTTCAGGAATGATCAGAAACTTTACATTTCTTAGAATTATGTTTCTCAGCTTTGAGTTTTTTTTTTGAGTTTTGAGTTTGTTGTTGTTCACCTCAAGCTAATTAAACAAATTGTACAATTTATGATTTAGTAAGAATATACTGTCACAAACTATTTTTACAATCTATGTACTTTCAATCTTATTGTATTATTGGTTGATTAGAATTAATTAAGTATTGTTTGAATTTGAATAACTCCTGCGCCAAACAATATTATTTTGGTTTTGTAATGGATGTGCTTATAAAGTTTTAGAATACATGACAAAGAAAGTTCTTTATTTTAAAACATTAGGAAGTAGAACAAGTGAAACGAGAAATTAGCAAACAAAGTTAAGCTTAACGGTATTAACACAGAACGATTATTTTGGAACTCAAAGCTTATATTAGAACTTTTGTTTGTTTTGTTTATTATAAGATAACAATGTGGAAGTTAGATTTCATTCAAATTATGTTAGAAATGCTGTATATCTATTAAATGTATATATATATATATATATATATATATTAAAATATATATAAAAATGTTTGTTTATATATTTATCTAGTTATATTTTCACTGAAGAAGGTATTCCGAAAACGTTTATAAACGTTCTGAAAATATAACTATCGTTCAAACCAGCCTTGTTTTATTGACCTGTTAGTGGTAGAGATCCATCATATAAGATGTATATTTATTAAGACAATGTAAACGTGATTGCAAGGACTGTGGTGTAATTTACTGACACAAATATCACATCGGTAAACTCCTCACCACACAATTGTTTATAATAAAATCGGTGACACGTGTTTCGATAGCTCGAAGCAAGCATCTTCAACAACCGTATAAACCGACAAGACAATGTATATATTTTATTCATTGATATTGAATATGGAGAGGTAATGAAACGTTTAAACAAAAAGGGCAACGGTTTGAATTTTTAATAGTTCTTTTCCTGTTATTCTTAGATATAAATGGTAATTGCTCAAATACAAAAATCAAAAAAAAAACTATTAAAATCGTTAGAATGTAAGGTAAACCTTAATAAAAAATATATTGTAAAACCTTCTTTGATAATATCAAACTTAAAATATCAAAATCTTTTTTTGTTCACTTAAACGAGGCAAGCTATCTAAAAATATTAATATTGATTTTCTCTTCATTTAGTCCACAAAAGTCTGAAGAGGGAAATTTCAATTTGCTCCTTTTTCAATGCCCTATTTTCACAATAAATTTGAGATTCTTTTGTCGGACCACTTTAATTGTGCTCTCCATTCGCGTTTGATTAAATGCTTTCAGTTGATTTAGGGTGAACAAAAACATTCGGGGTGTTTTCGTATTTACTTGACTCATATTACCGTGTTTCACAGCTTTCAATAAAATCGATTTTTATTGAGTTCCGTTGATCTATACCTTTCGTTAGCATTAACAAAAATAATACATTAGAAAACAGTATTTCGAATACTGATATACGTATGTATGCATTACATGAATTTACAACGGTATGTGCATATCTACTTACCTATATAAATTGTATTACGTTTTCGCAAATTTCAATTATTATATTACATAATCTGTTTGCTTATGGTTATGTTTATTAATTACCTAATATTTACATTGGGAAGAGTAGTAAATACTATATCTATATCTTGTTCTTCTTAATCATATTCCTATCTACCTTTCGGTGTAAGGCTTGTATGGGGTCAAGTTTCCTATTTTCCATATAGTTCTCTCCACCGTTTTCTGTCTCCGGTCTGATCCTTTATTCCCTCCCACTCAATTCCCCTCTCTGCCGCTGCTCCCTGATATCGTCATTCCATCTTCTTCTTGGCCTTCCTCTTTTGTATTTTCCTATCACTCGTGTCTCATCGTGTCTATCATCACTCATACACTATATCTATATAATAATATTAAAGTAGGATTTCAATGCTTACCGAAATAAGTATCTATCTAATATTTTTCGTTGGATTATTATATAATATATTTCCAACTTTGATGATTTTTCTCGAAATTGTTGAAGTCAAGTTCACACCAAGCAGAATTTAATTCCTGAATCTCAAAATAAAATTTAACAATTTTTGGTTCATCGCACCTCTTGCAACATTAATCATTGGACACATTAGAAATGTACAATTCTTGAATTTTTTATTTAAAATCAGCCATATTTAATTTTCTGGCGGAAAAATCTCAATTCTGAACCCGGATTCCGAAAGAACACGTTCAAAAACAATCGGAAACATTATCTCCATTCATTAATTTTCTTATTATAAACACGGAAATTAAGTTTGGAAACAAGCTGAAAAATCAACGATTTTCGGCGTTAAAGGGTTAACAGATGATAGGAAAAATTCTTCATCTCGAAGAGTATTTATGTAACTTATATAATTGTTGGATTTGGGGCATGGCAGACAAGGAGGAATAGTGGACGCCGGGTACTAGAACAACTGTTATCATGTATTGTATTGCTTTATTAAACAAAAGTCAATGGAATGATGTATGCAGACCATATAACTTACGGTTTAGTAAGGGAAATGTCATCTACACCAGCAAAAAGCAAAATTTCGGCGATGAATTCTTGGTTTCTAAAAGGAATTCAATTTGATTCCATTTTTCCAACATGATATTATACCTATTAATCTATTAGCTTAGTTTTGCATATTTTTTATGTTTCTACAACTTCTTTCTACAGAAATGTGCGAATGTTAGTTTTCGTAATGCATATTGAAGTGAAGTATTGTTTGGAAATTTAGTACTCATTACACACAAGTTTCATTCTTTAGTAATGGAAAGTGTATTTTATGTTGTTGTTCCAATGATTGTTAGTTTAATCTGTTAATCTGTTATTACAAATCTAATTACAAAATTTTGATCTTCTCTTGCCATCCGTAGACGTACGTTTCGCGGTTATACCACTCGTCAGTACGGCTTTGCAAGAACTGTAATTTCGTATACAAATTTTATGTATATATCGTCTGAACATTGATGTTTGATATTTTTATACGTGCATTGTGAGAGAATTCATATCGAATCCCTCTCACATGTACAAACATCAATTACAAATCTAAATAGATATGGGGCATAAGATTAAGTTTTTTCATCTTCTTCATTTCTATATTTAATTGGCCAAACTTAACAAATATGAAACCATTGAAACATTGCTTTGTAAATCAGAGATATTCAGAAAGACTTATTCCTAAAGAAATATTTCTTCTCTGCAAACATATTTACTGTACTTGCGAAGAAAAGATTAAAATTTCGAAAATCTTCTCTGTCCCAACAGAAAAATATCTACGCGATAGGTACGATTAAGCCCGCAATGAAGTAGGAAAAAACTACGTGTCCAAATATAGAAATATGAACAAAAGAAAATATTGGTTTGCTGTGATCAAGTAAATATTACAGTGGTGTCCAGAAAAGACGTGCTTTGATAAGTCGAAATTGAAAATATTCGATTGAAACACAGAATTTTATACCAGAGCTAATTAAATCCAAAAATGTTTAAATGGAATGATGGCTCGTCGATAAAAAGGAATCATTAGTTAGTGTAAAAGAACTGGATGACACTTTCTTGGCATTATAAATACACATACAGAAGGTCATGAGAAGGCAATATCGTCTAAGTACAGTGTAGATTCATCTTAAATCACATCAAAGGTTGAGTCTGACATTAACGTAAATTTAAAATTTGTAGCAAGTACTAACAAGGAAACAACGGCAACTGATAAATTATGATTTCGATGAAACTGTATAGACTGAAAGAATATGTTGCTATAAGAACAAAACAATTTTTATAGCGGCCGAATCTTCCGATTTCGGAATACAGCTCCTTCCAAAAATTATAATATATGGTTTTTGAATTCTTGTAAATATCTCGGAAACTCCTACATATATCTTTCTTTTTTAGAATATAATTTAAAGTATATTATGTAGTCTCAAGGATGGCGTAAATTATTTTCGGGAGAATTAAATAACGGGCGACGAGTTTGACATAGAAAGCGGTGCTGAATAACAAATTCAGATAGCTAATAGTAAGGATATTAGTAAACGATAATAAAGTTTCAGTTGTCATTGATTGATGTATGTAGGTAGATTGTTATTTTGCGTGACACAATGTTATACACTTTCTTGAAATGCCATATCCACTAATGTCCTGATTTAAACGTATCGTATCCAATTTCTTGTTTAGCTTCTAAAACCCAGCTTCGAAGGTCCATGTCATGAATTATTTTTCCATCCTCTATGCTATTTCAAAATTTTGTATGAACGTATTCTGTAATAAACCGTAGTTTGTCCGTATGGATGCCACCTCTGTTAATACTTTCTTCCCACCTACGTATGTATGTAACTGGGGCAGCTATTTCATTTATTTGAAATTCTGTTTCACACTTTCGACAAAACATCGTTTGGTTTTACCTCTTTTCCAGTATTCTACAGCTCTAATTTTGTAATCCAAGTCAATACCACTGCCTACTTTTTCGGAAACACAGGCAATATCTTTTTCATCTTCTGTCACATCTTCCACAAATTACGCTACATGTGGTTCCTCTACTCGTTCAAACTCCAATCCTGTTACATATTCAAAAGAGAACATGTTTCTTGCTGAGCACTTGCAATCATATCCTCCAACGCATCATGTAACTCAAGTTTTTGAAACGTCAAAGGAATTACTGTAATATGTTTCACACATTAGCTATGAAAACTATAGATTTACATTGCGCGAAAAAGCTACTGATATATTATTCGGAACGGCGAGCTTATATATGCATTCCTACATCGGTACACGTGACATAATGCTCGTATATTTTATTTATTGATATGTACCTACATTAAGGACTTAAGTACTTAATCCATATCTGTCTGAATATATTTCGTCTTTCTTTCAAACGCTATCGAAATAATTAGCATTTCAAAATATTTTACATTTAGAACCACACTTATTTATGTACATCAATCGATGACAACTGAAACTTTATTATCGTTTTCTAATATCTTTACTATTAGCTGCCTAAATTTGTTATTCAGTGCCGTTTTGTGATAAATAAATAAAATAAAATATTAAAAAGGGTGTAGGGCGATGGAACAAGTGATTTCAGCATATCTAACAGTTTTGGGCAGTTTTTTCTAGCATTATTACCAGTTGTATTTCCTGTAATTTTTTATACACTTTTCACCGTTTTCTCTTAGTTCAATTTTGTTTAACTTATTTTAGAAGTTTGATTACGTCTACACTAGGGCAACGTGAAAATTATTGTGAGTTGACCGAATTTGAGAGAGATCGAATTGTTGGTTGGAACCAGGGACCGAAGAAGAACTAATGAGGTACAAAGTCTCCACCTTCGTTTAATGGCACTGAGAGAACGATTCTCCAGTATCAGGCCAATTGCGAATCAATGGTTAGGTAATGAAGGTTGTCCCGTGACCCTTCGAACCGTTTATCGCCATATCAGGATTTTCGGCTTGCAATCCTATGTGAATGGACCTTGTTCGGCCATTTAAGCCTCAACACCGACTGCAACATTTGGAGTCGTGTAGGTTGGGCATGCAGGGGAACGTGGAATGGCGTGGGGTGGTGCGTGAATTTACGCCTCTTCTTAGTTTATCTTAGTATTTCTGAAATCCAATTTTTCGTATTTTAATCCTTATCAAACATCATATAAAAAAACAAATATGAATCTTACCAGTGCAGTCGGTACAAGTACAAAGTTCCTACATAAAATTACTATCAAGCAAGCAACAATTAAATAAATGAGTGAGATGTAGGAGAGTGTATACACAAGAGAATCATAATAATATTAATATATGTATATACCTATATATGTGTGTGTGTATATTAATTCTTGAATTGTAGAGTGGCTGAAAAGACGTCGTTTTTGTTTTAACATGTTAAAGTTTTTTGTAGTAATCCCAACGTGCAGCTAACTCTGTTCTCTTACATTTAGTTTTAGCTCTCTCTCTATCTCTTTTTCTTTAAGAGTTTAATATCATCCGTAATCCAACATTTTTTGGGCTTGGAGATTCTAGCTGTTTTGACAGGCGCGTGGAAATTAAGCAAATCTGATAGCGAATGATTCATGAAACTTCATTTGTTATTTATATGCATATCATATGATTAAAGGGAATATTTCGCACATATAGATCAAATGTATCAGCACTACAATCAGAGAAGTGACGGTAGGTAATGAATCTTCAACCACCTCAATAATTCGAAGAAACTTGCCGACATATAATTCACCTTCCAGCATATCAATGCTTACACAATTTTTGTTTCTCTTAATCTACTTTTGTCCTTGTAGATTAGGTTTTTCATCTTTGCATTATTGATAAAAAAATAGGTTCCACTTCCAAGATGAAGTTATTCCCCTCGGCAGTAAGGTTTATCTCGATATAATTTTAACAGTAGATCAATTGCGTTCTCCTTTTCTCTTACTTTATAAACGGTGTGCAGCTGAAATTCTTCTAACTCTGTTTGTAGTTGGTTCATCTGGGAACGAAGTTCATCCACCTCATCAGTAAGCGCCTTGATGTACTCTTTCATTCTGGGTCCAATCTTCTCTTGTTAAAAATTTACTTAAGAGCTCCTCAGAATTGAGAAGCCGGTCCAGTAACTCGTGGAAAACTCGATCATCCAGCAGTGAGAGAAGGATTTTTTTACGCAAATTGCAATGGGCCATATCACAAGAAGTTTGAAGTATAAATAAATAAATTTACAGAGCCAAAGCAAGTACGTCTACTTCATACACAAGAACATTGCCGAATGTCGTCGAAATTCGTTTGATCTATTACTTGCTTTTTACTACTTTCGATAGAAAAACAGTGAATGTTTGTTTTATGTTTCTAGATTTGTTAAAAATGCACTTTAAAGATGTGGCTATTTTGACTTACACAAGAATTTAACTCTGAACTTATTACTTTCTCCTATATATATTTAAGGCGAAATATTAGTAAAACTTCATAATGACTATGTGAGAGTAAGTAGCGTTGTTAATTATTGTACATGTGTTATGTAGATAGATATATATCACTTAGTGCTCTTTGAAAACATGTAAAATAATACTGAATACAGTTACCCACAGTCGATGTATAACACTGCACCAAACACTAATCACAGGATGCAGTTATATCCGGAAAAGGGTCCGAAACACAAAATTACAATACTTGAATATAGTTCACTATTTTATGTGGACATCATCATAACTACAGAAACACGTTTCAATTTTACAACATATTCAATTGTTTGGTATGTCACAAACACGTTATATTTTCAATGTTTACTAAGCCGTATAATCCAGGTACACTGTTTCTTCTCATGTTGAATGTGTAGCACTGAAAGTACATTCATGCACACGTAGATGTTATATACATAGGTATCTATACATGTGCTATACAAATGAATGTAGAGTTTATGTGGAAATTGAACACTTACTTTTGCTGCTATACGTATGTGTGTATGTTTATATGTAGGTATATGCAGGCAACTTGTACGAACACTTAAATATGTACAGAAATATGTACATATGTGTGACTAGATTGAAAATGAGCAGTAGCTCTGTAATTGCATACAGATACATATGTACATCACATACACACATATATCTACATTCATTAATTTATGAGAACAAGTATAACTTATGTAAAGTGTATAATTACTATAACGTAAGGAACAGCACTATAAAGTTTGTAATTTTGTTTGCTGGTTAATGCTAATATTAATGTATTGTGTTCATTCGCGGATTAGAATATTTACTAGGTTATTCAAAAGAAAATACAGAATAAAAAATATTTTTAAAGTAAAGACCATCAACTGATAAGTTTAAGGTTCGAAAAACAAACACGATAAGTTATCGTTAAGTAGTGTGAACCGGACTGACGCTGTCACTTCATCGCTTGTCCCCCCTTACGTGCAAGGCGCGACATTAGAATTCGGAGGAGGGATGTACTCGTTTATCGAACCTTCCTGACAACTATACTATACTATCTTTTATTTGAAAATTTGATTAGGACAGGAGTCTCCAAACTTTTTAGCCTTGGGGCCATACTGATTACTTCAGTGAGTTCCAAGAGCCAACACCGTTTTAATTTTCCTGCTAGTATCGTACTCGGCGAATAGTCTAGGAATTATACATAGTATAATTCCTAGACTATTCTCCGAGTACGCGCCCAGAGCGAGCATACGCTTGCTAAATTCACTAATTCAATCACTATTGTGTTGTACTGTATTGTTACGGCCGCGACACTTGGCGACATGGTGGTGGTTAAACGCGGAAATAGGTAGTGTACCCTCTCTATCCATTGCTAACAGATAGCGCTCAAATCGCGTGGAACCTCGTTGGTTCTAGAAAGTTCTGGTGTATTCCACTCACTTCTAGATGGCAGTAATTGGAATATAAAAACGCTAGGGGCGCGACCGCGAGTCATTCCACCTAGGAAACGCGAAGGAACCGAAACTGTGTGTTGTGAAATAAAGTAGTAGTGCGTAACTCCTTAGCTTAAAACGTGTTTGTGCGTGTTTAAAAGACATCTTCGGAACAGTATTTTGATTTGACTTGTTGTTTTTGTGTGCGATTTACTAGTATGAAAAAGAAGCGAAAAATAGACAGTGAATGCAGAACTTTCAATATTTCATAACTGAGTTCAGTAAGAAGGCGCTATGTTTGATTTGCAATGAAACCATAGCCGTTTTCAAAGAATATAATATTAAACGTCATTATGAAACGAAACATTTAAAAAATTACTCAAAGTATACTGGAAGTTTGCGGACAGAAAAATTTGAAGCTTTGAAGCGCGGATTGAAATCACAGCAATCTACGTTTACGAAACCCAATACTGAACAAGAGGCTGCAACTCGTTCCAGCTTTCGTGTGGCTCTTAAAATCGGAAAATGTGGAAAACCATTCACCGATGGGGAAAAGATCAAAGGATCAAAGAATGTGTAATTACAGTAGCCGAAAAAATGTGCCCCGAAAAGGTAAATTTATTTAAATCTGTCAGTTTGTCAGCAAACACCGTGGCTCGGGGGTAGAAGCAATCGGAGAAAATATATCAACTCAACTGTCTGACAAAAATGGACATCTTGAATGGTTTTCTCTGGCCTTGGATGAGTCAACGGATGTGTCAGATACTGCTTAGGTATTGATTTTTATTCGAGGAGTAGATAAAAGCTATGACGTGTATGAAGAACTTCTTGATATTGATAGAATTCACGGCACGACTACTGGTGAAGATATTTTCAAGGGAGTTGAAAATGCCATTCATAAAAAGAACCGTCGATGGAAAAACTTGAAATTTATTACAACTGATACTATTACAACATGTGTGGTAAAAGTAAAGGAGTGGTCGCTCGTGTGTCAAAGGCTGTAGAAAATGATGGTGGTTCAAAACCGTTAGTCTTACATGGTATCATTCATCAACAGTCTCTGTGCGGAAAATGTTTGGATATGTCTGAAGTTCTAGAACCCGTCACATCAATTGTTAATTTCATCAAATCCACTGGGCTGAATCACAGACAATTTCACGAGTTTACTGGAGAGATTGGAGAAACTGATTTACCATGCCGTACGCTGGCTTAGTTGCGGAAAAGTCCTTCAACGCTTCTTTGAACTTCGAGCAGTGATCGAAATTTTTTTGAATGAAAAGCATCATAATTCATCCGAATTACAAAATAGCGAATGGCTGTGGAAAATAGCATTCTACGTCGATTTGACAAAACATATTAACGAACTGAATTTGAGGTTGCAAGGAGAAAACCAGCTTCTCCCTGATTTATACACTAATATCAAATCGTTCCGGCTGAAAATAATACTGTTTCAATCACAACTGCGTAAAAAGTGTTTCACACATTTTAAAACATGTGAAATATTCAGCCACACTACTGAAACTCAGTTTCCCGTAGATTTTGCAGTCTAAGCTTTGAGTGCTTTGAATATAAATTCTGATATTCGTTTCTCAGACTTTGATGTAATTGCGAATAAAATTAAAATTTTTCAAAATCCTTTTGATACCGACATTGAAACACTAGCCGCAGGACATCAAATGGAAGTGATTGATTTACAGTGCAGTGATATATTTAATAACAAATATCAAAACTCATCTTTGTTGGAATTTTATAAAAGTCTTCCACTGGCATAATTTGATAATTTGCATAAATTTGTTCGTGGGCTGTGTTCTGTTTTTGGTACTGCTTGTGTGAGAAAACATTCTCCAAAATGAAGTACGTAAAGAATGTTTACAGATCGAAGTTAACCGATGAGCATCTTAAATCTCTTTTAATAATTGGTACAAGCAAAATTGGTCCACAACTACAAACTATTGTCAGTGGAAAATCACAACCACATAAATCTCATTAGTATTTTATATGTTATAATGTTTATATATATGTATAATGTTAGTTGGATTCATTTCTATTATTTGTTAGTTATTGTGCTTAAGTTAAATTTTCTGCGTATTATACTTGTCATTAAGCTTTACCTAGCAAGTAAATAAATCCGAGTTATTATCATTCTGTTTTTATCCAACTTATTACAACAACAATAAACTATTAGCTGTCGCGGGCCGGATTGATGACACTGGCGGGCCGTAGTTTGGAGATCCCTGGATTAGGATACCAATCTTTTGATTTATACATAAAGCATGCTTGATGTATCGTTTTGATTATTTCAATATTATGAAAAGCAAATAATATTTGAACGAATGAATTAAATATGTGCTAGTCAGTTTTGTTGCGCTCATCTTCTAATAACTAATCACAAGTATATCTGCATTAAGGTTGTTGTCCGCATTAACAATTTTGCTATATGTAACCAATTCCAAACGGGTTATTTCTTGAAAATACCAATTTGTAACATATTTTTAAATGATTTTTTAGAATTACTGGACCGATTTGTTACTCAACAACCATGCATCGGCTTTTTTATGAAGATCACCAATATGAGTGAATTGCAGGTATGGAATAATAATGACCTTTGGAGATCCTACTATCCTTCACAATTCGTGACTGGGGTTACTATTCCAGTACAACAGAGGAAACTTCTCTCTTTAATTTATGTGGTTGTCCTAAACGTGGTCTGTTTTGTAAACTAATGTTTCTATCAGAACCATTTCGATTGCGTTCCTTAATTTTTCACTATTGGTTTTAACTACAATGGGGCACATTTGGTTAAAGAGTGTGCCCACCGAAAAAACTATGGAACTCATTGATGTAACTTAAGAATCAACAAATGAAAGTTTGGTTTAATACTTCCCCGAAATGTAACTAGTTTTAATTTAATTAATTGATTACTTAAGTTAGGTAATTAACTATTTAAAAGAACAATTGTTTCCTTCAAAAACATCTCGCATATCTTAGTTTATTAAGGCACCAAAATATTAACCCGTTCAAATTATATTCCCAACGACAATTACAGCATATGCAGGAAGCCGGTTGATTACAAAGTAAACGAGACGCCAATCAAATTTTCAAGCCAAAGAGAGGTCGTTTAAAAAACTTGCAAAAACGTGTGTATTAAAAATAAGTGATACAAAGCAAATACAAAAATAGTACAAGTCGACTAGGCCCTAGAGCCTCTACAAATATGAAATAAAAGTAAGACTCAAACCGCCTCTAATCGAGCTAATGGGACACAGTTGTTGAGTCACCAATAATACTAAAGACAAATAGATATCGACACAAAAAGAGATGGGCTAGCTCAATTAATATAATAAGTTAATTTAGCAAATGGAAATATAATCAAATACATATTAGTATGCAGGACAGCCGCTGCCCAATATGTGAAATCAAACTGATTTTCAGAATTATAGCATTTAAATTATTGTAAATATCATATTACTAATTAAATTTCATTTTATACAATTGAAGAGATCATATATTAAATATGTATATCGTTGGTCAGAAATAAACGCAGTTCATATTCGACTCAATTGAAAAAAGTAAATTATCGAAATAAGCGACAGTCCTCAATTAAAGAACTGATATCTCTTGAATTACCGAGTTAAAAAAGGAGAACGTATATCAGAAAATACTTGAAAATGAGGCTCCTGCAGTCATTCGATCAGATACTAGATGCCCGTAACGGTTTTAATTAGTTCCAGGAATCTATTCATATTGGACGTTCTAGGTACAAAAGGAGAGATTCCAACTGTATATAACTGCAAGTATTAGCCATCTCAGTCATTCACTAATCCAAAGTGTCTCTTTTTCAAAATAAAGTAAAATAAAATTCGAGATAAAGATGTAAAAGATAAAAACGAGAACAAGAAACGCCATAGGTCTGCAGCTCGACCGTATGAAGCATTAAACAACAAAATATCACCCAATGAGTACTTCCCGTTATTAGTACATACCTTCAATTCTTATCTCAACAGATGTTAAGCGGACCTCAATCAATGTAGAAAGGTTTCAATCTTAACGAGTCGAGCACTTGTTTGTCATTTCACATTAGATCCAAGCTTAAGTGGTGAGGTTCGAACGAAACCTAAATCAAAATTATTCAGTAAATTATACTAGACGTAGTAGTTGTTCCCACAAAAATTCCTAACTAACGACATTTAACATTTCCAAATACTGCATTAAAGTATAGCCCTTTAAAGGGGAATATTACTACCAATGCAGCAAAACACTAAGCTCTTTTCTTGCTTCTGCCACCAGTTGGGAAGAGAAAAAGCATGGTCAAAATTGCCATCTCAACAAAACGGCAGCTTTTACAGCCCGGTTTTAAAATTGAAACCCAATAGTAGATCATAAAGCACCAATCAACGTTAAGCAGCTGAATAAAAGGGTCACAAATATCGAAGCTGCATAACTAGATGAAATCATGACTACAAAACAACAAAAACTTCGACTGAAAATATTTACCTGGTAGGGCCTGGCAGCATAAAATTGACGTGAAACTGACATTATCGACCGGTTTCATAGACGTCAAACCGATATCAAACAAAATGTAAAATTTAACCAATTCAACATCGAACTCGAACCGATAAGCTGCAAAAACATTTAAAATACTGTTCATTTCCAGGTAGGTATACGTATTTGCGTAGAATTAGCCTAATTTCATCGTACGTAGCTCCAGTTGTGAACGTTCGAACCTAAAAATACAAACTGAGCACCTGAGAACTGTTGTTTTGCAGTCTATATTAGTTCGGACACAAGTAAATTTACACAATTGTAGAATATTGACATTAAATTAAAGTACAAAATGAAATCTATACAACAATGTTATTGTTCTTAATAGATATTTATAACATAGGATAAAAATAAGAATAATTCTCAATATTAAATTTATGAAATGTTCTTTTCGTCGAAAAAATGTCCTTTTGAACAAAGGATGGCACTAGCAATTTTAGGCATCCGCTCCACCAATTTTTCAAGTATTGTATTTGGCATATTGGCCCACTGGTCCTGTATAATGGTCCATGAATGTGTCAAGGTACAAGGACATAACTTTCATATTCTTCTGTCGAGTTCATCTCACAACAGCTCAATTGGATTGATGCGGTGAATGCGGTGGCCACATCATTATTGCAAGAATATTATTTTGTTGTTGGTTATTTAAGTAATTTCTGCATACCAATGGCGTATGTTTGAGGTCGTTGTCATCCATGAATATAAAATTATTACCAATTAAACGCAACCCCCTTATCCATTTTCTTGTAATATTTTTTAAATAATTTTCTTTTCTCATAATGCCTTCAATTCGCTGCAAGTCTTCTGTGCCAGTGCACGAACAGAGCTTTCTTGCTTTATTATTATATATTTTTTATATTATATATTTTATTATTAGCAAATTAGAATACGCGTCGCAAGTCTGGTCTCCTCATTATATGTGCCTTCAGCTGTCAATTGAAAGGATTCAGCATCGTTTTTTAAAAATACTTATCATTTAGGATGGATGGCATTTATCCCGATCGAGGAATTGATTACAATTCGTTGCTGGGGAGGCACGGCTTTAATTCTCTGGCCTTTCGACGTGAATGCAGTGGTGCCCGTTTCATATGGAAATTGGTACATGGAATCATTGACTGTTCGGCTCTGCTTTTCCAGTTAAACTTTTATGTTCCTAGATTATCGTCTCGTTCTCAGACTACGTTCTTTATACCATTTTCTAGAACCAATTTACTTAGCGCTTCGCCACTTGCTACAATGTGCCGATCTGCCGACCTGCATTACACGGATATTTTTGTTAATAGTATTAATGATATGTAGTTCTAATATTTTGTATTTTTTTAATGTATGTATCTAATTATTATATTTTTTTGTTGTCCTATTATTGGTAATTACTGTTGGACAATAAACTATTATTATTATTATTATTATTATATACTGTAGGCACGATACAATGCCGCAACATTCTTTCGCCCTTGACTCTTGTTACGAAAACACTTGTCGTTTGTCCAACTACTTCAAACTTCAATTCATCAGTCCATAAAATTCGTTTAGTCTTTGACTGGCAAGTTTCTAGTCGTTTCAGACCACTGCAACCGCTTTTATCTGTTACCGCGCCATATTAGAGGTTTTCACAAAACAACGCGGCCATGAAGATTTGCAGCTTTTAATCGCCGCTTTACTATGGTGACAGAATTGGTCCCCCATGGTCGCTATTAATTTCTGCAGCAATTTAGGGTGCTGGCAGTTTTCTATCTTCTTTACTTAACAATGTTATGCGCTCATCGTCTGCTCTTGTTGTTATTCGCGACGTGCGCTGGCTTGTAATCTGCCCGTGCGTTGATATTTCCTAATGATGTCACTTACTGTTCACTTGTTCATATGCGTCTTTTCCGCACTCTGGTGCAATGAATAGCCCTCTTGGCGAAAAGCAATTATAATAGTACGTTTCTTTTGGCTTCTTGCCTTTGATTATGATATGCAGCACTGTTAGGACAGAGTAATGTAAACTTCTTAAGCTTATTTGGTCTACCTCGAAAATAAACATAATAAAGGGGTTGTAAATTTGTTCCACAAGTGCCATTAAAATGTAAACTTTAATTATTTGATGATGTAATTACCCAGAATTTTGAAGGTGTTTGTCCTTTGCGAACTAGAAACTTCATATATAGTTTAATATCAAAATATAATTTACATTTTAAGGCAACAGTACAGTCAATAATCAACAAAATCTTACCAAGTGTTCGAACTAATACGGACGGTAGTGCACATAGGGACAATAAATCTGCTGTGTAACAAGTCTAGTAAAAGACAACGAAAATAAATAACAAAATCGAAAACGAAATGAAGCTGTGATATTTCTCCCTTTCTTCCACACGAAATTTTCTTGAAAACTTCCGGTCTAAACGGGATTGGGATACTAATAGCGTACAAAAGGCCAAAACAAGATAACACCCAGAGGTATCTCTCCAGCTGGCATAGGGGAAATCATAGAGGAAAGGCAAAACGATAAAACAAGCCTGATACGATAGTCGCACCCGTCGCGCATTGGCTCAACGTACACACAGTTGAAACTTTTTCTTCCAAAATTAGTAGTGAAATGATACACCATTCACTTCACTTGCAATCAAGAATACTTGAAGGGAAAGTAAGTACATACAGAAATTTTTTACATTTTCGTTTGGAACGACTTTTGAAGGAAATAGTCAATCAGCATGAGTATCGTCAATAGATGGTCATTACTACTTGTTAGTAGCGAGCAACGACTTTGCTGCTGATCTCGAACGATTAGTTCTAATACAAACAAAAAGACATTTTGCTTGAATATATGGTAGTTCGCAGGTTTACCTATGTTTCTTAATGCAAGGACTATGTTGTTGTGGATCAGAACAAAAAAATTTGCTTCATCGCGTGCTTTCAACCATAAGGCATAAAGATCACGTGGACGTGATGCAAATTTAAGTATATACATACATACATACTTCAATAATTTTATTCTAGAAGTCGAGTTACTGGGAATGAAGTTATGTTTTTATACATATTCATAAAATCGATGATATTAACTAAATACTCATGGTTGGTTTAATAGTGCAGTGTAGTATAACGACTGATAACGACGTTCAATGATAAGTGCAATATTTATTATGCGCTGAATATTCATGTTGCACATATTTATCAGACACTAAGATAGGGCTTTGTGGTTATTTGTTGCGTGCCAATCTATGGCTATTGTGCATTGCATATCTTAAATAGCTATTGTGTCTTAAGATAAAGAAATGTATGTATGTTGTTTATTTAATTTGATGCGCACAATTGCAGAAATAATTCATTAATCATGAATATATATGCATGTATGCATAAACACATTGGTAATATATGCGCTGTATAGGGATTTTCATAACTAATGCCTCAATTTTTGTTATAAGATTATTGGAAGCAACGATTTTAAGAGTGCAAACGAAAAAAAAGGTAAATAAACATTTAGTTTTCGCACCTTTGACTTATTTATTGCAATAGATATTCCGATCCGGACGCGTGGCCATAGAAGTAAACATACATTTATCCACTTGACCTTGCTTAATATATTGGGTTAAATTTACTTACATTCCTTTGTTCAATCATACAACTTTATTTTACTCTATGTGCCTGTCAAAATAAACTTCCAAAACTTCTTTTGGGCTTTCCTGTTATAGTAGACAAATATATTCTTTTATGCATTGTGAAAATGGCCAAGACTTTTACTCATCTTATGCGTCGAATTAATTTATAAGATTATATGAGGTAAATGTAAATTAATGAATGTTAATGAGAAAAATTGACGTTCCCTATTCTACTTAAACGTTAACATTCTACCTGGCGAGTTGCTCGTATCGCACACGTGGTTGCATATTTAGAGAATACACTTTCGATATGCCGTTATCGCTTCGTAGTACAGTCGCAGATACGTTGAAACTATTCGAGAATAGACTCCCTAATTGATTTAAGACATGATAATAACTTAGAATACTCGAAGTTCAATGAAATCGGCATTCGATGTACACGCCCTATCACAATAATATCCCATTTGACCTTGCTCCTGCTGTGGTCCGAATTTTACGAGCGTTTATATTTCTACGTCTAAGTAATAAATGTAGATAATTTCGGCGGTTATTTATTGGTCCTTTGCGAGTTTCTTCTGAAATTGGAAAAATGCATTTCGGCCTTCCTGTAATAGTAGGAAAATATTTTCTCTTACAAATTTTGTTTTACTTTCTTTGAACTTTTACTATTTAATTTTGATGCACAGGTTGTGAAAAGGACGGTATATTAACATTCACTTTCAAATAGGAGCTTCATTCTGATTTCCATTTCCTACATTTTCCTAGCGTTTGCTGATTCTTGGCCTTTCTATTATATCTGTTTTATTTTTATCTCTGCGTCCCCACTTACATATTTTCTCCGTAATTCTGCGCTTCCTTGTTGTATCCATTTGTCTCTCCTCAGTCAATCGTCGACTGATGTTACTTTTAGTTGTATTGTCATTACACCCTTTACTCTCCTTAGAAATCCCATCTGTGAGTATCATTCTGCTCTTATGTTGATTTGTAATCATCCTACGTATATATTATAGGTGCAATCACTTTTATATACATTTCTATTTTTTCCAAATTCTCATCAAATCATTCGTAAATATGTATTATTCTTCATAGTGTTACTAACTTCTTCGGTGTTTTATTTGCAATGTTTATATTTTCATGTGTTTCCTTTGATCATTATATCTATAACTACTGAAAACAGTAACGGGTTAATCGGCTTAATACCGTTTTATTTTAAATCAATAGAATGCATATAAATCTGTTTGCTGACAATTAGATTTGCTCAATTTGCGCCAATAGTCAGTGGCGGATGCGTAAAAGTTTACACATAAAATACAATATTGGTCATTTCCGCGACGTAGACAACATTTTTAAAACAAACCTAGAACTGCGAAATAGACTTTACGGTAGTGTACATACATATATACACAACAGATATTAAAACTCGCAGTTATACTGCTCGTTGACGCTTGTGAGCAACACAGTTGATAATAAAATCTAACTCAAGTTTGTTGGTTTTCTAGAAAAAAATTGAAATAATGGTGTCGTATATAACCGAATTTTCGAATATCTAAGGTTTAGTTGATTTTGCATATCAAGCGTTGTCTTGTTAAGAGAATAAAGTATATACTAATATTTATATTCACGTTTTTAATTAAAAATATTCCAATATTATTAATGTTTAACAAACACTGTATTGAATTTATATATGTCTATGTATTTCACTTTTGTATATATCTATCAACATGCATGTTAATTTAACACTTAAATACTTGTGCAAAAAGCTGAAAATCACATACAAGCCTACATCGACTAGTTTGTTTGAACAAGCAGCGAGACAATCCCCAAAAGGAGCTAGCGTAGGCAGATTCAGTTCCATCCAGAGGATGATGATAATTGCGTGCTACATTACTCGCCGTACGAAGCTTTATCATTATTTGTGATCCAGCGTTGTGTTCATATCTGTGTGCGATTTAATTTAAAATATTTTGTTTATTTTATCATAAAGGCCAATGTCGTGCACACACGTAAAGTTTAAGTTAATTGATTCACTAGATTTGTTTACTATATAAACATGGTTACGCGCGTTGCTTATAATTTTCTGAAATAGAAGTTTTACTAATGAACTGTTCAAATTGTGTATTTGGTACTTTTTTCTTACTGGGCCAAGAGTGTATAATTTTAACCGATTTTGTAGTTTTTACTTAACACGTTGAGTGCTCATCACGCGCAAACGCGTCATTGTGTTAACACTAGCTGTGCGTATGACGCGCTAACGCTTCAAAAAGACAATTGACGCAAAATTAATAAATTATTGCATATTATTTGTTTACTATCTAGAAACTATGATTTTTAACACAAACTAGAGTTTATTTAAAAAAAAACTTTCAGTTCTGCTGAAAGTTCCGATGGGTTTATTTTCCGCTGAACGTGTTAAAATATTAGAAATTGCTAAATAGATTTTATTTCTTTAACGTTCTGCTGTTTCCCTAAAAGATTAGTTAGTAGTAATTAGCAGAAGGCTATAAAAAGAAGCTTATATCACATTTTTCCCTACATGACCAAGTTGGAATGGCGTCAGTTAATATTTTCTGTATCAACAAAAATATTCTTCCATTTTCATTTATTCAGTCATATGGAGGATAGTGTAGTTAACACTTAGAAACCTGATCTATTTGAGAAAGGTACAGCCTGCGTGCAAACGTTAAACTGTGAAATTAATTTAATAGATTAGTTATTCCAATATTACTCTAACACAGTGTTTCTCAACTTCTAATGGATCATCGCCCCTTCAATACAACCGTTACGTAGTATTGCCTCCTTCACTTCGAAAAAAATGGTTAGGCTTATTAGTTTATTTAACACCAAATTCGTATTGCATTTAATATGTAGGCCAGTGGCTAGTAGAACGTCATTTGTTTAATTATTATACAATATAACGAACAAAATATCTAATTATTCTTAAGATGTATAATGTTTTACTATATCGCCCACGTTGAAAAACACTGCTCTAACCGATATTTATATTATACAATGCGAAGAACATAGTTTTAAACACGGATGATGTACCATTCGCATTAGAATGCTATACAGGGTTTGTTGTAACTAATGCATCAAATTTATTTGTAAGTTTATATGAGATAAAGGCAAGGCAATGAGTGTAAAAGAAAAAGAATGTTTAAAAAAGCAAGTACGAGTATTGTTTTTGGATCACCGAATTATCCATCGTTAACGTTACAAACAGGCGAACGAGCTATCAGCAAGTAAACATAGACGATCTTACGTAACATATTGACCTAATTTTACTAGAGTGTACATTTCTTTCTCCAAATTGTACATATTCGCGTTAGTTTTCAATCATATGGTCGAAGCTTGTAGTCAGATATGATTTACAGCCCGTATAGTAAAACAAACACGAACCACTTGAGCTGGCCGCAGATATTGCTCGATAGTGCCGTATTTTATTTCTATGTCTAAAAAATAAACATCCTAGTTCATCGTATACGGTCAGTGGTTCTTTATAACCTGTGAAACTCCAAAAAATAATTGGGGCTTTCCTGTGATAGTAGGAAAATATTTTTCCTTCCAAATTTGTTCTATTTTGTTTGAGTTTTCTTCTGTTTTAATACGATGCATAAGTTGTGAAAAATGGTTTACAAATTTGATTGGAGTCAAGGAAGAAATTGTTTACTTTAGATGCATCTTTACAGCTAGACTGTTTCGTTCAATGTTTATTCTTAGAAGTGCTAGCACCTACTTTACCTCAATAATTTACTTATTTAAGACTATACCTACTTGGCGTCTGTTGTTTCTTACAATTTATGTATAAAATAGTTTGAAGGAATATTACTATTTTTTTGAATCAAGAAAAGCTTTCATCGTTTGCTTCGTTGATTTACTTCACAATATTTAAAAATTTTCGTCTCGCCATCGTTTCAATGTTTCGACAACTCGGCAAATTTAGTTCTAGGAGTAAGTATATGCATACATACATACATACATATTTTCAAACATATTAATAATGTATGAAAATCCACATCGTATAATGTCCAAAGTATACATATGTATATGAAACGTGAAATTTTTAGTAATTTATGTACTTTCTATGCATCCACTGTAAATCCTTTCTTGAACAGATATCGTCAGGGTCTTCTAGAAGCGTCCGTTCAAGAGGGGTGTCTGCCTTTTAGAGAGGGTCAATCGAGACTTAAACAGTATCAGAAAGATATATGTGTATATTAAATGAAATAAGGTAAGTTATGAAAACAAACATTAACATGACAACACGAACTAATTTGAAAGTCTAATAAACGTTACGCTAAATAGGATAATTTATTCAAATAACATAAGCACAAGTAAACGTAATTGCAGGTGCACGCACGTATGTATTTATGCAGACATGGCAATTTATTTCCTTGGAAAATTATGTTATTGTGATTTCGTTTTTAAGATTCTATTCAAAAATTGCAAACCTAATTTTTTCTGCTAATGGCATCTTTCATGTCATTACGAAACCCTTAAAGTGTTTAGTTTTTACGAATTGAGTACATTTTTTGTTCGATTCGTCACTGTCTAATTGAAAAACGACAGAATGTAATTTGTCAGTGTCCTAAATTCCTAACTGTTTATTCATATAAAAAAAAATCAAAATTACTCCTATCAATACGTAATTTACTGCTGTAAATTCATGTTCAAATTGAAACCCAGCTTTTTTATGTATGTTAATATTATTGTATTAAATACTCTTATACAGCATACAATAAACCAGTTGACTTGACAAGGGTTTGTGAATAATTTGATGATACATTTCCATTCAGACACCAAGTTCACAAAAAAAAAGTGAAGAAGAAGACTTATTAGAGACCTGTTACTACTAATTAGCAGTGCTTTAGTACGTGTTTGCCAGGAGAAATTGTTCAATGTACATATTCTTTATAAATACATATTTCGGTGATTATATTAGTGCTTGTATTCAGATCTATTTAATTAATTTTTTTGGTTTTGACAAAGTTTTCTTCAACCTGAATAAAGCTAAAGTTGTAGATATCTCCACTTTATCTCTGAATGGTATAACATGAAGATAGAGAAAGTAAAGTTAAATACGCATATATACTCGTATTTTATTGCAAATATGCTGCACAATTGAAATTAGTTAACTTATAAAAAGCTATTTTACATGCCTTTATTAACCTTTCATTCCAAAATATACATGGAGGAAGAATAATAATACCTCAGTTTTTCCTATTCCTTCTTACAATTAGTTAGGATAGTTTCAATTACACTCTGTCCACTTAGTTACAGTAGAAATGATAAGCAGGTCTACCGGCAAGTGTGGCCTTAAATGTGTATTGATTGAGATAACTTATTTACAAGATACTTACATCAACACCGAAGATAGAATCCTCTATAAAGCGAAGCAACTTGGGAAATGTGGCGTCAATTACCACTATTTTTATATTATTCAAAAGCAAACTTCAGAAGTAACAACATGATAGACTCTAGAGGGGGTCAAGGTGAAAAGACCTAAATTTTGCTAATATTGTTTATTGCTGCTACAAAATTTTCACTCTCAGATTAAAGGCATCCTCAGTGTAGGAAACCGTGATACTAACACCTTGTTACTCCTGAAGTTTGCAAGTTACGTTGTACTCGTTACTTCTGCCTGCATTATTCAATAGTAAGAAAAAGGAAAACAGTTTACGAGATCATAACAAAATATGTAACAACGTCAAAAGTAGTTTGTGACGTTCTTTTTCTTTACCTTGGTCCTTTGGCTGAACTCTTGCTTGTATCCTGATTGCCAACTCTATAATATTTATTTCTAGCATTTTAAATGTGAAGATTGCGTCTTAATTTTGTTGTTTGGGCTCAAGAACATCTTAATAAATAAAACTCTTATGCAAATCACATTTTTGATAATGAAGCGACAGCATCAAACTCGCCTTTACTGGTAATTTTACGGTAATCGTAATTCAAAGATCTCATTTCAAATAAGTGATCAACCTGATTGTATGGCAGAGTTGTATATAATACTTTAAGAAGTTCATGATGTGGATTTTGATGTAAATGAAATATACTACAATCTATAATTCTACAAACGGTAATACAGACAAGTAAAATGCTAAATTGCACACTGGTTACATACGTAGTATATATGTATCTATTTAAATGCTGTTCTACATATTTGCAATTTGGGTGTTACGAAAGCGATTTGGCATGTACATATGTATATGTAACATTCAGTTAACTTAGCAATAGTGAGCCCCATAAACAAAGACAAGCTGTAATTTCCGGACTTGACGTTTCTGACTGACGTAATTCCTGTTAGATGCTTGTAATGTTCCCTAAAATATGACCCCATTTTCGGGTATTTCGAGGAAAATGTGCTCTTGATTAAATAGAAGTGAAATGTTCATATTTTGAATGATAATATAACTAACTAAACTGCGATTTATTTGCTTGGCTACTGTGTTTCGATAGAATATATCAGTAGAAATAGGAAAGATATTAGGACAATTTCATGCACAGATTTATTCAAATATCTGGAATTCTAACTATCTAAATGCGGAGCAACATAAATGATCGAGAACGCATAATTGACAGACCAGTACAATCATAATAAAACAAAATTGTTTATGATCACAAGACCTGAAGGTCAAAGATGCATATTGTAGAGCCGTATTGCAATTATTACACGAAGTCGATGGTTCAGAAAATAGTGGAGTCTCTTTTTGTAACGTATAGACGGAATGCCTCTACCGGACATCTAAAAAAGAGTTAAACGTGTAAGAATATTCAGTGGGGATCATATTCAACGTTTCCAGTGTATAATTGCTGCTTATCTGTGAAAGAATGCATTAGTTGCTAAATCCGCTTCGAAAATGTGCATCATTTTCCTAGGAAATGTTTATGGAATATTACAAAAAATGGTTTCCTGAAAATAAGTGATACACAAAAATAAAGTGCGAGAAGTATACGAACATGTTAATAGATTTAGAAATAACATGGGCACATAGGCAATAATTGCAAGGGTAAGCCAAATTGAATGATCTGAAATTAAACAGAAAACAAGTTTGAACATGGAAATAATTGAGATTGCAAATCAGTGTTTCACAAACCATGGGAAACAGACATTTAGACAGCCTTTTATTGATGCATATGAATTGCTACTAAACGAAAATGGTACACCAGAAAAATCATGTTCTTTCACACTTTCATAAAGGAGATAATTATGAAAATTAAAATCCAAGCACATCCTGTATCATTATGGCTTTTCTACGAATCTGCTATAAGCAATTATTCCTAGTGTTATTGATACACTGACCAACATAAACAATAAATGTGTTGAAGAACGAGTCTTTCCTAAAGATATAGAAGTTGCCAAAGTGGTACTAATACATAAGGAAGTAGACACTAATGACCCGGAAAACTTCAGACCGATATCCATATTGCCAGTATCCCAAAAATAATTCAAGTTACAATTGCAAATCGATTAACTAATTTCTTGGACAAGGACAACTTCATTACTACTGCTCAACATGGATTTTGTTGTTGTTAAAACAAATCTACTACAACCAAGTTAACACAACTAATGAATGGGATAGTAGCTGCAATAAATAAGTAATAGTAAAGTCGACATGTTGTAATCTAAGTCATGCTTTCGACACTGTGGATCATAATGTGGTGCTGGACAAATTGATCTATTACGAAATACATGCGAAAAGTTACGATATGCTGGCTTCATATACCGATAGATATCAATATGTCGAAGTGGACTCACACAGATCAATAATGATGCCATCAAATGCGGTGTTTCCCAGGGATCCATTCTTGGACCATTACTTTTTGTTATACACAGTGAACCAGAATGATTGACAGTCACGTGACAACTGTATTGTCGCTGTATTATCAAACCTACTTTCCAAGGGAAAATTGATAGTTCGTTTCGATGATCAGCGCCCTCATTACAGGCGGGCAGATAAAATTGTCAGTTGTGATTTTAGTGGTCACTTATTACATATATGACATTTTGGTAAAGTTTACTAACTGGAAAATGTAAATCAACTTTTAGGTTGCCATGGTTTTCACCACCGATCACAATAAGTTCCTCGTCGAGGCTTATTTTCGAACAGGGCGATTGGATGTATTTGTACTTAAATTGCCATGAACAATTCCAACAGGAATTCCCAAATCTTGAAGTTGAGTTTAATTCTGTGTTTGGGCAAATAAAGAATCTTCGTTACGTTTTCTTTCTTTAATCGATTTAATTCGCAGTTATTAAGAATTTGATATAAACTTTGTTTTAAAATCCAATAATGTAATACATTGAGTGACAAAACGAATTGATTATCGGCACACCTATGGAATTTATCGTTAAACGCCTGGATATGGAGCGGCGAATTTCATTTTAGCATAGAACGGCACACGTCAACCGTTCTGGATCACTGTGTATATATGAATGATTTAGTAGTAAATAAATTAGCTGAAGCAGTTTGCTTGTACGCGGATAACACATCGCTGGTGACAATAGCTGAATCCAAGCAATATTTAATAACGAAAGCAATTCATGTAGGTACTTAGTGAAGCAGAAACAAGGTTCAATTCCAATAAATTGAAACTTACCCCAAATAAAAAACAACATCTAGATATTTTAGTAAATATAAGAGAAGTCACTACTAACATCAAGTTATTAGGTATCCACGTGAGGAGCAAATTAACTTTGAGGGATCACATACACGAATTGGCAGGAAAACTGCCTGCAGCGGCCTATTGCATGAGAAGAGTGAAGCGATTGTGTACTCATCAGGCTACGAGAATGACTTAGTTTACAAACTTCCACAGTGCTGCTGTCTATGAAGTTTAATTCTGAGGAATGTTCGCGGATTCTGAGCGTGGTTTTCTTCTACAGAAACGTGCTGCGAGAGCTCTCTGTAGCCTGTGGAAAGACCAATAATGTAAGCAAGCGTTTGGAATGATGATACATTTTACCACAACATTAGCTATAAGGACAATATCAAAATACCCTATCACAGAATGCAGACTACACAGAGGTATGTCGACTTCTGGGTTCCAAAAATAGTGATTTTTTTTTTTGCCAAATATTATAAAGTGCGTACAACATAATAAATGTACAAATAGACCGAAAACACATTTAAGAAGAAATGTATTTTACTCTACGGATGGATTTCTGAACTGTACCCTTATTTTATTTTATTTGAGTGTATATTGTTTGTTACTAATATCTTATATAATGTCAGAGTCTTCCATACTTCTATATAATCATATCCATATTTCAATGTAATTAATTATTTGTATCTTATTGTATTTTATTGGTAGTTCCACCGTTTGATACCTTAATTTACTTTGATGTGGTGTACTAAATAAATACTTTCCTTACTTTAGTTGACAGTAATCGATATGCGATAGATAGTAATTCCAATAGGATTCTACGTTATCTATTTCTATGAAGGCGTAACAAGCACCCCACAAGTTGAAAACTGCGTAAGCACTTGTGGCTCATGTCCAACCACTACTCTTCGTAATGCCAACGTTTCAAGTTTTCTATTACCGTTTCTTTAATTCATCTCTACAGATAGACATACATCTAATCCAGTAAGAGGTCTTGGTTACCAATGTCACTACGATTCATAGTTCAGAAAATACTGAATGTAGACGATGTGTTACCCTACCACCAGAGTATGATAACCACCAGAATACAAGTTTTGCTGATATAATGCTTTATCATTCATATCGGCGCATTCTATTTGCTGAAGACTAGCTTTGATTCATTTCATTCATTTCATTTCAGTTTTTAGAACTGCATCAAGTTCACGAACATTATGGAATCTGATACTCTACAGTTAGGAAATCATTTATAGCATTTTAAAAAGCAGCTAAAGTGTTTTCATAACTGAATTCATAAATAAATATTGTATCTTAATTCGAATGTGCATCTCAAATTTAAATGGCTCTATTGAAAATTGATATTGCAAACTTCGTAACTCGAAATTGACGATATTATTCCTTCCCGAATTATTTATTGTACTGTATGTTCGTGTAGTTACTTCCATTTTAATTAGTTCCGTTGCAGCTGAATGGAACAAAAGATGTAAATTTATGTAAATCTCGTTTACGTGCTTATTCAGCGACAGTATCTAGCAAAATACAATTTACTCTTATTCTTGATTTACTACTGAATTATGTATATTCAAAATAGGTACTGAAATTGGATAAAACAATCTTGATAGAAACCATGTAAGATTTTTTCTGTCAAAGTCAGTCATCCTTATATGGTGATTAGGTACAGATGTGTAATGAAGGTTGTGATAATTAATAAAAACTGAAAGTCACCGGATCTACACTTGCATGTAAATAACAATTGTGGGAATGATGAAAAGATCCCAGATAAATTTATTTAGTTACAATGGGTTCATAAAAGAATGAACCTTAATTAAGATTTTTAGATCTTAATTAGTTCTTATAGGATGTAAAATGAACGAAACTGAGTTGAATAACATTTAGAGGAACGGTAGCATTGAAAAAAAAACGGTGGTACATAACTCTATTTGGTAAGCACTTAGATGGAAGTCCAATGTTTTTAACAAACTTTCCCTTTTAGTAAACATAAAAATATGCAATGCTCGTATAAGTAGTAACAAAGAAAAACGATTTTCAGTAGTCTTGTAGGACGAGGAGGGTGACTGTCGTTAACAATTCATTATTATTTATGTGTTAGGTCTACATGTATAGTGAATTCATGTGCGACATCCAGTACATAGAAACATCGTATCGCGTATATCGATAAATATGGTAATATGAGTCAAAATCAGGCACTGTATACCGATAAATTTAGTTGAACCCAGTTGTGATATACGCGGTTTGTTCATGACAGTCGTGAGCAATTTGTATTGTATTCTATTGTTAGCGACGCCAATGGTTGTAAGAAATAATGTATAAAATATTATTTCCGGTTTCCGAATTAAAATATTTATATACTTTTAAATTTGTATCGCGGTACAACAGATTTGGAAATGTATCGTTCGTTTTGAAAATCATAACTAAGAGGGTTGATTACTAATGTATGTAATTTTAAGCCCAAAACCCTATTGCGAGTTTCGTTTTGTGGACGAAATTTTAAAATGTAACACCCCGTGATAATTACTTCTTAATACATTAATATTCTTAGTTCTGCAGGTATTAATTACGTGAAAGAATGTCCAACGTTTCTGAACTGTTCATGACAGTCGCCAATTTTTATGAATTTATAAACGTTCTTGTTTCAACCACTTCATACAATTAGTGCTAGATTGTTTAGAAAATTCATTTTCTTCTTCTTCTTCTTCTTCTTCTTCTCGTTAATCCTTATGCCTTTCAGCGTCGGACTATTTCTGGATCTTACAACGATTTAATCCATTCTTTCCATCGTGTCCGGTCTGTACTCATTTTCCTCATTTCTTCTATGGTCTTCCCTCGCTTTCGTCCTAATTCGTTTACTCTATCAATCCATTTTTTCCTTGGTCTTCCCTTTTTCTTCTCCTGTTATTTTTGGCTTCTATTATTTTGTTTGTTAAACTCTGTTGTTCCATTCTAATTATGTGGCCGTACCAATTCAGTTGACATTTTTCAATTCTTTTTAGTATATGTTCTTGATTTATCATATTCCTTATCTGTTCGTTTTCTATTCTGTCCATTTTGCTTTTCCCCACGATCTTCCTCAAAAATTTCATTTCCATAGCTGTTATTTTGCTTTCCTGTTTTTGCTGTATTGTCCAGCACTCACTTGCGTACATTATTATGGGGGCTACTACTGCATTGTATACTATCTGTTTGATCTTGGGTTCTATTTCTTTTTTTCCAAAGATGGTTTAATTCAGAGCGTAGTATATGTTTGTGGCTTTCCGTCCTCTTTTTGCTATGTCTAGATCAATTTTTCCATCCTTCGATATACTAGTACCTAAATATTCGTATGCGTCGACAATTTCTTGTTGTTTATCGTTTATTTTAATTATTAGATTACTGGTTGGCTCTTTATTATTTATCACCATTAGTTTGCTTTTTTCTACGTTCATTTCCATCTTCATCTTCTCTATTTCTTCTGTCCATATTTTTGTTAATTTTTCCATTTTCATATAACTGTCAGCTATTAGTGCCAGATCATCGGCGTACAGTAATGCATCCACAGCTACAGGTTCCAATATGTTATATCCGAACAGTGTCTTCACAGTTTCGGTGCGTTTCCTCGTATTTTGCAGGATTCTGTCCATTACTATAATAAATAATAATGGACTTAAGCTGTCTCCTTGTTTTATTCCCACTTGCATTTCAAAATCTGCTGATGTTTTTCCATTCACTTGTACTATCCCCTAATCTGACAGTATAGACTATTGATTACTTGGCGCATTTTTATTGGAACCTCTAGTTTCTATAGACAGATATTTATACTCCCTCTATCTACTGTATCGAAGGCTGCTCGCAAGTCTATGAAATTGAAATAGATTTCCTCACCTGTCTCAATTTTACGTTCTTCTTTAATTATGTGGATATTATCGTTCGTTTGTTTCCCTTTTCTATTGGCTGCCACAAACAAACAAAACAATCCAAGAAAAACGAACGCACTAAGAATTCTATACCAGTAATGCGGAATTGAAAAACAAATATAGTAGAGTGCCACCTTTAAGAACAAATGCAATTTTTTGCTTTGATGATAATAAATTGTAATCATCTAATATATTACTATTTTTTGTATTATTTGCTTGTTTACAATCTACTAAAGGAATAAAGGAGTAATAAGTAAACGGGTTGACGATCGGTTAGAATACCGTCCATTGACGGTTACCATTGTTCGTGTAGGCCTTCATGTAGGTTCGATATACTATGGGGCATCAATCATTAAGCGTAGTATCTAAGATTGGAAATATAATTACGGATATACTAATAAATATAGAGGATAATGATCGTTGTGCAAGGACTAAAAAATAAGTGTAGACCTTGTTTGGTCAAGTTTATCCGCTCGATCTCCTATAAATGAAGCAACGATTAGTAAAATCGGAGTAGTGCAACCAAAGATGTCGAAAATTTAGGACTATTATCAGAAGCAAGCAAAAAATTCATATACAGTAGAAGCCGCTTATTATAATCACGGTTAATGTTATCAAACGGTTATTGTTATCGAAAACCGTTGGTCCCAAATCACTCTATTTAAAACTCATTGAAAGAAAGCCGCATATTGTAATCAAAAGCCGCTTAATGTTATTAGTTATGAATAGTATCCTTTGTCGGAAAGTTTCTTCAGGCGACGGTGTCTGCAGCGCAACTCCTTTGAACGAGCCGCTTTTTCTCGCCGATTTCAATTAAAACTCTCATATCGCATATTACAATCTAACGAATTGTTATTTCTATATTATGAAGAGGTCATCTTTTTTGATGTACTTTATGTATAAAAGGTCCGTTCGTTTAAATGATATTCAGTTTCTCCTATACTCCTCTACGAATCTCACGTTCTACAGTCTTGTGTACGGGTAAATTATTGAAATTTCGCATAAACCACCGTGGTCATGGCAGAAGTGAATAAAAAACGTCGCGATCTATCGAACGAAGAAAAACGACAAATTCTCGATAACTTCGATAAACTTCCGAAAATGAGTCAAAGGAATGCTGCGGTACAATTAAAAATTTCGCAACCGCTGTTGTGTAAAATTTTAAAAAATCGTACAGAAATAGAAACGTGTGCGCGTTCGAATGAAAACATAAAACGAAAAAGGGAAAGATCTGGAAAGGATAATCAAGTTGAATCAGCTTTAAAAATTTGGTTTACAAATGTTCGCGAAAGAAAATGCCTCTGTGAATGGTCCTATCATGCGTCAAAAAGCAGAAGATATAGCCAAAACTATGGGGAAAGAAAATTTCATTGCAACAGACGGATGGTTCAATCGGTGGAAAAAGCGAGAAAACATCGTTTATAGACCTCTGCACGGTGAAGAAAAAGTGCTGATTCGTTAGCAGCCGCTGACTGGATGCGTTCGGAATGGCCAGAAATTATTGCAAAATATCCGCCTCGGGACATCTACAATGCAGATGAAACAGGACTCTACTTTCGCGCGATGCCTAATCATACTTATTTGTTCAAAAACGATAAAGTAAGAGGTTGCTTATCTTCGAAAGAACGAGTAACAGTGTTATGTTCTGTTAATATGGAAGGTGAAAAGGAAGAACTTCTAGTGATAGGAAAAAGTAAGAATCCTCGGTGTTTTAAAGGTGTTAAAACTTTGCCCGTGGAACATTTTGCTAATGCGAATGCTTGGATGACAAGTGTCTTGTTCAGCGAGTGGTTACTCAGGTGGGACAAAAAATTGAAACGCCAAATCGTCTTATTAGTAGACAATTGTACTGCGCACAAAGTGAATGCAGTTTTGACGAACATCCAACTTATTTTCTTACCTGCGAACACTACGGCATTGATACAACCATGTGATCAAGGAATCATTCGAACATTCAAAGAATACTATCGAGGGCAAATTCGAGCCCAAATTATACAAGAACTTGATGAGAATCGAGATGCACCTACTGCAGATGCGATAGCAAAAAAAATCAGTCTTCTAGATGCGCTGCATTTGCTGGTGAAGTCATGGAGGCAAGTTCAACCAGAAACGATCCGAAACTGTTTTCGAAAAGGAGGTTTTTCCAAAACTGGTGATGAAGAACCTGATCTCCATGAAACGTGCGCTGACATTTTAGAAGGTATGAAAAAGAACTTGTTTTGTACATCTAACTAATATTTTTTTAATTTTTTTGTAGTTCAAGGTCTGTCCAAAAGCGAATTTTCCGATTGGGTGGATATCGACAATGATGTTCAAACAGCTGCCACAATGACTATATCAGACATTTGTCGGGAAGTTGTGGATCAATCGTCCGAAGGAAGTAATCCTGAATTACCCGAAGTAGGAGAAGAAGAAAAAGAGGAAATGTCTGAAGAGCCGCCAACTAATGGCCAGATGCAAGAAGCGTTAAATATTCTCCGACGTGGTGTACAATTCCGAGAAAGTAATTTTGATAGATATTATGATTTTGAAATATACATACAAAATCTTATTAATAAAAATAAACGTCAAACGACGATCGACCAGTTTTTCGAATGAAATCGTAAAGTGTAAATAAATGTACCTACGTATTGTATCGATGATAAAAAATAAACAAATTTGGTAAAATATTAAAAATTGTTGATTAATCGTTAATTTTTCCCTTGAATTTTATTTGTAAGTCGTTAAATAATTTGATTACATACATAC
The DNA here is from genome assembly GCA_038088585.1 of Chrysina gloriosa. Classification (NCBI taxonomy): domain Eukaryota; kingdom Metazoa; phylum Arthropoda; class Insecta; order Coleoptera; family Scarabaeidae; genus Chrysina; species Chrysina gloriosa. The sequence continues at coordinate 43,046,548 of CM076089.1, forward strand.
ATATTTATTATTGACTACATCAGCATAGAAAAATACATTTATATTTACCTTCCGCTTACTGTTATCATTCGGTTAATGTTATCAAAAAGGGTTTGTTCCAAATTGATCACAATAAGCGGCTTCTACTGTATTTAATTTGCTTAAGTTTCTACATCTAGCTGATACATCTGTTACATGCACTCTGAGAAGAAAAATATTGCGTCTCGAGATTAAATAGCAAACCGAATTTTGCGAAGTGATAATTCAATCATATGTTTATGATGAAATCATACTTTATCTAGCTGATAAGGTCAATGAACACAACAGTCGCCTCTATTCAGAGAGAAATCTAATATCGATGTTGAAGCAACATTCTCAATAAAATTAAATCCAACACTATAACTACAGGTCTTTTATACAATCAACCAATCTCCATTGCCTATTATTAATCCCAAAGATGTTTACTTGGCAAAAAATAGATAAAAATATTTATACCTTTTTCTTGTCTATTTAATAAAATCATTCAAACAATTTTTGTCTTTAAAGTTTTTCTCTATCTCTTACCGTTAGCGAGTTATGAGCATGGACAGGGTGCAAAATTTTCTATTTCCAAAAATTGCTTTTTATCTATTCAGAGCGCTTATTCGCAGAAAAAAATGCGTAGTGCATACCTATATATTATCTATATGTTCCCAAAGTTTCATAAGTTTCTGAATTTCTCTTCCCTTGTTGGTTTAGCTGTAAAACAGCACTGCATTTATACATAAGCTTTTTGCTAATAGGTGGATAGGAAGGCGAGACACCTTCGACCCTTAACTTATCTTCTCAGAATGTCTCTGCCTCCAAAAACACTATTTAAAGTTTTTCTGGTCCTTACTATGTCAGGTTAAAAAATTTAACGTCTTTTGACTTACCTTGAAGTGAGAGTAAAAACGTTCGTTACTAAGAAATTCTATTTCTTATTTTAATAGATGAGGTCTTTAAAATTACTTGAATTTACTTAGAAGTTCATATCTAAGTACATGAAACTAACCTATATCTGAAAAAAGACTAAAATCTTACGGAAAATTTCTTATATTAGCAAACGATTGGTCAAAGCTATTTCTTCAGGAAGCAAATATTTACAGATTTACGGCACACCATCTTCAAGTATTACCAATCGTTTTTCCAAAATTAATGGACGCTAGTCTGATGTTGAAAATCATGAAAAATAAAGTCGATACTTTACTACAAGAAAATTTATGAGAACCGTATAATGTTAAAAAGATAACGCTAGTGCTATATTAGACACTCACTTTATTTGTATATTTATTTTTGTAGCTTTGGAAATGTTTCTGATGATAAAAGGATAGAAATAATGAGATTCGATGTATTCGCCTTACAATTATGATGAAAATGTGGAAATATGTTAATTTTTGATGTAATTTTGGAGTAACTGTATTTATGTCTACAATACTGTGAGGACTAAACAGGTGCGTTAGAGTTTTGGTATCGGTAATAGAGAATCGATAGGATATTAATGGATAAACATAGATATAGACACACTTTCTCTGTTTTAATGCGCATTGTAAATAACTACCATTCGGTATTGATCTATTGGCTGCATCGAATATAATGATGAACAAGACGGGTATAAAATAATAATGAAATCCTTTAGCTCTTCGTTGAATGACCATAGGGTTGAAGAGAGCGCGAAGAAACTGGCAACGAACCTAAATTATTTACAATAGAGCTAGTTAACTATGAAATACAGCCGAAAATAGACCTCAATTAAATGATTAGCTCCACCGAAAAGGCTCTGACCTCGAAACCATCAGCAAAAGCTTGGAGCAATTGGTAAATTTGGGAAAGATACAGGAGCTCAAAGTTTACAGAAATATGCTCCAGCAACCTGCAAGATAATCACTGGATAACTAATAGACCTCGGTGTAAATTAAAAGTTAGTCTTTAGGTTCGCATGGTTACTAATGATAAAAACTGTAACAATTGCTACCTACAGAAAATGGGCTTCTGCAAAGGTTCTATATAAACCGACATATGTACATAATGTATTGTATGGCGAGGGGTGGGTAAGTAACAATTAAATGAGCAATCAGAAGTAGAAGTAGAATATCCCAGAGGCCACAGTTGATGTTAGTTGATAGTGAAATAGGTGGATAATTAGAAAATGGATGATATTGTTAAATGGTATTCACAATAAATATTAGTTTCTCTCTATTAAATTCCTACAGAAAACATAATGCATGTTTGTCATGTACATATCTTAATTCACATCTTATCTTCTGTTTTGTACCTATTCGATGTTATGTAATCGCTCTATTCTATTCTATCTATTTAAAAATGGCTCATTAGACGCAAAGTCACGCAAGTTAGACAGGCGCTACTGTTAGGATCACCCATTTATTGAACGAACAACGCAATACGCTCAAGAAGTGCACATCAGTAAACGGTTATGCTCTGTTGTTTCAGGTACGTGATACGTTTTTGACGGCCTATCACGTTCGCGGCGGGCGTGTTTCATTCATTCATCCGTTATAATATTGTTAACACACCCGTCTCTGTTTTAGTGGAAATTTATATTTTGGCCTGTTGTGTCGTTAGCGTTTTACTCGGCAAATTGCAGATAGGAACGTGAGGACGTACGACCCGAAGCATGTAAATTTTAATGCTTACCGGGACTAAATTGGTGACGCTAAAAGGTATTTCGCGTTATTTTTACGCGTAATGTACCCATGTGAAAACCCGATGTTAAATATAGAACACATAAGCTGACGTGCTGTTTTATTAATATTTTTTCGTGAAAGCGGTTTTTATTTTGGCAAATTACCAATTGCACGTATCTAGCAATCCAGGTGATGGGAACGTGATATTTTCTAGCATTTGGAAATATGATGTAAAATATTAATTAATAGCATACGCTCTACTTGAAGGGAGTTCCTTTCCAAATTCCTTCTGAATTCTATAGATACATATGCATATGTATACACTATCTGCGCCAATAGTATATTTATGGATTAATTAATTAAGTTAAACTGATGTATGCCAACTGTAACCTGTTTAGATTTATATACCACATAAACAACTGTTGTTATTTTTTGAATAGTTTTGAATTCTAAGCTGGAAACAATAAATAATTATCCCAATGGATCGAGTCTGAGCAATGACAAAAAGAGGTTTAATTTGAGAATTAGGAAATTTTGCTTCAACTAACTTGAATTTATTGACGAACATGAGTCAAAATTTCTGAATAATGATTTATTTTGGTCAGCTTTCTTCCAGTCATATATGCCCATTTATGAACTTACCAAAGAAGTTCTTTGTTCCATGGCTTATGCGGGAACGGACACTTTGTTAGTGAAATGTTGTACTCAAGAATCTTAGAAATGTGACAGTCGGACGCATAGAAGGATTTTATCAATATAAGAAATTGCTACCATATTGCTCCAATAAGTACTAATAACAATCGGCTAACATACGTAGTCCTTCAAATTCTACCATTTTATCTATATAGCTTTCTAGAGTAAATTCATTGTCAGTCATTGTCAGTGTGATGTTCCTTTACAATGTATGTACATACATATTCTAACCCTAACATAGCTATCTTGCATCTCCAGATGGAAGAGGAATTTATCGGCGAATACTACATTCTATAGCTCGATTTTTACTCTCATTACTATCGGCATTATCCAAGCTTTTGGTAACGATGTCCAAGTGGCAAAGAGCATTAATCGAAGACGATAAGATATAATAAAAGGTCGAGACTTCTGATAATATAGCGGTAAAACCATTAGTATGTAGTTTCTGGACTACTAGAAAGTCAGCTTTTAGTAGTTATTATGATCCCTTTAATAGACATTGATGTATCTTTAGTATCTAATATGTTTTATTTTGATATTATGCTTCCTCTGTCCAAGCTTGCCACGTCCACAATATAGTTTACAAGACGGGTAATCTCTTTCCATAGAAAATTAACTTCGCGTAAAACAACTCGGACTCTAGATAAAGTTATTTAATTGATGAAATTGTATAGTTCTTCTTGGTCTAACTAAATTGTATTCAAATAATTATACTTTAAGCATGATGAATTGGTTCGAGTAGATTCGCTAGGCTTCTGTCAGTAAATTTTCTCTCTTGATGCAATTAGCACATCAAGGTGTCAATATCACAAAAAATTATACAATGTCGACTTTTCTTAAAAGTATAGTTTTAACAGAAACCTATTAAATGAGTTATCATTCAGCTCTATTGTAATCTATTAAACAAATATCAATGCTTTTTCACAATCGTAGTAGGTAAAGTTTAATTGCTACATGCAATCAAAGTCTTTATGATTTGTGATTTATCTGTTCAAAAGGAAAGAAACACTTCATTTGGTCTAATAATAAAAGCTAATATGATATAAAAGCTAGTTTAATCAGAACCACGTTTTTTTTTACCGAATATTGTTCAGTAGACTATTATAACCCTTCTACTTCGTCTAAACCTTTTAAGTTTAAGATCGTATTCTTTACATTGTTTCTACATTATTTAAACTACACTGGACTTCCATCGCTAATGGGTTATGCTGTAAATTCTCGGTAATAATCCATGTTTTGAACTGCTGTGTTGATGGTAAAACTTTAAGCATAGCATAGCAACTAAAACAAATTCAAAATCGACTGTAATAAATTTGTTGCCTTACATAAAAGTAAGTAAATATAAGAAGACTGTGGTTAAAATAATATATAAAATAAGTAAAATTAACCTGACCATATCTTTCGGAAATAATTCCAGATACGTATTTCGGCAACTAAGTTATTACTAAGTCTACTGACGATAATAGTTGCTGAAATATACATCTGCAATTATTTCCGAAAAGTGTGGTAGGGATAATTTTATTTATTTTATATATAGATAGTGATATAAGACAATGTTCTAATTGAATTCATTGAGTTGTTTTGGATGCCACCTTTTGAATTTCTTCGCTCGAAGTGTCACAGGTTCGGTTCTTCTTTATATTTGCACTTTCGAACATACATAAAGTGATACAGAACTTAAAATTTTCGTTTAATGATTTGCATGAGTTTTACTAGTACAAAAATTGTTGACTAAAAATGGAGGAAAAGGAGACCGATGATTACTAAAAAGAAAAATCCACACTTGGCGGTCTTCATCAACAGAAATATCGTCCTAAAGATCGAAGTAACACCATTGTACTAGCTGTACCTAAAGCAAGAGGAAGAAACGGAAAGGGGACAAAAATTGAACAAATTGCGCTCACACATAGGTTGGCCTGAAGCGGAAAGTTCCAATATTGATTGGGTTAAAACAATCCGATATTTTGATAACTATAATTTTCAGATTGACCCTAAGGTTAATAAGACGTAAAACACTAGTTTTCAATCAACGCCGAAAGTTAGAGGTAGTTTTTCTTTAATTTCGGATGTAACACGGCGACATTAGTAGGTAATAGGTTTGTTATAAGGATATTAATAGGAGACATTCGTTGGGTGACTAGCAAGCAGTGTTTTACGTGTTCCTAGCTTAAAAAGCTCGTTGATTGTTTTCGTGTAAACTATGCCGCGTAAAGAAGACATTAACTAGGCAAAGAATATTAGCCGAACACAAGGACAGCTGCTGATCATCAATTCTTAACCAATAGTTTATTGTATTCTAAAACTAGGTTAGTTAATCAGGTCGGTGTTCTAGATGAAACCTAGTATCTTACTAATGGGAAGCTTCTATAGCTCTTCTAGTTGCAGAAACCGAGATTCAATGTGTTTAATAAATAATGTTCATGTTGCTGAACCTTTGTCACACACAGAAGCAAAGCTTCCTCTTCCTCACAACAGCTCATACTAATAGGATCTTCCACTATTTAGGATATATAGGGTGGAGATATTTGTTAAGCTGGCAGTTAAACAGGCTCACTGCAGCAGTAATTCGACACCAATATTTCGGAATTCGCAAACCTGTCGGAAATTCAGGATTATCATGGATTTTATACTATCCCGTACCTTGTTCTACTTTAGGTGTAGAGGAAATGAGGATTATCATAAAACTATAATCTTTCTACGATAAAAGGATTGCAATATTTTATAAAAAAGTATGTACTTTTGTATCTTGAAAGAAGTAAAAACACATCCTCCATTATTATCTCCTATTGCTCCTATCTCCTATAACTTACTACATTGCTTTTTTTTTATAGATGGTCCTTACCAAACAAATAATGGTTTATTTTATCTTTGCATATGTAGCGTAAAATTACGGCCTTGTTTATTATTAATTATACCACAGAATATATAGTACAAATCGTCGGAAAGTTATTGAAAGTTAAGTAACAAAATTATATTTCTTTGAAGTTGTTTTTAGTTGCATTATGTAAATTGTTATAAGTATTTCGTGCCTAAATTCTAAATGTTTGGAAATAATGACGAAGAGGAAAAGTACTAACATACACCTACATATGTATATGTATAAATTGGCGTAGTCTCGTCATATGGGCATGTCCGTGTCATTACAGAAAGATAAACGATAAAAAACGTGATTAATACTGCGAGTTATCTGTAAAACACTGTAGGTAAAACGGTAAAGCATTCAATTATCGCAGGGATTAGGTATACGTCAACTGATGAAATTTATGGATGATTTGCAGGCATTATACGTTCAGCGGGTATAGATTAAACGTCAGAAATCATTATTATTAAACGCGATTGGCAGAAATCGGGCTTAACGAAATGCCAACAGGACTAGTGATGCTATTTTTAACATTATTATTATTATTATTATTAACATTAACGGTATACAAAGTACGTCAGGAAAACTTTTGCAATTTTCTCGAGAACTGGGGCGAATGGCTACAAAAGCTGGTAGCAAGGTACTCGGGGGAGGTCCCTCTATAACATATTCGAGACCCATCAAAGTCCGTTATTCACAACCTTGATGTTCCCCTTGTAAGAGGAAATGTTGGTTTTGATGAAGATTAAATGATCAAAAAAATTCGTGCGGTTTTGTAATTAGGAATTAAACAAACCTAGAAGTTTTTATCTCACTTTCATAAAACGCTGTTATCAGAGTAAAATAAAATTTAATTTTGGCTCCAATGTCTTTCCTATTATAAAATTCTTGATTTCACATATGATAATGTAACACTAACAGAAGAGAATAACACTTTGGAGTATTGTGGGAAGGGTATATGAGATAGAGTTTCTTATCTGGCGTCCATTATCTTAAAGTGAGATTTGGACCGAGCTGTACTATTGCCTTGCAAAACACCGGAGCTGTTTCTGAAGCAATGTATTCTAAGTATGTTTTGTTGCTAGTTCCGAACATTGTATATATGTCGGCAGCAATTGTTTGATCTCTGTTGAGAAACTCGTAATATCGTGCACACGAAACCTCAAATCAAATTAGAGACATGGAAGAGAAAAATTTGCGAATATTGTTGAAGGTCGACAAACAAAATTTGAATGATGGAGGGATGAATTCGATACCTTTATTAAATCAAAAAAATTACCACGCTAGGGCACTTTTGAAAAACAGATAGCAATAGAAACGTAAAAAGAATAGTATGGACAATTCCAGTTGATACAGGTAGAAGAGGGAGACCGAGAATAAAATGGAGGCAAGCAGTGGAAGAAGGATTTGAAGCACAAACAAGTCAGAAAGTGAACGTGTATAGCACGAGACGGAAAGAAATGAAAAGGCTTGAACCAAGCTTTATATATAATATTAATGACAACAGGATAAAAATAAAAATATTCCAATTTCTCTTGGTGCCAAAGACTATTTAAAATATGTTTGGTATTCTATCCGAAGCGCCATTATAACTGTGTATAAATATAAAGATTCTATTCTACAACAGATTTGTGTTCAAATGTAAAGATACGCAAGTCATACTACTATTTCATACATACGGCGTTATCAAATGTACCGGTATAATTAAGTTTTTATATAATTACATAAAAATTTAGTACATTGTAGTGATCATATAATTCTGAGAACAAATTTTACAATGCTCGAATATTTTATCTACATTCCAATCGTAAATCGACATGTGAATTAGGATACAAAGTAGAAGATTACACTTAATGTGTAGTTGTGCAATTGGTTTAGTTTTCCATCAAAAATAGTAAAGAAGTCAAGACGACATATCATCATCATACTTTACTGCTGATTTTAATGCAAGGTCTAAATGAATACAACCGACACATTTGGTTAATTTCCGGCGAATGCTTAAAAAATTATGATATTAAACCCTGTTCATTATGTAATGTAAGTTCTCTAAAGTTATTACAATAAGATAAAGTAGTTTCATCCGGTATATACTTGGAATAAATAACTAAGTAGGTACTTATATCCTGGGAAACGTTGTAGAACAATGGTGGACGAATCGTTTCTATGCGCACTCTCATGGGAAAGACCATTTTGGAGGTAAAAATATAGATAACGTTAATACAGATATTTCCGCTGAAGATATAAAATAAATTAAAAGAAAGATTATTGGTTTTACGCTATCGTATTTTAGTTATTAATGAGAACGATAAATAACCTTATCGTATATTATCGCCGTATTTGTGGATATGCATCATGGTTTTATTTGAGCGATATTTCACACGTTTATGAATTATGGTCTTAGCATAGTTTATGTTTACAGTTTCATTTTATGAAATATTAATTATAATGCACTTAGAACACAAATATTCGGAATCATACTTTTTGATTGCCATATGTACGTATATTCAATGTCGGATCAACACTAAAAACTATCGCTCCGGCGTTACCTTATCGACTAATTTGCCAATTAAACTTTAATGGCAATTAAGATCATTAATGCTAACGAATAAATGTGTGTAATTACCATAGCTGTAAAATTTTTTAGATTGATATATCGGACGTTGATCATTCGTTTCGAAACTGCCCAATGTTAAACTGAAACCTACGAAAGTAAGATATCCGTTTCTTGTCTAGTGTGGAATTAATTGAAATTATTTCTTCGGAGTCTCGGACAGTAAAAGTATGTCTAATCAATCGCAATAGTATATAAAATGACATTTCGTTTTTATGCCATAGCATCAGACTGAAATTAAGCAAACAAAGAATCACATAGTAGTTCTAATAGTTAGGGCTGATGCACTTAAAGTTAAATTTTAGAATGCATGTACCACGGTGTGTATGCGGTGTATAACTGTTCAGGTAACTTCATTATTAACGATTTAATTTTTTTAAGGGCGTAACATTTGTAAAATGTTAAACTGATTGACGTAGTTTAATGAAAACTTATTAATGTGTTTAAGCAAAAAAGAATACGAACTTCAAAACTTTGTTCTGAACGGGATTCCCCTGACCTGTGGAGCAATTGCGGTTATTAGATGTTTGAAGTCGTTAAGAGCATATTTTCTAATTTCAACACCATTAGTGGCCTGTAGCTGCTATTAATGGTACATTAGTTGACATTTGTGATTGGAAATATAAAATACAGAAATAAGTTTAATTAGTAGTGTTGTCCATTTGACATCATTTGCGGTCTCGAGATAGTTGTTGGAGACTCGACAGTGCCTGTAGTTGCGAGACCAGCACAATTCCGTGTCGACTTGGGGTCAAGAAGCAGTCTACCGAGACTGCTGAGTGACGATCGGAAATTTATGTTTTTAATTTTATTTTTGGAAAATGGATTCACGTCAGGTCCTAGCTTTTATAATTGCGTAGAAAATTGTGCAAAAACAAAAGGTGAACAGAAAGAATTGTTGGGTAGATCGACGAGATGACTTGGAATCTTGTTCAACACTCATAAATGAGATGTACAGCAGTTTAAAAAATTTTATTCGGATGTTTGCAATGCAGTTTGAACTGCTTTTAAATTTAGTTAGGCACGAGATTGCCAAGTAAAATATAAAATTACGTGATGAAATTTCTCTTCATGACAGATTAATGGTTACGCTTCGTTTTCTGGCTTCAGGTAAGTATTAATAGTATTCCCCTGGTGATTCTAGTTTTTCAAATATCTCAATAACCATACTTTCAAAAACAGCAGCAGTTTGTAGAAAAGTCATTTTAAAGGAAACCAAAGACATACATACTCTGTATCTTTCTTTTTATTTCGTTAGCATCACAATCCTGACATTTTCTCGAAAATTCTTCATACAGACTCATTTTTTTATCACGAGTCCTGTCCAACTTATGTTAATTAATTAATTATAGAAATTTCTGTTCCTCCTTGATTAATTGAAAAATTTCCTCATCTGCTCACTTTCGTGCGCTCATTTTAACAAAATCATATTTATTTTGAAAACTTCAAATAGAAATTGGTACACGATTTTGGATAAAGTCTCAACTTGAGGTCACAGCTCTTCCAACAGTGCCGGAAAACTGGAGACTAGGTCACGAGAGCAGGAATGAATATGTCCACTTGCGACAAGTGCAGACCAGCACTGGTTTATCTCGGAAAGAGCTCTCAGGTCCATATACATTTCTCGAAACTACTCTCGAGACTATTTTGTCTGAAGTGGACATTTAGCTTTAGATATACTAAATCAAGGCAGTAAACTCATAAAAATTGTACGTCCAAATTTATGAAAATTAACTTACTTTTTTGAGTATCATAATGTCAGTGTGATTCCAACTTTCTATTGTGTTGTTATTAAAACCCTTAATAGTCTTTTTATTAATATTGATTTCTTTGAATATCTCTCTCTATAATGTTTGGCTTTTAATGAATTCCATGTTTTCGGTGGGGTCGGTGTATATTTGGATTAAGATATTATGGACATTGGGTCCTCGAAAGAGAGACCTTTACTTTTTGGTAGTATTGCATGTTTCTTTGCCTTACTTAGACGTATATTTAGCAAGTATCTACCATATGAGATAGCACAAATTCCAGTTAAACAACTTCTAAGACGCTCCAAATTTTTTAGACAGAGATGCTAAACGGTAAACATTTATTTAAGATTTGTTTTAAGGGTCTGACTATAGGTTTGTTCGTAGAGCAATCAGCAACCGTCAGACGCATGCGTATTTATATATTTGTGTTCGTAGAGTAAAATTTCAAACTGATGACTAGAAAGCCGGCGTTCGCAGAGTGAATTTTATTCAATTTCCAACCGATTGGCAACCGTCAGAATAATTTCTTACAGAATTGAAAATTTTTGGTTTGAGACATGCGTAATGGCAAGCGCCAACTTTAGTAATTTTGACTCCCAGATTACTTGTTAATCTGTGGTGATCCATTCCATGATCAGTCCACATCTGTACGTTGACGATATTCATTTGAGAATATGTGTCGTTTTTGTTGTTTTCTCCACATTCTTACTACATTTAGATAAACAATGCTTCAAAAGACCTACAGAAACAGAGTTTTGCGCCACCTTCAGGATAAATTACGCATTCCTTCTTCTCTTTTATGTTCGTAGGGCATTAAATTTAGGACAAATTTGCAACTGTTTCCAGTCGGGCATGCGCACTGAATATTAGTTGCCAACGATTTCCAATTTACTCTACGGACAAACCTAACATCTCACCTTAAGCTACCATATTCATTTCAGCTATGAAATTATCTTACGCGAAAGACAAAATGTAAAATAAAACATATTTATACAGATTTGCAGAAACGTGGTATTCTTGGATTCCTATTCATAACAAATTCATGGGAATACCAATTGAATATTTTAATGAAAATGGTTGGAAATGGCTATGATATAAAGATACAGTCCGAGGAAAATCGATGTGAATGCTCTCCTAAAATTAATACGGTAGTGTTTTAGGTGCACTTGAGATATGATATAAACAGTTTTGTTAACAGATAACAGTTTTGAAAATATCAGAAAAATCTTATTAATCTTATTTCAAAGAATAAGTAAATAGCGCTTTGATGGAAAGGATATCCTGAATATCGGAGCAGTTTGTAAAGGCAATGAAAGCGGTATTAATTGATTAGAGTAGTCAATAAAAGTGTGCAAACTAATCACAAAGAAAAACATCAGCAGAATATGGTAATAAATACGATTAATTTAATTATTAGCCAACAGCTTAACCCTATCTTTTTACAGTTTAAACTTCCCTATTGCTGTTAGCCGGGTAATATATGCAACGGCAATTAATTCGAAAACTAACGACTTGCATCCAATATGTCAAGAAATAATGAAAAGAAATAGCATTTGTTGAGTGCTTGGTAGAGTAAAAACAATTATTTCAAATTAAGAAATAATTTTTATGCAAAATACCATAAACACAAAATGTTTTTCCTTCTTGCAAATTTAAACTGAATACATCACATTAGGAAATTTAATTTAAGTGCGTGAATATACAGATTTCCTAAGAAATAAATTTTTATGAATGTGATTCAAGAAGGTAATAAATTAATACTTGTGGGGGACGATTCGATATAAAAACTATGTAATATATGTACATATTTAACCATTTACAGATATAGAAGTAGACTTGCTTTGCCAAGAACAGAAGCTTTTGTAGACTATGCATACATTGTACCAAAAAGAGAGATATGTGAGATGTAAGTGTAAATGTTTTTTGATTTCTTTTTCTAATATCAACATTATTGAAGTTATCCAAAGAGAACCGACCAATTCTAAGAAATGTTAATGCATTTTTGGAAACTATTACGTCTATTGCTAACATAGATGATGTTCTATCACCTATTTGATTTAACTTTAGCGATTTAGCCTATAGGTCAATATACCACCATAATATAACAGACACTAGGAGTATTTACGTAATGTTACGAGGATTTTAATGACCTATTGATCCTAAGAAATCACCAATCAATATTGGCGTAGATAAAGTTATGAGATATGCTACCATATTGGCTAGGAAGTAATTTCTTCTCTTTTACCTGTGTGAATAAAGAACGAACTCTTCATGGGAAATAAGACATTTCCAATTCATATGACTGTTTTTTGCTAATTTTCAAATAACTTTTAAATTAATAAAAGTTATCTTACTTCATAGAAAGCCGTTATAACTACGATTTGATCTCTTCATCGCCAGTGAAGATTTTATTTTAGCAAGGATTTCGCAAAAAATTAAGCAGATCGGAATTTTATGTGGTGTCAAATATAAAAAATTTGAGTAACCAGATTTTGAAATGTTTTATACGGATTTATTGTTTCTTCCGAAACCATTTCTATTGTACTTTGTTGCAGGCTACTCATTTTTCGTCTTTTATTGTATGTTCCTCAGGTTCTTAAGAGAAATCTGTGATACCCAAACATGGAATCTATTAGCATATCCATATTGGTTCAAATCGCTTTCACCGAAAGGTTTTACATAATCAATGCCGTTTTTTGACTTTACCACAGCTTTAAGATGTTTAAGATTTTATTAGCTTATACAGTGCTTTCATGAACAATAGAGTAAAATATGAGATTTCTCTTCGTGACACCTAATAGAAATGACAGCAGCCTTTTTCTCAGATCCTACACGCTAGACTGTATTGTCTTTCTTCCAGCAGGGTTGTCGACGCTGTCGTGGGGGCGGCTAATTCGAATTTCCGTTACAATAATAAATTTATTTGCCATAAACTAGCGCAAAAAATAGGGGGCATTGTCATTCACATAATACATAAAAATACAAATATACAAATAAAAAGTTACACAATATATTAGTAATGAAGAGATTAGATCAGTATCAGCTACCGCCTCTCCGCATACTGCCGAAACGAATAAAAACGTTTTCTACCAGAAACTTATGGAGCGATTGACCACTTTCAATCTGTTTTAACTCATCAGTGAGGAGCATTATATGCTGAAATCGATTTATAAAACGCGCCCCCTTCATACATGGGAGGATTGTGGTGCGGCACAGAGAAATTGCTAGAATATCTTATAGTCATGCTTTTGGAAATATCAATTTCGATAAAACAAATGCTGATTTTCTTTTACAAAACGGTATTAATTTATATATACACAACCAGGGCAGAGATAGAATTTTAAGATTTTGGAATAGTGGTTTACAAGAACTACCAGATGCCTTTAACATGCATCTTTTGCGTTATAAAAGCCCGTTACGTATGACTATAAGAACCCCAAAATATCAGTCCCTATAAGATGCGTGGCTGAATCTGCGCGAAATAGTAGGCCCTCAATCGTTCAACGCTAACAGTTATTCTAATTTTATAGATGGCATAACAGAGCCTACTCAATTCCTTGCACATACCATCAACATGTGATTTCAATCCTCCATCTACAACCATACCCAGAAACTTTGTGTTCTCAGTTAGCGAGATAGATCGTGCATTTATTTTTATATATCATATAACGTTGCAACGTTGTGCTGTACAGAACTGTATTTGCCTTATCCACATTTAACTCTAGGTAATTTATATTTCACCAATGATTCATCCTTCCAACAATCGTATTTGCCGTTGTTGACACTGCTGCGAAAGATTTGGCCTGTATTACACAGGTACTGTCATTTGCATACTAATACAGTGGGGACATGCACAAAGTCGCTCAGACCATTTACATAAATAATGAAAATAAGCGGACCCAGGATCGAACCCCGGGGTATGCCCTGCTTAATTTCAGATGTCGATGATTACATATGATTTGACGTTGTCTCTCAATGCAGACACACATACACATTAAATATGATTTAACCAAATCCAAAGGAATGTTATGGACACCGTATTCATACAACTTAGCATATAATATTAGATGATCAATAGTGTCAAAGGCCCGACTTGAGATCAAAGTCAATGTCACATACCAATGACATCCTTCTTATTGTCCAAACTTTGTAAAAATTTCCCAATCAATCAAAGATAGCTTTTTCACATGACATACCCGGCACAAAACCGTATTGTGTAGTTGACAGTAAGTTATTTTGTATGAAAAAATTAAACAAACACTTAAATAACTTTCTTGAACACAAAAATAAACGATGACAACAGCGAAATTGGTCTATAGTTATCTATGTTTTTGACGTCACCCTTTTTAAGTACTGGCACAACTTTAGCGATCTCTAACGCATCACGGAAAACAGCCGTCAAAATCATGGAATTAGCAACATCAGCCATTAGCTCTACAATAAATGAACCATACTTCCTAATAACACTACTTGGAACATCATCCAATCCATACGACAATTTTGATGCGATTTCATCAATGATACCTATAATTTTATCAACAGAAGTAGGCTGTAAATACAAAGTATTTGAGTTAGTAGGTATAGAATTGCACGTTGTTTAATTTCTACTTACTAGAATTGGTAAAATGCCTACGGAACATATCGACCAGTGCATTCAGGTCATGAACATTAATGTCAAGGTCATTAACAAGTGGCTTTAGTATTGTACACACATTGTTCATCTTCAGTTTATCTATTGGCTTTTGCATGATAAGGGAGTGAAATTTAGGTCAATATTTAATACACTTTCTAAAGAAATATAATAAAGATGTTATAACTTGTAGTACATTTTATAAACGTGTTATAAATCTTCATATAACAGGGATATTTTCTATCGTGTTGTCATTGATGCAGTCAAAAAACGGTAGTTGCAAAACTATTAAATTTAAGAAGGCGCATGCCTAGCAACCACAACATTTTGATTGACCATGTGGGAACAGCAACGTGTATTTCAACCAGATAGTTGCGCCATAAGAAAATGCATGTGGCTGTCTAGCTTAAGATTATGGCTTATGCGTATGTTGTATAGAGAATGTTACTTTAAAGACGTTGCCAGGGAGTATCTTTACTGTTTATAAATAAGAAAATAATATTCTTATTGTAAGGAGTGTATGAATGAAGGAATGGGTAGAGTATAGGCAATAGCTCTATTATTTTCTCGTCAGGCAAGATTGAAATTTATTTTTTATTAAATGTGGGTGGAAACTCGAATATTTACAAAAAAATCATTACGCGTCCGTACATTACTGAATTAGACTTGTCCCTATGGAATACAATGCGAGAACAAACAAATCGAAGTACGTCAGAATTTCAAATTTAATCTACAAAATTTCATTCAATTATTTGGTGTTTTAGAAGCTAACGTTTTGTATAAACTTTTATCTCATACCGATATTTCATTAATATTTTACTGTATTTTCTTATTACCGGTTCCCATGAAGAAAAAAACACTATGCCCAGAAATATTGTTATGTGATCCGCATTTTATTCAAGTTAGCGTGATATGAAAGGCATGAAACTTGAAAGTTTGTACCCACTTACGAATTAGTCTACGTTAATGCTTAAGCTCTCAAAACAGATGTGAACGAAAGTTTGAATGGCTATGCAAATGGAGTGTTAAATTTGATATTTTACGTGGTAATGAAAACTGTAAAGACATTCCGTCTTCGCACAAAATTAAATACGTCATTTGTTGATTCTAATGGTTAATTTTATTTACAATTAGAACACAAACATTATGGCGATGAAGATGCTGATGATAGAAAACAAATCTAATAAACACAATCTTCTGAATTCGTTTAGAACCGAAATATACTCTATTTACTACTTACAAGAGAACATCGCCAACCCGGAAAGTTTCAAGAGTGTGAAAGCGCCCATCAAAATTTAGATGGTTTTAGATTTTCTTTTAATGTGAAACGGTAATGGGTTGAATAAATACATTAAGATTATATCATGATATTTAGTGCCTCCAGTTCTATCAGTCACCAATAATAATTACATACTTATATTTAAAAAAGTAAGGGTGGCCTGTTTTATGCATGTTATCTGATTCCCAACTGTGTAAAGATTATGTTTTACTTTTTGTAAAGTGTTCATTCTTTTAAGGTGGGGAAGGGAGAAGAGTGGGGGAGATGGAGGTGGACACCCTTACTTTTTAAATATAAGTATATCAACATTTTTGTGTAGCTAATAGAACTCGACGTACTGAGTATTCTGATATAATATTAATGTATTTATTCACCTCATTACTCAGTTATATTAAAACATTATAAAACCATTGAACTTTTGAAGAGCACCTTCACCGCCACAACGATTTTGGGCCGACAAAAAGAACGGTTTCGAAGACTCTTCCATAAGGATTATTTAAAGATAAAGTTTCAAATTCTTTTGAATTCCCGACTTGGGGATATTTTCTTTGCCTTATACACACATAGGTTCGTTGAAATCTATTTGTTATTATGTAATTACTATGGTTTCACTACGTGTTGTGTTGTAAATAATTGCAATTCTAACTCGAATAAATATTTATCTTACACATAAATAACATGTACTTGCTAATAATTGCAAGATGTAGTATTAGTGACATACCCATAAATCACGTTGGTAAATTTTACATCTTGGAATTGATTTTTAGGTCCGACGCGTGTGTTTCGCCAGACACAAGGTCAGCATCGTCGAAAAGTAATGGTTTGAAGATGATAACTTCGTTGCCAACGACACATGTATTCCGCAAGTAATAACTAAAGTTCGATAAAAGAGTGGATAACGTGTTATGATTAAGTAGCGTAAACCGGACTGACGCCCTTACTTCTGTAAACTTTAATGTCGCGCTTTGCACGTAAGTGGATACAAAGATTGGTTACACTACTTAATGATAACACGATATCCGTTCTCTTATCAAACTTTACTAATAAATAATTACACGGCGAGTAGTTTATCGATGTGACTTAGTGTCATAGGTACCTTTGTATGAACTACATACCAAACGCTTGAGAGCACTGCAATTACATTTTGAGAAGATACTTCGATAAGAACTTCAAAACGAGCCTGGGCTAGCTTTAAGTAAAATTAATAATAATTAATATTTCTCGTTTAAAAGACTATATGTCACAAATATTTAATATTATGTCGTACAACTAATAATAACGGGTCTGTAGAACATTAATGAAATGCATAACGATTTGAAATATGTATAGTGCTTATAACAATAAAAGAGAGGACGTTTCTTAGGTGGAAAATCATTCGGTCATTCCGTGTTGGAGGTTGATTGTGTATTTAAATTTATGTAAATTGGGCAATTTAGTACACCATATATGAGAAATATGAAATAGTAAACCTTAATCGTAGCAAGTTATTAAAAGTTAGGTGATAAGAATAAAATATATAATAGTCTGTATTATTTCTTTAACTGCAATGGACAACATCTCTATTTACCATGTCAATACAAGTAAAGAGCTTTCCAACAAGAACTTTTCTTTCGATAGGTTGGTATTCGGTTAAGATAATAGATACGTCGATCAGTTTGTAGTTATATTTACAGCAGAAGGTCTACAATTTAATAAAATGAATGCAATTTCGCTTGAAAATCGCATAAAAATAATTCAAATTCATTATGAAAATGGCCGATTTGTAAAAACCCCATTTCCTAAAAATCGTGGATATTTTCAGTTGTTATAATCGTCCATCAGAGTCGGCAATTAAGAATTGAGTGGAATTTTTTAGTCAATTGGGTCGGTACACAATGTAGGAACACCAAAACGTACCGGTCGTTCGCAATAAAGTATTACTGCTGTGGGCGATAGTGTTGAGGAGGATTCAAATTTATCAATTCCACGGCATTCTCTGCAATTGGGTTTGGTCGCGAGTACAACATAGCGTATATTGCGAAAGGATTTGGCTCTAAAGTATTATAAAGTCCAGTTGGTGCAATAATTGAAGCCACCAGATCATGCTCAACGTCGACAATTTGCTGATTTCATTATTGAACAAGGTGCTGAATTTTCAGACAAAATCATCTTTTCTGACGAAGCTGATTCGCATTTGAATGTCTACGTTAACAAACCCTATTCTCGCATCTGGGCTTCTAAGAATCCAAGAGCAGTTGTGGAATATCCATTACATTCATCTTGTGTCATTGGTTGGTGTGCTTTTTAAGCTGACGGTGTCATTGGGCCGTATGCTTTCAAAAATGGGATCACCAATTTTTTATGGCCTATTTTGGATGGTTTGGTTGTCGAGGACTTGTGATTTCAACAGGATGGAGTAACTTGCCACGCAGCTGAGGAAACAGTGGATTTCTTGAAAACCAAATTTGCTGGTGGTTTGATTTCGCGTAGAGGTGATATCAATTGGCCACCAAAATCATGCGATCTAACACCGTTAAATTAATTCTTGTGAGACAAAGTGAAATATGAAGTTTATAAGGATAATCCAACAACAATTGCAGGGATCAAAGCCACTATTGAGAGGGTAATTCGTGAGATTGAGCCACAATTATGGACAGATGTGATTGAAAATTTTGTGAAAATAATCAAAGTCGTGATGGACATTTATCGGATATTTTTTTCTGTTCATTTATAAATTGCACAGTCTCTGCAACATACTTCAGTTAAAATATTCCCAACTTTCATCCAAAATGTATTTTATTTTCGATTTGAAAACAAGTTCTTATTGCAAAATCGCTTATAGTAATGGCTATTCAGACAAATAAAAGCGCATAACTACAGAAGGCTGCACTAAAGCTACAGCCAAGCCGGTCTTGCTTGAAAATCGCAAGGATTAGAACACAACAAATGGAAAAAATACGATGAGGACGTAAATTTTAGGATCATTATTTTTGGGCCTTATTTCTCGATGAGAATTGTGGTCAACACGGAACAACAAAGAATTGAACCAACAAAAAATTAAGTAAAAATACTCATATAGGATCATTCTAGTTCGGTACTGTTTCAAGAAATGGAGTGTCTCAATCAAAATACGTAAACTTATTTAAACTGGCGGTCATTATGGGATAGTGCAGAGAAATTTGTTGAAAGTGCGACAAAACGATGTCAAACAGTACTGGATAATAAAGAAAGCTTCTGGAATTGATAGTCCTTTTCAACAAAACATTTCTTTTAGTAAAGCAAACTGATTGAAAAGAGAGGCTTATCACAAATTGAAATTATGATATTATATATTATTATGATATATATATATATATATATATATATGTCTACAGTGAGAATGCATGAAATAATAGGTTTACATTATTATATCACCAATATTCAATACTTTTCAAAACTGCCACTATGAAAGTCTACACTAGATTACAGATTATAACGTATTAGTTTCTTTTTTTTCTCGTTGTTGCAAACTAAGTTATACCAGCTAAAACCTATCGCTTTCTTATTCGATCACATGGTCACAGTAATGCACTTCATTTGTTTGCGCTCGCACTCCTGTGATTCTACATCCACGTTATACACTATACTATAGTGTATATGCATCTTTATTTCTTCGTATCTTATAAAAGTATTACGATTATATATCGATTCTAAAAATTATAAGTATAGTTTATAGCTTTTTATTAAAACGGTGTAGCTTGAAGACTTGTGAATACTAACACTATTGAAATACCGCATATTCGAACTTCGTGAAAAAGCAAAAATTCTATACTTGCTACAAACGGTTAGTTATTTTTATGTAAGTTAAATTAATTCCATACTAGTGATGTCTTTAAAAACGGAGTATAGATATTTCCGACTAATTAAGAAGAACTGCCCAAATTTGAATACATCTGTTTCTAAAACTTTAGTGCTAAAGAAAACTGGTGCGAAGTTACATAGATGTCTTCATTTTTTTTATTCTGCATAGATCAAGATATCAGATTATTAAAAAAGTCACTCTAGATAGACACAACCGCAGAATCGAAGAATGGTTAGCCACATTTTTATTGCACTAATAACACTAATATTAACCGAATAAATGGTTGATCGAGATTCTACTGTATTTATATAATGCATCCGTTGTTATAAATCCATTAAAATGTCCCTTTCGGTTTACTACAGTGAATTTCTAGAAAATTTGAAACTTATCTCCTTAATTTCCTTATCCAAAAATAGTGAGAAAATATTATAAATGAAATCCATCAGAAAGCAACAATTTAGACATCTATAGTAAGCTTGATATTTTGTTCGGCCAAATACCTTCACATCAACCAAACTTAAGATGGTAGATTTTAAAATTTGTGGCGTAACTTTTGTATGGAATCCTGCAAGAATATACTGAAGTCAAGAAAAATTTAATGAAGTTAAGTAGCAATACAACTAGTTGAATTAATGAAAATTGTATTTGTTTATTTTGTAAAGCTGTGCCCAAATTGAAAGATATGAACATAGGAGTGTCTCTTTGTTTTTGTAAACGCATATTTTAAAAGATTGTCATACTATTCCTTCGTATTGGGTTTATTGCAAATAAATATGAACAACTTGTTTATACATAAGTTGCGGTTCCACAATTAATGCAGATAGAATAATTGTACAGTATTCAAAGTTTTAGTCTTTAGAGCTTGCAGCGATTACAGGAATGTTTTTCTTTTAACGTGATTTAAATATTTAAAGTAGTGCTAATCTAATTCAGAAGAATAGTATTTGAAAATGGAGATCTTTTTGAAAGTTATCAATAAAGTTCATCATAATCAGGAAATCACGTTTTTCAAATTTATAACATCGTTGCTTGATACAATAGGAACTTACATTTTAACTCTTGTAAAATAAACTAAATTAACTAACTAAATTCACTTTTTATGGGTTCTTCCTGGATCATAATGAACTAACCATTGCATTGCTTTTAAAATATTTTCTGAAATTGAGAAATTTGCATTTTAATAAATATAAATACGAAATGATTTTCTTTTCATTAAACCCGTCTAGATTATTTTTAATAATTAATCCTTCTTATCTATCTTAAATAAATTATTAATAATAAAACACATATAAACGTATATATGCATTACCCGAATTAAGAAATGAGCGAATTTAGTGACGTAATTCATTTGTATATTTATATAGTGTGTACGTTTACGTACATACATGTTTATACTCTTTTAGATATGTATGGGTATTTAATTTTATGTTAAAAACGTTGTATCTATCAGAATTATTTGGAATAATTCATTTTCTACAAACCATTTAAAATATCTGCACCTGATTCAGTTTGTTATGTGATTTTTGATTTACTAACAGATCGATTTGGTTCGCAAGATATGATAAAATTTTGATATTTTTCTCTTTCGTTACCGTTGTTAGTTGATACAATATACCTCTTTTCAAACGAGCGGATTCATTACCGTTTGCGTGTGGTATATACGTAAATTTATTGATTTTCGTACAGTTGTATAGCGTTGTGGGTGTACAAATAAAAGCTATTTTTGAGTTCCTATGGTGTAGTCAATACCTATTGAGCTATAGATTAATGAACTGTCCGTCCTATTTAGAAAACAAAACCGAAGCCAAACATATAATAATAAATTTCGGTTGGTTTGTTTGTAAAATATTTAGACTTGGCCTTTACTTGTTCAAGTTCAAGCTAAAAATATCTATAAACAGTTCACGGAAAATTCGATTCGTCGCTCTGTCAATTGCTTTATAAGCACACCAAAACATAGTTTTTTGCTTTAGCAGACAACAAGACCATCTTTATTGAGAGACGATGTTAAAATCAATCCATTTTCTCTGGATAAAATATATTTCTGATATGACATAATTATTTAAATTTGTTAAAGAAAATCTTACCTTCGTCTTCGTGACTTGCACTACATTCTCTGCATACCGGAGCTCGTTGTCCGCCTCTTCTAGCAATCTGTTGCAACGCCATGAGCTGTTGTTCTTCAAGCTCCATATCTTTGTATTCTTCCGGAGGGCTTAAAGTGACCGAATCCACAAATTCTAATGGTGGAGCAAATTTTGGACTTTGGGGTGTCGGATCACCAAACCCATCATAGGTGTTACAATTACAATTAGGTTCACAGCAAGTTAATCTCACCATCTCGTGTTGATTGCACGTGCATATTCCATCGTCTTCTTCATCATCGTAATCGCACTCTTCTCTTATTAAGATAATATAATCCGCATCAAAGAATTCGTTTTTCGTTTCGTTGAAAACAACGCGATTTTTCTTGCCTGTGTCTTTTCCGTGTCCGGGCTTCTTGAGTAACGACTTGAGATTGTCATGATTTGGATTATGCTGTTTTCGCTCCACGTTGGTTCCCATGCCTCCTTCTCCCCGCATTTCACCAATTAAATCGCCGTTCTCCAGCAATTCATCGTATACCGAGTAGAAATCCGCATCACCATCAAAATGAAAAGTAGATAGGACCGAATTATTCGGATCGAACTCGCAGAAATCTAAATGCTCGTATTCAGGTATGAAGTCCTCATCATCATCTTCTGACAGATTGATTTCTTCATCATCCTTTTCATTATTATTTTTAATAGTTTGCGTAAACAACGTGCATGACGATCTAATTTCGTCAATTATCCCTGCTTCTTTTAATTTCTGCTCGAGTAGTTTCAATTGTCTCCCTTCTGCTGACTTCCTGTTGAGTTCTTTGCTGGTAAGGATATTTGTAGTTTCACTTTCACGCTCGTTTCCAGAGGGCAAGATTGCGTCCTCGAATACCAATCGGCCGTTCTTAAAGCTCCAAGTCAGATGTTCGGCCGCCGCAAGTTTAGTTTTTTCGTTATCACTACTTCTTTCAGTACTTTTCAGACACTCACTTTCGATCTTCACCGCAACACCGTGCCTGTCATTTTCAGTGCTTTTTGTGTCCTGTTTGGTGGTGGTAAGGAACGTGCAGGACGACGTATCGAGCGCAACGCGAGCGGAGACGGTCGACTCACGACTGCACCCCGGTAATTCTGCGCATCGTTCCACGTCGGTTTCGATCGATGATGACTGTGAAGTCGTAACCATCGTCGTCGTAGCCGTCGTGGACTTCGGCATATCCGAGTTGCGAGCGGTATCAGCGCTAGACTCCGCGAACTGGCAGCAGGAAACGTCACGCACTGTAGCACTCCACGGATAGTTCACACCGTTCCATTCGTCGTCACATTTTTGGTCGTTTACGTGCGACTCATTTAAATCAACCTTGATTTCTTTTAAATTATATCTATTTGTAAAGGATGCCGTTGCAATTGCTTTGGAAGCAGGTATTGTTGTTGGCTCATTGGAGATTCGACACTCAATACAACAATTCACCTTACCACGCGATGTGTCACCTAGTAAGTGTGTGGGAGTGGTTGTGGTGGAACCCACGTGCCATACTTTTGTACTGTTCTGGTCATTGTCTTCGTTTCGTATACCTGATTTACGTTTATCACTTCCACCACAGTTGTCAGAAAGCATTTTATCTGCATTCTTTTTTCGGGGCTTATCTGTCACCACTAAGTTTATTACAGGTTTCATTTTCGAATTTGATGTGTTTTCAGTCATTTTCTCTTTATACGCGTTGATATCGAAACTAAATTTATTTTTATTAAAAAATTGCTCTAGGTTTAACTCCGATTTAGGTTTATCGCTTACAGTTAGATTAAAAAATTTTCGTTTAGAGTCGTTCAATTTTCCCTTTTTGTTCTCACGCGGATTTAATTTGGCGTTTATCAATGAATTTTCCACAAATTGGCCCGGAAAAACAGCATTGCACTTTTCTTTGTCCGTATCGATAAAATTGTCAATAACGTGCTTATCACTATTTTTAATTCCTAGTTTACTACAATTAATAGAATTTTCGCTATCAATGGAATTAGTATCTGTCCACTTTTTATCGCGATTCCCGATATCAAACTTGTTAAAATTATTTGCGGTTAAATGATCTTTATAGTGTTGATATTGAATTAATTTAAAATCAACTTCCTCGTCCAGGTTTACACATTTAAACGTATCGATTTTAATCTCATCATTAACCTTGAACTCGTTATTTTCTTTGTGCACCGTTTCAAGTTCATGATCAGTGATGGAGGTGGTAATAATAGTAGTAGTGACAGTAGCAGTTTCACCGCCGCTCACCGAGAATCTCGCATGATTTCCCTGTTCATACGTTATAGTAATGTTGTTCTCACAGGTCTTTATTTCCTCTTGCTTTGCTCGTCGGTACGTATCGACTTCCTGCGTTAGTTTATTATCGTCGCCATGGTTCGTGACCAGTAAGCGTTCTGGTTCAACTGGTGCCGCATCGCAATGGCACTTCAGTCCCTCCATTAATAGTATCCCCGTATCACTTAATTCGTTCGGCTCAGCTTTCTGCGGGCTATTGCAAGAAAGCTGGACGCTATTCGAACGAAATCCCTCGGGTGCTTCTAAAATATGTTCTTCGAGCGGCATCGGAGACAGATTTTCACTTTTATTTGATACTGTATCGTCGTCGATAAAATCTAACGAGACACAGTTGCAATAGTTTGCGATTTCATCGGTTTTGCTATCGATACAACCAAAATTCGAATTAATTAAGCCGTTCACGAGTATTTCAGCTTCTAACAGTATTTTATCGACTTGTGCTTCAATAAATAATATCTCATCTTTATCAAATCCTTCTACGTTCTCATTTTGTACCTTCGTTGCTTCAATAATTTCTGTGCTGTTAACATTTAACATTTTACTTAAATTATATTTTAATATTTCTGTTTTTATATTGACGTTTTGTTCTAATATCTCCCTTAAGGTTCCTAGTAAATCATTTCTAGCATACAATTTTTTCAATCCCGATTTGTCATTGTTAATCGCATTGTTTCCTAACCGGTAGTCGTCGCCAAATTGTTTTTCGTTCACGAGATCCGAAAATGAGGTCACATTTGTTTCGACATTAATTGTTTTTGACTGATATTCAGTTGAGTTAATAATGACAACTTTGTCATATGTATTTGACTCTATTATTTCGGTCACATCGCGTGATACCTCTAACGCGCACTTATTTTCGTCTTCGTTTTTATTAGTTTTTGATAAATCGCAAACATTTCCCACTTCACCTGTTGTCATTTTATTTTGGTCCATTATTTTACTCATTCTTCCATGCGAGTGCAATATTGACAATGGAATGATGACTGATGAGCTTCATATTGACGCTGGAACGTCTTCATTTCTTTTGGAAATGTGAATCTGAAAATAAAAATAATATAGCATTTAGTTATATATACAAATATTTCGATTTATTTTAAAGTACCATGGCGAGTTGTGTAAAGATTCGTGAAGGAATGTTTTACCTGAGGCAAGGTAAATTTTAAAATTATCGTTTCTTACAGGAAACAGTAGCGAAAGAGGGGATGCAACTGGGGGCTTAATGTTATGGAATTAGAGAATACCTCACCGTGACGAACGCTCATTGTTTGCAGAGAAATGCAACGTATACTATCTTAAACTATACAAATAGCTGCCCCTTTATAAATGCATAGTTCATTACAAAATGAATATGCACACTATTGTTCTTCATATGCAGTATGCAGGCATTAATATACAGAGTGCTCCTAAACATTATTAAGTAACTTATCCATTGATAAATATTTGTTTTCATCCAAATATGGCGAAAAACGAAATTATAAATATATTCGTATTTTCTCAAACTTAATGAAACGGTATAGCTAATGCAAGTTATAGTCATTGTTGTACATATACATATAGTTAAATACTTATAGCTTATCAAATCTATCTTAAGGTCTCAAGGTTGAATCCGCAATAGAACGGTAGGTAAAATAAATAGGAAACTGGGCAGCTCTACAGTAATTTTGGGTACGCAAGATATATTTGATAAGCGGTAAATACGTAAGATGACATATCCTAATAGAACTCAGAAAATCGTAACTATTATTTAAGAATCTCAGGTGTTGGCTTCCGCGGTCGAAATCACAATGTCTAACTTGGTTTCCGGGTTGGAACCGCGTCTGGTTTGGCGTGGGATGCCGACGTTTCGTCCACTATTGCAAGGGACATCTTCAGGGCTGCTTGCCGATGTTAATCGTATTGCTGTCACTCAGAGTCCGGGTCAGTCTTCAAGTGACAGCAATACGATTAACATCGGCAAGCAGCCCTGAAGATGTCCCTTGCAATAGTGGACGAAACGTCGGCACCCACGCCAAACCAGACGCGGTTCCAACCCGGAAACCAAGTTAGACATCGATATACTTTAAGAAGTTTGACATTCTCTTTATCATGCAAGAACTGGCAATGTGGTAAATATAATGAGATCTAGTAAAAATGCTACAAAAAAGATGAAGAGAAACGAAGGAAGAAAGGACACTTATAAAAAGTTTACATGTGAAACAGATATGTGTTTTCTACAGAAGTAAATAATCGGAGAATGGCTTAAATTAAAAATCGGATTAAATCAGATACTGTGGTGTACAAGGAGAGATCACCTATTGTTAGAGGTTCGATTACTTGAGGTGGCACTGATGCCTGTTCCACTGCGACCTTTCTAGGTGTATTGTGGTCCTCATGCCTCCTTAGAGTACGTTCTCTAGCTTTATTCCTTTAATTAGACTCGACAGCTTTGATAGCGGTTCTTCCGCATATACATATATTTTTAAAAGCGGACTTGAAACCCTTGCTCCGTAATGCTGTTATATGCCTCCATAATAGAGTCTTGGTCTGCCTTAAGCTTTGCCGGCTCCATCTGGGTGGCTGGATAGTCGTTGCATACTACCACGATCCTCTCCAAAGCAGCCTACTTGAAGGTAGGATCACCTATTGTACTTTAAACATGATACACTATTTCGATTAGGATTTTGTTTCTCATAATTTTATGAACATTTCACTAGTCGGAAACGTAAAAGCAGCAATTTACGAACAAAACAATATATATCTTTTGCCTTTATTAAACCAATTACGTCAATATTGCGACAATTAAGGTGTTACTCTCAGTGGACAAAATGAAAAGCGTCACTTGCGAACTTCGATTAACATTTGCTCTCAGAAAGCAAGAAGTCATAATTACATGGTAGATACAGTTTTATTATGCGTATTCTTCTTTTGGAAGTAGGAACTAACCAAAGTTTACAAGTTCCGCTTCTCCTTTTAGTTTCCTAACATAAAAAGTATTTGGATTTATTTTAAACCATCCACATATAACTTCCTAGCAATTTGCACGGTTGGTATACAAGTAGATCTATTATGACAACATTTTTAGTATTCTGGTTACACCAGTTGTCCTGTGTGTTAAATTTATTAGCCTTTTTAATAGTGAATCATTTGTAGCACTGTTATTAACTGTAATTCAGAATATTTTGCAAATAGATATATGGCACCATTCCTTGTCTATTATTTGTTTCTGTTCGACGTAAGTGTACTATTAGTCTTATTATGTTGTGATATGACTAAATTTTATTAGTGAAGCTATTTTACCATACTTTGATAGGAACGAGTTCGACTATAAACCGTATTGTTGAGAAATTCCTTTAATTCTCGTTATAGTGTCTCTATCCTTAAGCATATCATAATTGTAATTTAGTTAGGTATGGTATTGTAAGTGACAATCTCTCAATGTAGGAAGGATGTTTTCAAAGTTCTACAAATTTGTCTATTTATCTTTTATTTTGGAAATTTTAATCAAAATTACAATGTAGCTTTCTCAATATTATTTCCATTTAATTCATCCCAATCTGAAACTCTGTAAGCTCTGTCTCTCTATAATCCACCTATTTATAGCAAGTTATACTTCATTTGCGGTCTCAAATCGAGCACCCCGTAGTAGTTTCTTCAAATTTGGAAGCGGATGCAAATCACTAGGATCACTAGATCACTAGGATCTGGCGAATAAGATGGACGTGGAAGCAATTTCCACTGCAATTCATTTAAGCTAACCTTCGTTCTTCGTGTGGTATAGGGTCTTGCATTGATACCATAACAAACATAACAAGATTTGCAATAACGGGCGCTTATGCAACTTCCCAGGCCGTTTCTTACGAACCGTCTGCCGCAATGGGCCAGATAAAAGATTATAATAATATTCTGCGTTATATTGTAGTATCGGTAAATAATCCATGACAGTAATCTCCTCGTAATCTTAGAATAGAGTAACCCCTACTTTTCCATCTGACCGAACGCAAGTGCTTTGCGGAGGCCCTTCTTCTGACTTGCGTCATTCCCTCGACTGATTTTTGGTCTCAGGATCGAAGTAAGATATCCATGTTTCATCAGTTATTATCCATCGCCAACATTGGTCGTGTTAACGTGCTAAAGACTCTTGAAATTGTTGGCATTTGTCGACCGTGATGAGTTTCTATTCCGGTCGCAAAAGTCTTGGTACTCACCGGGATGAAACCTTATTAACGCCTAAAACTCGCTTAAAATATCATGACGTGTACCTTTTCCAATGCTAACACTAATTTCTGGAATAGTTATTCGCCCCATCACCTTTTAGTAGATTCTCAACGGCAGCAACCGTCCTTTCAGCTATAGAGCTGCTCGGTCGTCCACTGTGCAGATCGTCTTCTAGTGACGTTCTGCTTGCTTTAAAACGATTGACCCATCGATAGACTCTCGAAATATACCAGCAGACGTTGCACTATATTTAAATAAAAAGAAAATGATAGCTCTTTGTGTTTTAGTCGCCTCTTGATCGCAAAATTAGCGGAACGGAAATTCGTCTAGCAATCGTCGTAGCAATCAAGTAGCTGAAGTATACTAATTAAGATTGCACAGTATGGCTGGGGGAATTGAATTAGAGGAAAATTCCTAGAACATTCAAAACATTCCTCGTGTATAAGCTTTGGGAAATGTCTTTCTCTATTTTGTTGGGATACTGTCGCTTTCCTGAGGTTAAAGTAGCTACATATTTCTATACAGTAAACTTTTGCTTGGTATACCAAAGCGAGGCTGATTTCCCATTTACTTGGATTATTTGTTCCTCCAGCGGTGATAGACTGAGCTGTGTAACACTTTAGTTGTGATCTTTGGGGTTTTTCACCAGTCCTTCTTTTCACTGGGGTGCTTAGGGAAGTTATTCTTAAAGTTTCATTTCCGAGTTATTGATAGTGTTAGAGAGTTGGAACTAAACGGCGAAGCAGTTAGCTCCTCCGAGTTGAAGTTCAGATACTAACTATCTTATTAAGAAGATCCTTTATAATTAACAGAAAGTAAGGAAGCAAACGTATTAAATCCCATAATTTTTTAATTTTTTAAGAGTTCTCAATTACCGAATAAACGTATTCGTGTTCAAAACATTTAAAATAGCAATAGTGTTATTTTCTCTTCTTTCGTTGCATTATTTTGGGTTGGAGTGTGAATTAATCTTTCAGTTCAGTACAACGGTTTGCAGTAGCCCCATATATTGTTATCTGCTAATAAAAAGAAAGTTGGTGCGATTTTATGCTGAATTAGTCACAAACATTTAAAACTGGGCTGTATTTTTGGAACAATCGCCTTCACAGTTTGTAACTTTCCATTACATTTGTGCAGATTTATAGGTGCATCTCGACAGAACGCTGTCTTTAGGGTAAAGGAATTCCAAACCTCGGCTATAACATCTGTATTACGAACGATTTCACGTAATTTTCTAGCATTAAGAAAAGTAAGACTATCGACGATTTTAATCGCAAATGGCTATTATACGCCGACGACTTGAAAATTTATAATGTGGTTGAAAGTAATCAAGATGTAGATTACAATATAATTTTTCAAAAATTATAATTTGATGTAGTAGACACAAGTGGTTACTTAATACTTTTAATAGTTATATTGTCTTATGTTGAAAATACACAACAAAATTACTCAAAAAACTTTTTTAAGTACTTGTATTTTGTCAGAATGGTCAATATGATGACCATAGTTCAATTGATTATGCAGACCTTTACCAATGTTGCCAACCTTGCTTTTCTTGGAAATCCTAGACTCAATATACCATCACCTAAAGTATGATTTTTTCATGTTCTTCGAAGTCGTGAATGCTACTTGGATAGAACATGTCTGAAGATAGATTATTTATCAGTTCAATTTCATTATAGTGAATATCAAGAATTGATATCTCGTATAATATTACTGATTCGTGAATGTGGTAAAAGTAATTCTTGTTCAGATGGAAATCTTCTAAATTAGTTTGAAGCAATGTGTTTGTTTATCTGTGGCCGTGGCTATGAGTTTAAGTCTACAGGCATATTGGAATTATATTTATATGGCCGTATATTTATATGAGGAAATAATAGCAACCGCAGAAATTCAGCCATAACAAAATTCACTGAGTAACTGATACAAACGTATGACATTTGAACCTCGCAATTAAGTGTCCAGTATACTTAATTATGACTTTTTCTTTTGCGAGGTGAAATCTTTTATGGACGCCATGCGCTTAGGGTCTATCACGTTGTGGTTGTATTGGACTCCTGCGCAGTAAGTGCAAGCCCAGACTATCCACCAAAATACCTGCTTCCTTCACATTTGTGCATCTGGAACCGCCTGCTGAGCATACTTCGGATTGCACAAAGAATCTTTTCTATTGCCAGTTACATTTGCAATGTGCTACCCTTCATCTGCCTTTCAATTCTCTCTCTGTCCGACAGTACTCTGATGATAAATCGATGTATATGCCGCCATTGGGTCTGGTTTTCCACCATTAGTATGACCAGTTTCCTACAATCCATTGTCTGCCCGAGTTCTCCCACCAATCTCTTCCTGTCCACAGTCCATTTACCACAGTCAAACACTGCATGCTCCGGCGAGTCTGCACCCCACAATACACACATATATCATCTTCTGTCAGCTCGAACCTTTTAACTTACTTATTAGGACGTCTCCACATTTGTTAATTTTAAGTACGTTTGACCATGTCCGGTTTGCGTATATTATCTGCGACTGCATATAATATTTCTCTTTCCTTATTTCTGGATCCACCCATGTTTGGCATTATTTTTAGCATGGTTGCCAGAGTAGCTTCGACTTTTCTGATCACATAGTTGACATGAGGTGCAAACGGTAATTTCTCACTCAGAATCACACTGAGGTATTTTAGCTCCTTTTTGAGTACTACGTGGTTTTCCATTATTTCTAAATGAATTCCTTGTTTGTTCCTGGGCCCCTTAACTGCTTCTGTTTAATGAGGAGCTATTTGCAGATCTCTCCATTTCATCCATTCGACGATTTCATCCAAAGTCTCATTTGTTTTATACATTAAATCTCTCTTGTCTTCGGCTTCTACTATTATAATGAGGTCGTCGGCATATGCCACGGACATAACACCCTCCACTGTTGCAACATCTAAGACACCATCGTACAGGATGTTCCACAGCGTTTGCCCCAGGACTGATCCCTGCGAAACTCCCGCGTCTCCTTTTAATCTGGTTTTACTGTCTATCATGATCTCCCTATGACTGAAGTAGTCCATAATGATATTTGTAAGATATACTGGCATATTTATTTTTTCATTTCTCTTAGTATTTCAGCCCAGGACGCCGAGTTAAGGACATTCTTTACGTCAATCGTCACTACCGCTACTCACTTTTTGTGCCTTCTTATATTTTTTCTATTACTGCTCTTATTGCATGTATCGTCGATCTTCCCCTAACGAATCCCAACTGTCTTTTAGGGAGCCTACCGATCCTTTCCAACTCCATTTCAAGTCTTCCTTTGATCATTCTCTCTTATAGCTTGCCTATTACGCTGAGCAAACGATCTAAACGACGAGGGATTGTCCATCGCTCAGGCCTTCCACAATAAGACGACGTGGACCTCTTTTCATAGTTGTGGAAATTTTTAAAGCCGGACCAGTTGGTTAGAAATAACCAGTATCCTAGTAGCTTCAGAAGTCAAGTGCTCGGGACACGGTGCCTTGTCAGTTTTTATTCTGCCTGCAGCGCTTTGGAGTTCTCTCCATTATAAAAGAGACGCTTCCCCAATCCTACTAGTGCCAACTTCCAGCTTGTTGTTTCCAGACGAAAAGAGTTCTGTAGTTATATGTTTCCTTTGGAGAGTAGACAGATTGAATGGAGGAGAAAGTTTTCCCAAACGGTGCATCACCAACCTGTACCCGTCACTCTATATATTATCCTCCAGATCTTCTAGTGCCTGTTTCCAGTGGTACCTCTTGGTATTCGTAATCAAGTGTTTAAGTTCCAGTTTGGTTTTCTGGTATGCTAATTCTATGTTTGACATTGCGAGTGTACCATTCTGAATGCGGTTCCTTTTTGTTTTTGTGAGTCGGACCTTATGACACTCTTTCCTCTTATTCTCAATATTTTTTTTTTAGGATAAATATGGTACAGTCCCTATTTAGTTTATTTATTTTGTTAATGAACTCATCTGGAGTTCCATCCTCTCCTCAAATATGTCCCTTAGTCCTGCCTCAAAACGCTTATTAAGTAACCGGCTAGGGCCCCTCTGCTTTCCATATCGATCAATCCTTCGCTCGATCTCATAATAGATGTGGCGGTGGAAGGTGAAAACTTCTCCAATCAGGACTCTCTATTTCTTGACTTTATTGACCATGTTTTCCGTTGCGCAAGTGATATCAATGTAAAACAGGACATCCCCTTAGAAGTATCAACAAATTGAAGTTAAACGGAAACCACACAAACCATTTTGGATAACTGAACTCAACGTTTCATAGGAATTGAAGTTAGTCAACACTATCACTATCAATCTTAACCGAAAAATGGATAGTATAAAAACCGAAGAAAAGAGTCAATAGATGGTAGACTGCAGATTACCAAAATAATTACAATTTGAATCCATTGAAACCACATCCGACTTTGTAAGGAGTAGAAGTTTCACATTCCAAAACAAGTTCTCAGTTGATAACATGAACTTATCTGGCAGCTCATTACCTACACACTGAATCTTCAGAAAATTGTTTGGTTATCATGAGAGTCGACTAGGATTCTAGATGAAATTACAAACAAGAATCGAAGTTTATTTATTTTACCTCCATGTCAAATGCATATACGTATATTTATGTATATGTACATATTTGTATATGTATACAGGGAAACGAGTCATATGGTATTAATTATATCAAACTTATTTGCGGGTCATTATGTGACAATAAGCTCTGCACAAATATGTATGCATTGTCACGCGGCGAATGTAAACATCAAATACTCATACCTACATATGCATATCTGTTCGTTGGTATATTCACGTAATTGATATGTTGCACATTTCGAAGCTCTTATCGGTATAGGTTTGCTGCCTGTATAGCTCAATAGTCTATATCGTTTTCTAAATAACTTTGAATGCACCGTAGAATTTACACATACATATACAAATTTTAAATATGGTAGAAATGAAACCATTCAAAATTTTCTATTCTATTTTCATTCAGCAAATAGTCAAAGATGTCGTAATGAAACGCACTTCCTTTTGCTTTACATTTCTTCACATCATCTCGAATTCCGGAATTATTGTTAGTTTATTGGTGTAGGCACAAAACTGCACAAAGTTTCAGAAACAGAAGTTCTACAAATATTAAATTGGTGCATAGTTATGTGTTTTTTATTGATAAAATTGTTATTGTTATTTTATTGATTTTGTTTTAGTTAATAGAAATGGGTGTCGATAATCATGTTCACATTCATTACATTATGTTGTATCACTGTCAGAAAAGATGGAAAGCAGTTACTTCGCAGTCTTCACTAGCTTTCAGGTGAAGGTATTTGGGTGTTTAGTCTTTTCAAAACTGCCGACAGAAACTTGAATGCAAAGTCAGGAAGAATGCGGGCAATCAAACATGGACGGTCAGGCACTATCGGTTGTTAATCGCTGCTGGCGCAATGACTTGCAATATCAAGATATGTTTCGTTCCAGTATTATAGAGATTCCAGACAAAAGCCAGCTGTCCTGATCGTATGATTTGAAAGATGCCGAGGAGATATGCGAGGAAACGTGTGCAACGGAAGATGTTAGTATAAATTTAGATCATAAAGACAGTGCAGTTGAATTTTGGAGATCGGGCAAATCGGCCGAATGACCGTTAATCTATGCGCAAAATAGGTTTACAAAAGTTAAAACTCTTCGACAGTTATTAGATCTATGGAACGAAGCGCAATTGTTCACGATACAGATATTCGTCAATGACGATTAGAAGCGAATGAAAGAGCTCACTTGAAATTTTTTAATTTCCAGGATATGGCAGTTAAAAAAAAATAATGGGAAAATAACAAAATTTGTAGGTCAATCATATATACAGGATACAGTCGAATTAGACACTATTGCTAGTTCGTAAAACCGTACATCGAATTGTGTGGTACAGATAATGTTTACAAGGCAGATGAAAGAGGATTTAATTTGGAAATGAACGCTGGTCGCGCTCGGACTTATAAGGGAGGCAAAGCCGTGGAATAGGCTGTGCAGTCTGTTACAATTACAAAGCAGAGTTATACGATACTGTTAATAATATCGGCCGCAGGAAAACGTACATCAGCATTATTCGTACTATTCAAGGAAACTGGGAGTATGTTTGGGCCCAGAGTTCGCGATAAGTTATTCCAGGTTAGTACATATTAATATTCTTTTTAATTTATCAAACATATTAAGCTTCTACAACACGGAAACAACCGAATTATTTACTAAACAATGCAAAAACATATATATATATATATATATATATATATATATATATATGCAAATGCACGTGGGCGCAAAACATTTGCTTTATTGAATGTAAACCAAGTGATTTGCGTATCGTTGTAGCACAATTTTCTGTTAAACTATTTGCTGAATAGGTTGCACTCGTGTCGATTATCTTCATTGGAGCACCTTGTGATATACTACATTTTGCGACTTTATCTATTGTCGGAGCGTTGAATTGTCGTTCGTGTGTTCCAGCGGGGCGTTTATTTGCCCTGATCACCATCATCACCGTCATCACTTGGTATGCGATCCAACGCAGTTTTGAACAACCGAATCAATGCATGATGTTCATGAAGTATTTGCTGCAAATCTTGAAGAATTTCTCTTTTCATTGCGTTATTGATCGTTTGACGCCGATCAAGTTGGTCCTCCATATTGGCCACGAAGTAAATTTGTAACAATTTTATCCTGTGCCTTTTCAACCGGTTGCAATGATCCAATTCTATGGTGAATTTGTTCTTGTATCTGTATAGTCGAAAGGGAAGTGATAATTAGTGATTTATGATTACCAAAAATACAGGTTACTCTCTTATTAACAAACATTACCTTGAATGTCGGACTGAATCGGCGTTCTTCAATAATATTTGCTCGAAATGGTGTCATTTGGAAACATGCGTTGTACCTTTAAGCGTTCGAAAGAAAATGTCGTGATTCTTAAGCTTCGTCATGGAGCAATGAACGCAATGGCTCAGGTGGCGGAGGCAACAATGGCAATTTAATCTTTCCACTGAGACAGCACAATCCAGGCGTTTCTCCAGCGAATTTCAATGCACCGCAATGGACGCACACAACGTCTATAGGCCCAATTCTAACGAAACGATGCCAGCTGTAGCCAATTGTGGAATCGTATTGAAACGCTCCTCGATTCAAATTAACACTTGAAGCATTTCTTCTTGCGGCTCAACGTTGTTGATCTCTGTGTTCTGCTCGACGATTCTCATTGCCAACCGAGCCGTTTCACGTATGACCTTTCTTTGTTCTTGTAGTTTGTGAAGCACGAAGTCGGGCCGTACTAACACGGCGCCCTTCTCTCGTGCGATTTCTTCTTCATCTGCAGTGGATTGATTCGCAATATTCCGCAGTTTAATTGCATTACGGCTTCGTTGTGAAAGATTTGATCTTCTCGCTCGCGGGATTGTAAATAAGACTGTGATAGATATTGCTGACTTTGCTTCTATTATGACATAACAATTATTCATGCGCGCACAATCACAAATGTCATAACCTTAATTGTCTTTGGGCGCACCATGACAACTGTCACAACCTAACACACCAAACGTCGTCAATTTGTTTAATCTCCAATTTTTTTCTTAATTTTTTAAATGTTTTAAATTTTTTTCCTAAACCTTCGTGTAGCAATTACGAACAAACCCGCAGAAGGAAGTATCAAATTTTATCCAGTCGTTTTCAAGTTTTAAGCATCCGAACAAACCACCATCCATTTTTACATATATATACAGATATACCTGCCAATAAAAATACGTATGTTTTATAATTCCGAAGAAAACCATTGAACTGGTGCAACTTCTCGGTGTGTATGGCTTCCTCGTATAGAAATCATTTGTGTGAATGTTTTCCGATTAAGCTATGCCTGTCAATGTTGATATTAATTCAAATCAACGAAATAACAAAATAAAATTATAATCTTTAGTTCATAGTTGTTAAGTATATTTGTACGGATACGCGGTAGTCAGTGGGCAGACGCAGGCGGATGCCACTGACAGGACACTGGCATGCGCAGTGAAGCGTGGGGGTATTCTTTGTGTAGCTACGTATGTAGGAATAGGTGTGTAAGAAATAAAATAAACTTCAGAACAAGTGCGTTTCTCTAATACATCACAATAGTCAACTGTCACTTCATAATTTCATATTCTTCGTATAACAGTGGTTAGAAACTAAACCAGACAGCATCATTCATACAGTTAGACATGCTTTCTTGCAATATGATGCAGTGTTTTTTCCCATGTTCGATATGCGGGGAGCGTGCTGCTATAAAAGTTTTCATTGTAATGAATATTTATGTTTCCAACATTTTTGGACCACCTTCCTTACCAAGAGCAAGCACAATTAATGCATAGTTCATATTTATTTGTAATAATTTCTTCATATGCATTTGCATAGACGTATTATGAATATATCGTATATACACTCTTATGTAAATTACTACAAATTTAACCATTAGCAATAAAGGATCCATTCAATAAATATTAAACAGCTTTCATTTTATGCGTATACATCCTTAAAGGTATCTAATTGTAAGATTAAATTTACCTTATTCACCATATAAATAAATATATATATATATATATATATATATATATATATGCATACTGTATATAAGTGCTCCATATCTTGGATTTAATTGGCACGATAAAATGTATGTACGCGAAAATGGTATTTCCAGTAAATATACTATGAACTCTCTTTCATTGCTTCACCCAATCCCCTCTTGGGTAGGAGAAGCAGGCGAAGAGGAAAAAAAAAAAAAAAGTTTGGTACAATTTAATAAAAGGAGAATTTGTTGGTATATAATTTTAATTTTTTAGGATATAATAACGGTGTAAATGGCATATAACTGAAAACGTCGAAATTTTGAGGGCGATTTTTACCTCTTAAATCTAGGACTCAGCAGATACGACAAGCGACAATTTCCAATACTCGATGGGGTCTACAAAGGGATGACACTTGGGAATATTTCCTTGTAAGATACATGAGAAAGATGGCAACAACATTTTGAAAAGGTGATGAGTGGAGAATTAGCCAGTAACCGGGGACAAGCTGAACATATATGATGATAAAGGAAAACTAAAAGAGTACACTGAACAAAAATGCGAATTCAGAGACGAACGACCAGTTACAGACCAAAACTTGATCATAAAACAAGTACAAAGGATGAGTTACGAATACAATTTACTACTTCAGGCAGTGCTCATAGATTTCAAACAAGCCTATGATTCAACAAATGGCAAGAAACTACTATCAGCAACGGAAGACCAGGATGTATAATCAAATTTAAAAAGTTTTGGGATTGCCTATGAACCTCGGATTACTTTAGACTAGGGATAGACCTAAAACAGGGGAACCCATTGTTCACTACTCTGTTTAATCTGGTATTGCAATGCTCAGTAAGAAACAGCGGTTTGAACAAGGAAGGGACAATATCGAGCAGTATTGGCACACGCAGATGATGTAACCATTCTAGCCAGATCGAAAGATACAGTAGAGGAAGTATATAAAATATTCAAAAGAACAGCGGAACAAGTAGATTTAATTATAAATGAATCAAAATCTAAATATATGAAAATGGAAAGGACACACGGAAAGAAAGTTGAGCTATACCTTTATAAGACGATGTTGTAACCGATAGGGGTATGTGGAACATGGGTATTGAATAAAGGTGGAGGAAGAAAATACTGTGATTTGGAAAAGAAAAATTTCAAGAAGAGTGAGATAGATATCTTACTCTTCCAGGTGGAAGATGTAGATATGGAACGGAGACCGAGAAGAAGAAGACCCAGGAAAATATGGTACGATAAGATACAAAACTATATGAGGAAAAGGGTCTAAGAAAGTCAAAGCAACAGACCGAAAAGAGTGGAAAAGAGTTATCATACAACATACATATAACTCTCTATTAATGTTTCTGTTTAACGAACAAGAAAGGGCCATTTTTGTAGTTGTAACGATATTTAGGAATTGCTTATACATCAGGGCGATGTAACATATGTACACTACCGTCACTAAGTTTAGAAGCAGTAAGCAGTTCCACAAATATATATACATATAACGTTTTTGTCAACATTTTTATTTCAGTTTATAAAGAATATATAAAAGCAATAAGAAATACAACTAATATTTCAAAAATAATAACGTGGGCTTTGTTAATTAATTTATAAATTACTTTCATCGATGTGTCCTCCCTTAGCCCGTATTACAGCTTGGCAAATTTTGGGCATTCTGCTAACCAACTTTTCGAAATAGTTAGCATCAATTTGCTGCCATGATTCCTGTAAATAAGCCACAGTTCCTGAGGATTTTGCAGTTCTCTTTCTTTAGCTTTTCGGTCAAGTTATGCCACAAGTCAGAACTTTGAGGAGACCAGACCATCATTTTTATCTCGCCTGCTGTTTCGTTCTCCCCTAGAAAGTGTTTACATACCTTAGCTGTGTGTTTAGGGTTTTTTTAATATCCAAATACTGTCCTTTCCTCATTGATCCGATGATTTTCACCAAATGGACCGTTCTAACATCACCGAAGTAACTCCAAACCATCACATTTCCACCACCATGTTTTACAGATTTTTTTTTTTTACAGAGATTTAGCAAGCTTAATTAAGAGGTTGAACC
Source organism: Chrysina gloriosa (assembly GCA_038088585.1). NCBI lineage: Eukaryota > Metazoa > Arthropoda > Insecta > Coleoptera > Scarabaeidae > Chrysina > Chrysina gloriosa. Next base: position 43,086,078 of record CM076089.1, read on the forward strand.
GGCTAACGACGAGCGAAAACTGCGTGAATCCAGTTTAACTGACGTTACAATGAATCTATCCTCGGCTATTGTCGTTGTGCATGGTCGTCCACTTCTTCTTTGATCACAAAACTGACCCGTTTCTCTTCTTCTCGCTAAGAGAAGAACGATCGTAACGATCACTTTTCGATGAAATTCCCACCTAGTAGCAATAACACTTTCTGAATATCCTTCATCTCCAAGAGTACAATTAACGGAACATTGTCTAAAATTATTTGGTTGCGCGTTGGCATTTTTTGACATTTTATTTAATTTTCATACAAATTTAAAACTTGCGCACTGATTTCAAGCTAAAAATATTTGCAGGCATAACTTGCCGGCCTATCTGAATACCCCACCATTCAATTTGACGCACGCTTGTTGGTATACCACCTCATCCATTACTGTAGCCAAGCTCATTATTTTAAGATTGTAAAGCAATAAACCAATTTAAATCTATTTTTTCTGTAATATTTATAATTCGTAGGAAATTCTAATTGACAATGTTTTACATACTTTTATTTAAAATAAGGATTAACCGTGTTAACCTACATTTACTGGTATTCATGTTTCGAAGAAATTTTTACTTGCTTCCAAACTTGGTGTCGGTAGTGTGTACATACAAATACATATTATTTTGTATTATCGTTTTTAACTTGCGCAAATACGTAAATTCAATAGACTAAGTTAACCAAGAAAATTAGAAACCAATTCGATATTCCATTTAAACACACTGGTTGTGAGTATCACAATTGCTAATCTGTCTACACTAACGATAACATTATATACATATGTACATATGTACACAAATATGCGGTTACTACCGCCGGTTTAATTGATAATAGTTTACTCTGATGTGGTAAACACTTATTAGAGAGTATCGATCCGTAACAAAATAAATGAAATTAATCTGTTTGGTGTATGAGCGGAAAAATATTGTTCTCACTTCGTAATTATCTTTCGTTAAAATAAAATAGAATTTCTGCACAATAGAATTTCACTACCATTTTCACATCTCTCGTTATGCATGAAGTCCTTTAATCATATGGAGCCGAACTGACTACTGGAAGTATGTAGTTCATTACGCGTGTATATAAATGGTTGCCTAGTCCTTCTCTCTCTTGTTGATTTTCTGAAAGAGTAATGAGGTTTCTTTTGTAACGTTTATCTCTTCGCGCAATTATTGCGCAAACTAGTCCGAAGGCTATGTATGGTCAAAGAAAAATGCATCGATGGAAATATATAGACGAAACTTCAATAATTTAGAAGAGTAATACGTTGCAGCTATACAGAAATTTACTGAGCACTGTTTCTTATTTGTCTTTCTCAGTTATAGAAATACTTTTAATGTTCTCTTTACTTTTCAAACAATTTTGTCGTCTAATTTTAAGAGTTCGAATGTTGTAATAATAGTCCAATAAATTAAACAATATTTCTCAGTGAGCATTATGTATCTTTTACTACTTTAAACTATGAGAGTTAAGAACTAGGACGATTATAACGAAGCTCCAATTTTAGATTTCAATGTTCCACAAGTATTAAAGTATTACGATTCTGGATAAAAATGATCATCTTGACTTTTTCAACTATGTATAATAAAACACAATCTACTAAAGGCCCATCACTATTGTATGGGCAACTCATCACACAACTATTAATTCAGAAACATATGTGTCGCCTGTAATCCTACGGCCTATTCCCCAAGTTATACATATATTAATTTTAATTATCTAAGGTCTAAAGTAAACGAAAATTTTTTATACAGTTTGAAAGAAAGCTGTGTGAATTCATTTCTGCCTTCATCAAATACGGAAATGAAAAAATACAGCGTTTCTTATGAGTAAAGTAATTACACGCCACCGAGAAGAAATGACTTTGACTTCTCTGGTTGCTCTTATACTTATAATAAAAGCCACAGTAAAGGAGACGGATGCTAGACCAAGTTGAATTATGCGCAGAACTAAGGGGCTATTCTACTGTGACGGGATGAAAAAATCTAAATTTTGTTTTTGCATTTTTCAACTCTATTTCATTATAGAATTGATATCTAATTGCTGGTAAAGTCGATTTTTACTTTGTCGATTCAGTACAGCAGTTCATACTAGGAGCCGTCGGTGTACATATGTATATATAATACACATATAATTACGTTTATTAAGATCACAGAAGGATTTAAAAAATATATTTAAAATTAAACTAAAGACTAACACAAAAATAATGATATCTTGTCCTGTAAACAATTCTGGTCGGGATTTGTGGAATTGTTTCAGGGATGATATTGGTTCTTGAACGAAGATATTTGTATATTTTAAGGGGACGTCTGGCGTTTAGTTATCTATTTCGTTTGTTATTCGAACATAACTGTATGTACGTGTACTTCTATACATTTACTATATATTAGTAGTCCCTCCGTTCACTGTATGAGTACAAGGACGCTCTACCAGTTAGTGTTGCTCTGAATTTTGAAACGAGCGCAGACAGTGATTTTTCTTTGAAAATGGACAGAAAACAAAATAAAGCGTCGGCAAAAAGACCATGTAATCCTCCAAAAAAGCCTAAATATCATGGGAATAGATATTCCTCAAAAGAAGCGAGGATAGCCCGAAAGGAATCCAGATCGAACGAAGACCATAACTACAATGAAGCTGAAGGAATTTTGTATGCGCCCAGCATCGCGGATTAATTATAAGTGCATGTTTTCATGTGGCAAAACTTTAAACGCGTTCTTCTCGAAACGACTTTTTTCCCCTGGCGTTGGTGATTTCGGAAAAACGGCTTAACCAATCAGACTAAAATTCTTACTGCATATTCAACATATATGTGACTATCGCCCGAACTAGGATTATTTAAAAATATTAATTTTAACTTATACTTTTGCGTGAATTAGAACGAAAAGAAAATTGCATTTCGAACACTTTTTCAAAAAGCGACGCCATTTTGTTATTTTGCAATATAAAATAATAATTCTAGTTCGGGCGATAACGACACTCATATAGATTAAGAATCCTTTTGAATTTTTTATTTCAGATCACCTGGAGAGCGCAAACTATCAACGCCAGTAACATACTTCTTTGTTTCATGCCTTTACTGGATACTTATTTGTTAAATTAATATACACATACATGCTACAATTTTTCTTTTTTCTATTCTCTAAAAGTGTACCTTTAAGTGAAAAAAAAGTTTGTGGCGATACATGCAACAGTTTTCAAAAATGGAATATTAAAAATAGCTTATTTTTGATTCGTCACAGTAGAATAGCCCCTATGCAGAAATGTAACTTTATTTCATTTGTATGCATAATTTGATGTTATAGTCACGATTTAAGTAAAGTTAATTATAATTCACAAAATGTAGCTGCATAACATATGTACAACGTACTTATCATAATTGTTAATACATAGAATAAAATAAGTACATGCAATAATCATTATATTATATGTCTACGCAAAACATAAATACATAATTAATATTGTTGATGGTATTGAAGGGCACATTATAACATAAACATTTGTTCATATACATACTTCTTTCTCGAATAAAAGACAACACGTTATTGCGACTTATGTTTGATTTTGTGATCTTAACCATGATGGTTGCTAAAGAATATTTAAAAATGTGTACTTTCAGGAATTGTTTAAATTTATACATTCTTAGATACTACTAGTAAATTCTAATTTCCTCAAATCTTTTGTAGATCATTTTTCTTGTACATATCCTTGTTCTTATTTCGTACCTGCTGTAATTTTTCAGTATTCTTGATATCACTATTCAATTCCTTTTTAACATATTCTCCTTATAATCAAAGAAATTGGTACGTGTCCTTTCATTTGAACTTTTCAAAATAAACTATAGATTTCTATGAACCACAGGCTGAAAGTGTAGGTTAAGTGGAAGAACGATCTTGCTGAATCTTTTGTGACGAAGTAAAGTACCTACAAATTTTGCGATATCGAGATTGTTGTTTTTAAATTAAATATTTCTAACTGCATCAATAATAATGAGAAATAAATGTCACTTGTTACTAGCTTAGCGAAATCTAGGTTTGAATGAAATTCAATCCTTAAAATAACATTGGGGTAACATAGAAAACATTGGAATCAATCAATTTTATTTAGTGCAGAATCAGGTTCTCTTTGTAACTGGACAATATGCGTATTTTGAATTGATAATTAAAAGACTGTTAACAATAACTGGATAAGATTTCGCAAGTCGTTCTTCCTTGAAGTGCTACATCGATTAGAACGTTATTGGTTTTAGCGAGTAAGAATACTAACCCACAATTAATATGGTTAGGGATCACGACTTTGATTAACTGGAAATGGAAAGAATGAATTGGTTGGTTGATGTCACTTACCTATCAGACCAGTTTAAAATTTTAAGGATATATGTAATATTGTACGAAATATGTCACTGTGTAAATTTTGGAATTCCAAACCTTAAAAATTATTAATTAAATAATCTGATTCAACCACATTGGCATCCAGACATATTTGATGAATTTATGTCTGTCTACGGAAATAATGATTGAACTGTTGGCTAACGAAAAGCGTAGTTCTACGTAGCTGGGAAACCATATTTTATGAAAAGGTCCGTATAATTGTGATGCACTTTTAGAGTAAACTTAAATACGAAAATTTATTGTAAAAATACATAGGAATATTAACTAGATTTCATTATTAATTTAAGTTATCACTTAAAGCTATCGTCCATAGAACTATCTTCATCATTCCGTATGTATGTATGGACATACCATATATTACCAAAATGCACAAATTATATATTGCACTATGGTATACCATTGCGCATTTGCCGTTGAAACACAAACTTTGACCTGCCAAGCTGTAGCTAGTTGTGTTAATATTTTTTTTTGTGAAACAGAATAGATGTTCTCGATAAGAAATCCAGAGACAAGATGTGTAGGTGATACTTTCCTTTTATTGTTCTTGATTACATGCTGTCTGTCAATCTGGCGAAATATATGTAGTTAAGACAATTCTTTATTAACTGTAAGGACAAACATGTGCGCAACAAATATGATCTTCAAAACTTCAAGATCTTCAAATACTACTGTTATTCCAGAATTACAATTTAGTGTGTCTTCTTTATTTTTCGGTTGTACATTGTAGCTTTTGATTCAAGTATCTATACAATGCGGACGCATAGGTTGGAACAAAATCAATAAAATCTGCAAATAGTGAAAAAGAAAAAAAAAATGAGGGGACAGGTCAACCTTAATTTTTAAATGCACAAATATCTACGGAAAATGTATTTTGTGACGTCATTATTATCGCAGATAAAACGTCATCTCCTTCTCTTTTAAAAGGTAACCCAAATTTTTGATTGTTTTTCTGCATACGGAACGTTGATTTCTGAGATTTTTTACACAACAAGATTTTTGAGAATTTCTTTTTGGGTATTATTCAATTAAAAATTTAATCTAATTTCACGAGTATTATTTTCACAGAAGAGTTTTGTGAAACAATGATGGACGGCTGTAATAACAGTCTGGAATTGTCAAGACAAATAATTTTCTCCGACGAAGCCACTTTCTGCCTAAACTGGTCTCATGGAATGATTTGTTTGGTTTCTGCTTTTAAAAGTGGCCATATGAGCACGGATGTAGGAAGGCGTCCGGGACCGTCATTTACCGCAACTACTCCAGAAACGGTTAATACAATCCATGCCCTTGTAATTACCCACTGTCCATTGAAAGTATGTGAGATAGCTAAAGAAGTACATATTTCAACAGAACGGGTATGCAATATTTTGCATAAATGGTTAAATATGAAATAACTAGCTGTGAAATGGGTGCCGCGTTTACTGATCAAATGCGTGTTCGCATTAGGAATTCAGTAGAACGTTTGGCTAACTTCAAACGTAATCCAAGGAAATTTGTCCGTCGATATGTCGCAGTAGATCAAACTTGGATACACAATGCTGTATAATGATACTCCAAAAACAAGAAACAAAAAGGCGAAAACGTTCTTTTGACCATCAAGATCATGGTCACATTTTTCTTGGAATCCCAAAGACACTATTTTTATTGATTATTTACAAAAATAAACAACGATAACATTTGTTAATTATTATCCTGATTTTCTAACATGTTTTGATGCCAAAAACGACCGCATTTGTTGAAGAAAAAGGTGTTGCTCCATCACTATTGCTACAATAAAATTGGATGACCTGCCTCATCCGTCATATTCACCAGCTTCCAATGATTTCTCCTTGAGACAAATAAAGCGGTAATATCAGAGGCAAATACATAGTTTGTTTTCAAAAGCTTGTTTTCTGCATGGTTTGAGAAAAGTGGCAACTCACGGGTCTAAATGCGTAGAGTTACAAGGTGATTAGGTATGTTGAAAACTGAAATATATTTTTTACAGTAAAATAACCTTTTCATTGAAAAGTAATTCTTCCATTGAACCGCCCTCTTCTCTTCTTCTTCTCTTTATTTATTTCTATTTCGTTAGTTTCCGATTTATCTTATGGGCTCCCGAATCTTTCTCTACTCTCGGCGATCAGTATGTGTTTGACTGCATTTAAAAGTCAATCTAACAATAAGCTTAAATTCTTCTTCGGTATGTATGTTCACGACTAGCATAAAGAGTATTGAACTGATGCCCTCACTTTCCTTTACCTTTCTTTATCCTAAATTGATTTGATCCTTTGTCGTTGATATAGCACCTTGCTATATGTGCTTTTAATTACAATCAGTACTTTTTCTTGGCATTTCTCCTTCTTCCAGGAATTTCCATATATTACTTCCATCAATTGAGTAACTTAGGACACAAATAATTACGTAGCCGATTTAATGTGTATACATACATACAAATTTGGTGCATTCTGGGCAGTAGATCTACATAACAATTAATCTCTCTGCAATGCGGGTGTACGAATTAATGGTTTTTAAGTATTCTCGAAATAAAATTGCAACGATCATACTACGTACTTCATAAAGATCGTAATAAGGAGTTTATAAAGGAGAAGGTGTTTTTATATCGTATCGAACTTCTTAATTAAATTCGACAGATACAAATCAGCAATTAAAAGTTTCTGTTTTCGTTTAAGCTCGTTGGGAATTATCGTTTATCCAATGTAACCCCAGTACTTTAAGAAGAATGACAAAACGCGTTGAAATAACAAAAGCATGCACAAATTGGTATAAAGTTGAGATCGTACAAATTATATTTCAAATACTGTAGTACTTTTGCAATAAAACGTTTTTGTGTGCATAGGTATAACAAGAGAAGCGGCATTTTTAACTTTTATGTATGTGGACACCTTAATATAATTAAACTAAAAAGAATCGTTCGTATATTGATGGTTAGTATTTCTGTATTGATAAGAACTTAGTAAGATTACTACGGCTGTGTTGGAAAGTAAAAGAAAGTTGATTAAAGGATATCAAACCTCAGTCAAGAAGATATTAAGGATCTACGAGTATTTATAACATTTCATGAATAGGATTTTTTACAAGAAACCTATATTCGCAAATGTAGTAACGAAATGATTTTATGAATAGAATAGGTTTCTTAACGTTACCATATGGTAATAAAACTAGTCACAACGTTAACACATGTAATTTAAATCCGTTGAACATACATATCTACAAATAGGAATAAGGATACGTATTTCGGCAACTAAGTTGTCATCCTCAGTGAAAACTGGGAAATTCAGTATCACCAGCAAATCCGGCTGATGCCCAAGACGAACACCACACAACAAACACTGTACAACACCAAAACACTGCACAATGAACTCACACAATGAACGCGCGAAACACACCAAAACACTGTTGACACTGAACTCTCATTAAGGCGAAAGTGTATTAATACTACTTCTAACTTAGATTTCATGCTCTATGGGGCCTGTCAATACGAACAAATGTTTTAGCTGATTTATCCAATTAATAAAGAAAATAAAGGGCATGGAATTTGGTTTGCAACTTGAGGAGGCTACTGACAGTTAAAAAGACGCACAGCGTATTTGTTATGTATGCTTCTCGGATATATTATCGTCGAGGAGCTTATGTTCTGCGAAAGCATCATTGGAAGCGCAAAAGCTCGCGACTTATTTGAGACGCTTGACAAGTTTGGATCGGGAAAAGTGCATCGATATCTGTACTGATGAAGCTCGATCAATATCTGGTCGCTATGGAAGATTGCAGGCGCTTATTTGCAGCTAAGCACTGCATAATATGTAGACCCATGCATCATCTATAGCGAAGCACCTACATCAAAGTCGATGAGCTTTCAATTGAATTTGACGTTGTAAACTACATAGAAACTAGGCCATTGAAAGCCAGATTTTTCAAAAAGCTATACATGGACATGGAAGCTGAACGCACGGCCCTTTTATAGTATTGCAGTTTACCATAAATTTCACGTAGCAACGTCTTATCCCGTGCAAGCTACGTCGAATTCGCAGGAAAAAGAGAGTCTAATTGAACTCTCTTGCGACAACAACCTGAAAACAAAATTTGCTTCTTCAGATTTCGTGGAATTGTGAACTAATTTCGGAGAAATATAAAATTTGTGAGTAGATGGTAGTTTTGGAAAGATGATGTGTCATATTTTGTTATTATTGTATGGTTACTTACACTTTATTTTATTCTAAATAGTGGTTGGATTTCGCTCGTTATCAACAATGAGCAATTCCTGCATGTCCAAGTTTTTATTCGAGCCCCTTTGTTACTTCCATTCGACGGTCAGACATACATATTGTGGTTTTTGTTTACTACTTCCATACTAGTCACTTTAACTGAATAACATGAGAGCTCTCCATCAAATATTTATTGCTTTAATACAGACTACAGGATTCTTATAAATGGCATGCAATTGGTTTTAACACTTTGTTTGTACAGATGCTTTTCCCTAGAATTAAAGGAAACAAATTAAATAAGAAACTCATTCTGAAATTTCAATGCTTTTCTGCTATTTTCGCATTTTCTTTTCCATAACCCTCTACGTCTAGTTCATTTCTTCCCCTGGGTGGAGTACTGGGGAAGTTCCAGGCTGCTCGTGATTATCGCCACCAGAAGAACTGGAAGATAAGTTTTCCAATAAACCTTCGCTGATGACATTTTCAAAGCGAAAATTGATAAAAAAACTTGGTGAAAATAATAAAAAGTCAGTTTTAAACCACATGGAGTGTTCCGCACACGATCTGTTTACCACAACTTGCGCCGCTGTACCTGGTTCTATCGCCGATCAACCTATGCAAGAATCGATCAAGGCGAGGACATCACCGTTCTTACACAGTTTCAACGGGCAACCAACCAACAAAACTTCCATGAAATCGCTAATATTTAAGACACAGGGTCGGTGTTTACACAGGACGATAGGAAATTTCATACGAGCCATGACCGCATAAACACCATATTTTCTCTAAAAAATGGACTTGACCGGTTCTTGCATTGGACCCCTCAATTGCGGTATTACAAATCCTAGATTTATCCGTCGGCGTTTCATGTTTATATATGATCTGAACAATATACTATGATCGATCAAACGGTTTGTAATGTGGTATACATTTTGCTCTCGCATCTCGATACATTTGGTGTCCGGTGTCAACTCCTCAGTATCAGCTCTTCGGCACCTTTTCGTAGGCTAGAGAGTTAGATAATTTTGTCGACTATTTCTATTGTGTCACAGTAGCAAAGCATACTTTAACACCAAAGGTACGGTGGTCTGACCAAAGAAGATTGGAACCGATTGTAGCTGCAAGAACAAGTGCTTTAAGAAAGTCGGAGCCCAAGGCTGCCAGAAATCATTTGATGAATTCTACTCAGTTTCTTCTAAAGGTCTCCAGGATTCCCCTTATGCGGTCTTGTCAAGTGCATAGACGTGGTAAGACATAGATACCGATCAGAATACGGAAGGCAGAAGCTGAGATCCTACGAATACATGATAGGATGAGAAACAGTGCGCTTTCGAAAACATTAAAGATTTGCTATAACGTAAATATTAGGCCAGATTTAGAGGTCAAGAGCAGAAAATCTGCAAGAAAGTCTTACTGCCGCTGCGTGGAAAACAAAAAGGCGCATAGAGCGTTTGCGAGTACACCTGAGCAGCAGTCCGGTTCTCCTCCAATAGACGTGGAAAACATGGTGGCAGCAGAATCAATAAGATATCCAATGAAGTTAATGGGAAAATACGGCAGCATATTATGAGTTTTCCTAAGTACAAGTCCCACTATAGTAGAAAAAATAACCTACAGCATTATTACCTCTCACCTCCGCTCAATATTGCAAAAATGCATGAGCAGAAAAATGAACCAAAACATTACCAGTTACTCTCCCAATCGCTGCCAATCAACCCTGTTGTCAAGTATGAACACTTTCCAAAATACTTCAACGAACATTTTCATGTTCCGGAACTTCAAAGAACATCTTCAACAAAAGTAAAAAAAATGGTGAAACTTCTGGATTGCAGCCAAGGGTGAGTTCAAAAAACATCTTTTTTTACTTTTGTTCCTAACGTTTTTAAGGTTTTTTTGTGAAAAATCCGTCAAAGAAAAATAAAAAATTCACCATATCAAAATATCGACTGATAAAGTATGAGAAATCTGATGAGGGTAGCTCATTTCAATGTAGCGAATCGGTTTCCCTTTAGATGTTCGAAACTTTGAGGGTTGAAGGTATCATTTTGAAACCTATTTCAATGCTACCAGTACAGAACAGGCTGTATCTGGAAGCTAGGAAACTAAGAAATAATAAATTTGATCACGCCATGGCATTCTCAAGAAAATACGTACCTCAATGTGATTAATGGTTTTATCAAAACACTGAGGAATACCATAAAAGTTTTCAGCACAGTGACCATGAAACGTCAAATTCAGAATTTAGTAGCGATGACAGCGTTAAAATTTTCAAAAATGTTTGCAATCGCTAATATGACAATGTACTTACATTAGTGTATAATAATATAAAAACATATCTTTATTACTTTTGTTTTATTTAGTCTTTTTTGAGTAATACATAAAAAACTCTGCAAGAACCGAAAGAAATTATAGCATAATAATAAATCATGTCAGAAATGGCGGCGTTGTCAAAGTAAACGCTTTTTCTGTTGTGAAGTATCAAGTTCATTCAGAAGACATTTACATGGTTTCAAATAGTTAATTTTTAATAGTTCATCACTGAAACGTTTCCCTCTTCAACATTTACCTGGCATGGACTTAGCCTGTTATTGCATTGGATCCCTCAATTCTGAATGAAGTATCAATTTGGGGTTCATGAAAAGGCACAAAACTTTGACTTTTTCTGGTTAAAAGGATTGGAAAACATTTGATACTGATGTTCCAAATTTAGTTTAACCTGATTGTTGGTATTAATGTTAGTGTTACTAATATCGCATTAATAGTATGTATACATTACAAACCAATTTTTGATTGTACCAAAACAAATTTACATACATTATTATACCTTTTGAGACGATTTATACAGAAAATATACTCATAGGATGTGAGTTTTCTTGTAGTTTAACAAAACTTCTGTGGAAACGTTACGTTGTGTGTGTTGGCGCTGAACATTTTGTGTTAGAGTTGAAAGTAAATAACGATGCTTCTATCAAGTTTGAAGGCGTTTTCTAACTTTCCAAGTAGAAACCTTGTTGTTTTATAAGCAGTCGGTGACATTTCAAAAGTTTCCACACTACTACATGACGATGTATAATTCGATATTTATTGAGAGAAAAGAGTTACAGAACAATATACACACGAATATTTAGTACAGGACTATTTGCAAGGCAAATGAACTAATGTGGAAAACTATCACAGCAGTGGGTGCAGGATATAGTATAATTTAGTATAGTATATTTATATTTTAAATGTGTACGGGCAGCTTCCCTTATAGGTATATGTAATAATATCGATATTCTGTGAATAAGTAGCAATATATATTATTAATACTATTATTATAAATACTTGTAACTTACATGTATTTTCTAAATAGAAAATGTTTACAAGAAATTTTTGGAAACGTAAAATGGAGATGCTCGCTCTTTTTACTTTTCAGTGCACTGATCTTTAAAGATATTTGAAGATAATCTCCAAACTATTCCAATGTTCTCAATGAAATTAGCAACAAGCAGAGCGGAACGTCGATTTACACAGCAAAATTTGAGTTTCTACCAGTAGTATGTTCTCCGCTTGAAAATGTTTATATTACAATTCATGCACTACCCTGCAGTGAATTTGATTTAAGCTAAACACTATCACAAAAACCATATTAGTTACGTTTTACTCGTTCCCTGCTTTGTAGATACAAAAGAGGCGATAAAGGTAATTATTATACAAGACGATGTGGAGATTAAATACACAGAACCAACTATGGTTCTTTTAGCTGCTGGTGATTAAATAAGTATTCAATGCATTGCCGCATCTCTCAGTACTATTTGGACAAAATTTAATGGTACATATCAATAAGCAGGAAAAATGGTATAACCAAATCCATAAATAGTCTAGTATGGGTTTAAGAAACGATAGACGAATGAGTATATTTAAATAAAGGGTCTTCCCAAATATACAAACTACGCTATCAAGAAGCTGGTTGTTATAAACGTGAAATTCAAAAAATGTCTACAGGTGAAGACAACTTTATCCAGATTAACATTGATGTGATAGGGAAAATCTCGAGGTATATGTCAGTTGTATTTTACTCATTTAATTCTTGATCCATGAGGAACCACAACCATTAAAAATCACGTGGACAAACATGGCTAATACGGAAAGAATACGTTTCCCAACAAACATGAATATATTTGCTTCATTTGAAGGGTGGTGAATTTCATCCTGATAATAATAGAATTATCTACCAGGCCAACAGACAACTTTTTCTGTTCATTAAAACTCACGCAAAATATTAAAGAAAGTGCACTTGCAAAGTTAAGGATCAAATGGGTTCCATCAGTGAAGCGGTCATCATTACATTTCAAGTAGAAATTTTATCTAATAGCGAAATTAACAATCACTTTTCTTATAGATAAAGTATCGGATAATTCTTCTTCCTCGCTTTACATTCTTTTGTAATCATTATTTCCATATCAGTTGCAGTTGCAGTAGCAATACAGAACCGAATCCGGTTCTGTATTGCTACGCGAAGCACCTAACCATAATTTTGGTTGTTCAATAAGTATGCTTTAATATTGTCTCTGCACAATATATTTGTTTAAATCAAAATAGATCGGCGGAGTCAGCCCTGAGCAATATTTGTTTAATTTCCTAAGTGGAATTAACTTTATATATTTGTTGATTTGCTAAACTTCGATTTATTATTAATCGAAAAAGCCTATTTGTTTTTCTATGTTTGTCGGGTCTATATGATAACCTTGGCACTAGTCAATGAATAGTGATATTTTATCGACTTTGCCTTCCATCCCTTAAATATCGAATATATCTCAATTTTTTCGAGCGACCTCTCTCTGCGTTGAAAATCTATTTGCGCCTTGTTTACTTTGCAAGGAACCGCTCTCCCACGGAAACTAGCTAGCCAAACCAACAGTGAGTGGCAAAAAAATGCAGTATGTGTTTTCACAGCCTATGCATCAAATTAAAACAGAAGAGTGTTCAAAAAAGTAAGACTAAATTTGTAAGAGAAAATATTTTCTTACGAAATTAATTTTTGAAGTTTGAAGGAACATAAACAGAAACAGTTAGATTGACGCTGGGATTATTTATGTTTATTAGTTAGACGTAGAAATGTAAACGTCAGTATACTTCGGGTCATATCTTTAGCAAGCTCAAACGGATATTACAATAGGACATATGTGTTTAATTTTAATGGCCGCCGTCGGAATTTATCGAACTTCGAGCCTTCGAGTTATCATCCAGTTATCTGTCGCGTTAAACAACTCGAATGTTTACTTCTTAGACAAACAAATGCAAACGCTAGTAAAATTCGGTTGATATGTTTAGCAACGTCAAGTGGATGTTAGGTTTTTGTCGAGAATAGACTCCCTACTATTCTCGAATGCAATGCGAACAACTCACCATGTGTAATGTTAACGTTTAGGTAGAGTAGGTAATGTATTTCTTTTACATTCGCTTACTTACTTTACCTCATTTAATGTTATAAATGAATTTGATGCATAGATTGTGAAAGATCTTGTATACACCAAGTGGTCTCTGATTAACCAGAATGTGAAATTAGAAATTTTGTAGGCATAAGCTTAGCTTATCAATTACGATATTATAACATTGATAACACATTGACGCATCTTTTAACATTAGAGCTTAAAGGTTTTATAAGGAGTCGTCAGATGCTTCTGAAATGCAAGATTAGAAGTAAATAGACCATCGACGTCCAAGCTTTAAGGTGATTTAACAAGAAACAGGACTTTACTATTAATAAATAGGTAGTAATATTTTGAAGCGAGTTTAATTTGTTATCCTTTAAACCTAAGGTCCAAAACTATTGCAATGATAAAATAAAATGTTACTTTCTTGAATAAGATCTTATATAGATTCCAGATTACTAACTGAATTTTAATGTAAGCGCTTCTCTATACATTTATTTAAATGCATTTAATACGACCTTTCCGAGCTAAGAACTTCTTACCTATAACTCAATATGATTTCAATTAGTATTTAATTAGCTCCATAATTGCAAAGTTAGATCAATTTCATTAATGTATAACCATGCAGATAAGATGAAGCATTAAGACATATACATATGTATGTATATCACAGCTATTGACAAGCACAGCTCCTATAACAATTATGAGTTTATATAGAAACGTTAAGAATTTGTGAGTACCTTTCAATTTTGTTGATCTCTTAAAATGCTTTTATTATATACATACATGATGACATGTTTTTCACATAGTTACGGAAATTGGAAAGCTGACAACTTCTTCCGGCTAATGGCATCGAAGGCACCATTATCCTGTTTTTATCTGCTCCTATCACAGACAGATTTCGGGTTATGCCAGAAATGTTTTTTATTTAACGGGGTGTCATATTTTCCACAGTTTTACTTAAGGCAGCTGTTCACTTCATTGTAGATTATGTGAATTTTAATACTTTGCGATATACAACAGTTCCATTTCTTATTAGGAAAACTTAATATAAATACATATTGTGTTCAGCTCTCCTTCTTCTCTCTCTCTCTCTGTCTCTGTAGTTGATTTCTGTTGTAAATTTTTATCAATTCTGTGTGCTTGGTTCTTCAACCATTAGCAAATTTTGAAAAGTACTATAAGCAGTTCTGTAAGCAGAAAAGTAAAGTGAAAACATAGGATGAAACATGATAGCAGCTTAACAACAATTCAAACATTAATTAATTATTGTTAATGCAAACAATCTTAATGTGAAATTATGTATATAGATCTCAGCTGTGATAAGAGATAATTCATTTTGCGCGAAAGGTAGCGCCAAGAACCTCTATAACAAGCCTGAGCAAACAGCGGTAACAGAGTACAATTACGAAATAAGTTACGACAGCATCGCCGATTGCCCACTCTAGTCAGTACTAAATCGATGCTCTATGCGAGTAGTTCTGTGTATATGTAGGCTATCGTAACTTATTTCGTAATTATCGCTGTTTGCCCAGACTATTTATATCTTCATATTCAAGAATATTATAATCGATGTGGCAGACAAATTGTAAACAACTTCAGGAACTTATAATTTTGAATGGAAATGATAAAAGACGAGGAGAACAACGATTAGATATAGGAATGGGAATAAGTAGAAGTACCGAAAGCTTGGGCCAAAGCACCTATACAGCCTGTTTCAGAGTAAGCGCCTTATTTTTGTTTAGCCACACTATGGGTACTACTTTCAAAATATCTGGCAGTAATATGTTTCAGGAAATTCTCTATACGATGGTGGTATCAGACTTTCAATTGGACGAATTATTTTAAAATGGCGACTTTCAACTTTTCTTTAATGGAATGCCATCATTCTTTTTATTATTGAGATCCTAAAAACAATTGTATTATTGAAGATTATAATTGTTAATTTAAAATTAATTGATACGTTTTTAAAATGCCGTTAAGTTATACGAGAGACGAGTTAATTGATATTCTTCTAATATTTGGAAAAGCAGATGAAGATCCTTAGGAAGCAGCCAGATTGTACAGAAACACATATCCAAACAGAAGGCACCCTGAACATCGAACATTTACTAAATTATTGGAGAGAACGTGTGAAACGGAAACTGTGGACGGTGCATGCAAACAATGCTTGCAATGATGATAACGAAAACCAGGCAATGCTACACATTATTGAGAATCCCCATGTCAGTACTAGGAAGATTGCAAATTTGGTTGGAATATCGCATACTTCCGTCTGGAAGATAATGAAGAAAAATAAATTTCACCCATTCAAAATGATTCTTCACCAAGAATTAACCGAAAATGATTTTCTGTTAAAAATTAATTTTGCACAGAGGGGTTTGCATCGATGGGGTTTAAACCAATGTGGTGTGGAATTGTAGGACAGCACACTGTTGGACCTATATTCATTAATAGACTAAATGGAGAGAATTACCTCAATTTATTAGAAAATGAAATTCAAAATCATCTAAATATCAGAAATAATTTGTGGTGGCAGGAAGACGACGCTCCAGGACATTGTGCCCTTCGACTTAGAGAGTTTTTAAATAATCGATACGAGAACCGTTGGATTGGTCGTGGAGGACCAGTTGGTTGGCCATCTAGATCACCTGATATGACACCACTAGACTTTATTCTCTGGAGGTATGTAAAATCCCACGTGTACATCGTTGAACCAACAGCTATTGAAAATATGCAAGAGAGAATTCGTACTTGCATAAACGAAATTTCTCCGGAAATTATCCTTCGATCTAGTGGCTCCATTGGACGACGTTTCAATTTATGTATTGAAAAGAAGGAAAACATTTTGACCATTTTTTGTAAATACCTAATTTTTATTTGATGTAAATTTTTAATTTTGAGTTTCAAAAAGTAGATGTACAAAATAAAGTTTGTTTCTTTTGTGTCTACCGCTACTTGATATTTGGACAAAAGTAACATTGAGTGTAAAACATGCGCTACTAGATTAAAACGTTAGTTAGCTTTTTGATAGGGAAAGAAATTAATTTTTAAGAAAAACGAAATATTATCGTAAAAGAATGTTTTTAGGATCTCAATAATAAAAAAATGATGGCATTCCATTAAAAAAATTGAAAGTCGCCATTTTGAAATAATTCGTCCAATTGAAAATCTGATATCACCATCGTGTAGAGAATGTCCTGAAACATATTACTGCCAAATGTTTTGAAAGTAGTACCCATAGTGTGGCTAAAAAAATAAAGCTGTATATACATACGGGGAGCGCCTTTTAACTCGTCACAAAAACTAGGAAAGAAACAAAATTGGAACAAATTATTCTATTGCTTTTCAAAATATTCGCCTTTAAGTTTGCTATACACTTTTGCGTTCACCTAATTCTCGAAACACTTTTACTCTGCAGTTGGTATCTCGAAAACATGGTTTTTGAAGGCTTCGACAGCTCCTTCAGATGATAAAAATCGCCGTTCATCCATTTTTTGTTGAATATTAGGGAACAGAAAGAAATCGTTAGGTGATAATTCGGGTAAATAAGGGCAAACAAACATTAATTCAAGGTTTCTCTCATCCAAATAGTCAATTGTTCGATGTGCTGCGTGAGAGCCGGCAAGGTCATGATTTCATCGCTGATTTCTGGCAAAGAAATTGTTGTGTACCATTCGATTCTCTAAAAGAGTGGTTAGGACATGTCCAGTATAACCTAAGAAATAAGCGAGGGATGTGCTGGCTGAACGAACAGCTGCTGTGGGATTCAGTTTATTTTGGAATACCAAGGCAGTGGATTGTTGCTTAGTTGTCGTATATGCAATTTCTCGGCCGCATTCTTTGAGCATTTTCTTACAACAATTACTATGAGCCTCTTTTGAGCTTCATTCAAATTATGCGGAATCCACTGGGAAACAGACCTTGTTCACAGCCAAATGTTCACGCAAAATCAAATGTATTGCAATCTCTGATAAGCCTCTATTTCTCTGTAAGATACATGTCGATGTTCTTTAATAATAACCGATTTTGGCTAACTTTCATGCCATTCATCACTGAAGGACGCATAACCATGACGAATTTTCTTGATGGTGGTTCATTACCAAAAGTTAAACGAAACGATACTAATGTCCCAAAAAATCATTCAACGAAAACCTTAACGGGAAATTTCCATTCTTTTACAAATTTTTTTGAACATTCTGTGTAAAGAAACTACCTGGTCCATTTTTAAATGCCATTATTTTCACAATGACAAATGTCAAATTTTTCTAAAATAGTAACAATACATCTCAATAACTCCGTTAAGAGGTCGCTTGTAAAAATAAAAAAGTCGCTATTCATATATTTAGTAAGCAAATAAAGATAGTACTAGTAATAAAAGTCGTAGAATATATTAGGACGTATCGGTGAGGCTTTAGAAGTAAGGGGTCAGTAAGAGATTAAATTTTCGTGTTAAAAGAAATACAAAGCACCCGCTATGAAGATTACATGGTAATATATGCACTTTGACTTCAAACAGATAAAACAAGTGGACAACAAATATACATACCATAGATACATATCAGACAGTAAGCGAGCTGGCAGTACCAAGTACAATGATTAGACTCAAAAATGACTATGGAGAAGACAAAAAATTAAGTAACCTGGAAGAGATATATGTACAACCGAAAAACACGGTTTCGACAAAGGTATCCATGATTTATTGTGCTTTTCGATTTTGTGCAATAACCAATAATAAGAACAAGCAAGATAAAGACAGAAGAAACTTATTTACCAGCAATAAGTTGCATTAGTGTGTAGATAATTTAACATTAATATCAAGAGGAAAGAAATAATTACATAAAATCATAAAAATATATTGTAGATAAAGTCAGTTGCTATCGATAATACTGTGATGTATGTATGTTATCTAATGTGTTTCTTATACGTATTGATCCATATTTCCTTACAATGTATAGGATTGTATAGATGGGACTCATAAATGTTGGCAAGTCGAGACTTACATTAGACTTCCACGCCCAACAATACCAAGGCACATTTTCCTTATTCCGCATATCCCAGGAAATCTGATACAAGCGAAGGTCACTATGTCTTCGGAGGTATGGATTGAAGTTACGGGGAGAGTATGTCAAGCTCTTGGCCTGTTCTAGCTAGCATTAAAGTGACTCTATAAAAAGGGCGAATAGTAATGGTATGCATTCAATCGCTAATCCAATATCATTTCTAGGATTTTATATCGATAATTTACTTTTATATTCTATAAGTTTCTCAATAAATGAAACAAAGTGTTAACTCGTTTTATCTATGTGTAATTTGAAATAAGGCTTTCTTGTAAATAAAAATATAGTTGCTCCTTACATCTATAACTTTATTGTATATCTTTTAGTATATGACAATACAAAATGCAAGAATTTACATTTCATTTTGTTTCTTCTTTGTATACTTTTCAAATATGTATGGAGTCTACAGTTTATTAATGGCACAAATAGTAAAATGTGAACATGGACATTTACTAATGACGACGAAAAACTACACAAACAAGCAAAAAGCGGCGAAAGAGATTTTACCGTATATGTACCTGCCTATTTTTCTAGCGTTTTACAATGCCTTTTACATTTTCTGGAGCTTCAAGAAAAGGCTAACGTCGGGCGGTGACAAACTAAGCCGGAACGCGCTCTTTAAAACTCTTCCATTCAGTTTTGATACACGTACCGGGAATTTTCATTGAAGTAGGATGTCAGCGGTAGCTGAACGTCAGAAGTTGAATATGGGATGCCGCACAGTTGAGTGCTTTTCCTTTAGAATTATTAATGTCGATGAAATACCTATATTAGTTAGTAGTTGCCAGTAGAAATTGTAATTAAGTTAGACACTGAATGTCAGTATCAACTATTAAGCAACCATTTATATTTTATTCTTTTCTGATAAGCTATATAAGTTGCACCCTTTTCTTTTTTAAACTTTCGAAACCATTTTTGCAGGAAGTCACAAAAACGATTTGATACTACAAAGATATCGAAAACCTTATTTAATCTTATTTTAAAGACTATGTCGACGATGTCAATGCAATACCTCGTAAGTGCCAAAGCAGCATTTTTCAGGAAACACGCTTCTGTAAATAAATTAAGAGAACGAAGTAGCATTCTGACGTTTAATATTTTTATACGCATAAAATAGCTCGATCGTGATCAGTAACAAACCGGTTGTTAAAGGTTTTCATATTTTGGAAATTTATGGTAGTTACGAGGTATTGCATTGAGAATGGTATCATATGCTGACAATACAAGGGATCGCATGGCGTAAATAAGTATTATCATGATACGGTGTCAAAAATAACATTTATTGTACGTTAGGCAATTTTTAATAAATAAACTAAAACTATTATTGCACGTAGACAATTAAACGAAAACATCGGACCTACTGCACTTATTCTTTATACGGTAAATTATCGTGGAAACTCCAAAAATTTTGATTAAATGTCGGCTTTATGTATTGAAGAGGCAAAAACTTTTTCTTTGTGATTAGTAATTTTCTGTCAAATAATGGTGGGTATTCTTAAATTTTGTTTGGTAGATGTTTTGGTATGTGGGGCAGTGGCGAATATTCTTGTCAAGGTCTAGTTTGCAGCTGATGTTTCGTTCTTCGTATGGCAGGGTGATAATTTCAATAACTGTTGGGTCTGTAGTGCCTTTTTACCAGGAAAAGCTGTATGTTGGGTATACCCGAAATCTTACGACGTTATATGTAACGTCGCCAACGATGCGACGAGCGTCGTTTGTTACTTGAAAATAACCATTGAGTATTTCTATAGTGTGATTCTTGAATCTTTTTTAATGGTCGCATGAACATACATTTCATTTGGGAATGTCCCTTCACCAAAAAATTAAATTTTTCTTTATTGCAAGAGCTTCTCTATGAAGAAGACAAGGGGTATTCCAAGTGCGAGGATTTTTCTGTTTCGTACAGGCAACTACGCCCTTCAACTTATCAAGCATTACCTTCCCTCCATTAGTGCATACTGAGTAAAAAATGCCATGCCAAAAATATATCGTGTTTCTCGAAAAATGAACCAGTCAATTTTAAAATTACTTCCTCTGCTGGATTGGTTGGCAGACCTTTTCAAATAAGCTTATCCTCCTAAACAGCCACTCCATGAATATATACATCCCACAGTAACAAGTCAAATCGCTAACACAGCGATATCAGTGGGTTTATCCAATTGAAGAGTAAATTCAAGCTCAGAAGCATTCAAATGTTTTATGAGTTCTGTTTCACAGTAAACTGTAGTATCAGTAAGAGGAATATAATCAACCAATTCAACATGTTCTTTTCCAATCATCCAGTAATTATATCTTTTACACACAGCTTAATTAATTTTTTGCCATGGCATAATCTTCGTTTTGTTCAGCAATAAGACAGCTGACCTGCTAAGATGTTTCCAAAGTATGTTTACTATCGTTTTCTACAAATTGCTTAAAATTCAGTTTCTTTTGTGCTTGTTTATTACATTTTCTCATAAAATAATCGAAATTTGTTTTCTTTAAAGTTCGATTTTTATGTACTTCCAAATGTCTTTTCAATTCCGCGGGATTTAAATTCTTATTGCACATCACATGTTCACACTCATCATGCAGTCCATTGGGATGATGTTCATCACCAATCCAGGTAAAACCAATATTTTCGTTTCTTATTACTGATTATCTTATATGATAGATCTCTACCACTAATAGGTCAATAAAACAAGGCTGGTTTGAACGATAGTTATATTTTCAGAACGTTTACAAACGTTTTCGGAACACCTTCGTCAGTGAAAATATAACTAGATAAATATATAAACAAACTTTTGTTTTTTATTAAGAGAGAGAGATCTATCATATAAGATAAGTATAAAAAGGTCACGAAATATATATATATATATATATACATTTAATTACTGATTATATAATCATCTGATTATATATTGCGTGTGTTTTTCACTTACAGCAGTAGTAGTTTTTGCATAGTAAGAACTAGTTTCTGCGTCCAAAGATTCCAGTTTACCAGTTTTCAACCAAATGTCCATTGACACAGTATACTAATTACACCTCATAAATAATATACCGTTACACCGCCGGCAATTTCTGTATTTTTGTACTTAATTAGTTATTGGTCTTCGGTTCTTGGTAATTAAACATAAATTATTTCTATGCACTAATTTATTTACTAGTTACACAATAAGATTAGATTTCATTTATGTAGACATTACTAGTAATTTATATATTACAATTCCAGTTTATATACCATATCGTACTCACGTATTGGGAGAAATCCAATAAATTTCTTCCATATTTATACAACGTCTTATTGGTTTCAACGGCAGAAATTGCTTGAGACCTTACCGAAAATTTATTGACATTAATCAAATCTTTACGCCATCCGTTGATGTGATATATGGCTAAACTACTGTTTATCTGTTCAACCTCACCCGGCCGTAGTACTGATGTAATAATTTGTATGAAGATTGCTTACAAACATGTGAGTATGTACTTAGTTTTCGTGCAGTATAGATAAAATTTCACTAAAATTTCGAACATAAATAACATGACTCACAGTGACGAGTAGGTGGCGAATGCATAAAAAAACCTCATTTGTTTTCAAAACGAGATGCTTACAAAAAGCATGAAACAATCCTCGGTCGCCTAGAAATGTCCGTGCTCTACACATAATAAACGAACATCTTATCAAAATATATAATTCACCACTATCAGTTTCTTTTATTTTTGTATTCTCCCAGATTTTCAGTGTTTTCTTTGGGCTAATGTAACAAAAGAACTAGGAGGGTACAGTTTAAGAAAGAAGTTATAGTTTTGAATTTGAAATATCCGATATCGTTACCGATTCTGCCAATGAGTGATATACTAATCTAGTTCCCCTTTTTCGAGTTAATATTTGACCATACCAGTACATTTTCCGACCAGTTTATCAGTTCAAGATCTTCATTTCCTATATGAGACTCTTTCACCTCCGTTTCACAATTTACATCTCCGAATTATCACCATCACGATACGAATTCATACTTTCACCACTATCACTATCAAGCACCAGAATACCTTTAATAGCGGCGTTTTAAATCGAGATTTGTTCCAGATGTAATTTATAAACATTGCCTGAGACGTATATATCCTTGTGGTTAATTGGTATCTCATAGTTGTACATTTAATAATGTCAGGTAATATTATTAATGTTGATAATTGTTTGTCATGTCACATATCACAACTGCTTTAGTAACTATTTGCAAACATTTTTCTTTATATTACATCTAAAGTAAAATCTTCTGTAGGAAAAGTAATCCTTAATAGTTTTTTTGCAATTTTTTACCCATAAGAGGAATATCTAAATTCAGTCGGTTGAATACCAGACAAGAGAACGCAGACAGTCTTATTGATCCGTAGAAAACAAACTCTC
This sequence comes from Chrysina gloriosa, assembly GCA_038088585.1. Lineage (NCBI taxonomy): Eukaryota > Metazoa > Arthropoda > Insecta > Coleoptera > Scarabaeidae > Chrysina > Chrysina gloriosa. Next base: position 43,109,558 of record CM076089.1, read on the forward strand.
AGCGAAAAGCAGTCAGGATTGTTTAAACAAGCATATCCTAACACCATAATGTTGTACGGGAGTCGATGGTTTGGTGGCGACCCGATGAACCTCGTCCCAGAAAGGCGAAAGTTGTTCAATCAACGAAAAAGGTGATGCCCACGATATTCTGGGATTGTGGTCATTTACTTTAAAGAGCGCAATAATACTGTCAACAGCACATATTATCCGTCTTTGACAATATTCGTGTCAAACGTTAATTATTATTAATTTAAAGAGGACCTTAGGAGAAATCGTTTTAAGAAAGGTAGTGACTACAAGCAGCTGTAATAAAACATTTTGAGGGAAAACTTTAGACTATATTTACAAGGGTATAGAATTGTTAATTGATGGTAGTAAGAAATGTATTGAAGTTAGCGGAGATTATATTGAACAATAAAAATTGGTTTATTTTTGCATATATATAACTCTTTTAATATATAATATTTCTACTGGAATCTGTTTACGGCTCCATGTTTTAACAAGAAAAGTTTTGAAGTTAATCTACTCATTGGAAATACTGAAACAACTATCTACTTGTAAAGACAATACGCAAATTATTTAGTAAAAAATATATAAAAGTATATTGCTACTATTACTGAATCCTGTCAACTGCAGAGAGAAAGTTAAATTAAAGTATATTTTCTTGTTCCATGCGGCCTCCGCAATCGATGGAATACGCTTGAGGGTATTGGTATATTAAGCCGTTTAAATTGAGCATAGTAATCGATAATGTGCTTTAATCCAAATGGAAGTGACAAGGGAAAAATCGCATAATTATTTACGTCGACAGCATCCTGTCGCACAGGAATACAATTTCGTAGGTGACAGATAAAACAAATCCGTGAAAATTTGATGGATATTACAGCCGCTAGCTGGTTAGGAAGCAATTAAGGAGGGTCGGCAAGATTATATTGGAATTGCTAATACGATTATGCGCATTTTGTGTTATTATTAAACGGGGTCTAACCCAATTTTCAGGTGATAGGAAATCCCAAAAGGTAATCTCTTTTAGTGGCATCCTTCGTATTGTACAGCTTTTCGATAATATGATTTCCTTGGTGCATTCTATTATTTTAGGTAGAAAGTATGACGGAAAACTTTATGTGACATTTGCGAATGTCTAACAATAAGTGTGTATACGTACCGGGCACCCGAAAAGTATGTAATAATGGTTCTATAGCCTTATCCAGACATTATATTAAAAACAGTTTTAAACAAAACATATTTAACAACATTTAGCATATATTTTGATGTAAGGAAAAATTTGGTTTTGTTCACCTCACTTTGAACGATGACTTCATGTGCATATATTCTAAATTGAACGGCTTATACATTTTCAGACCTTTTAAACGGTATCAGGGTGTACTGTTGTAAAGTTAACAGTTTTCGAGATATTTCAGCTGAAAGAAAGGCTGGGTGGCTAGTGTAAGTAGAATTCTAAACAAATGGTGAACTACCTGGTTTTGCCGCCCGTTACCTTAGTTGTGTGTAACTGTCAAAAATTTGTTGAAGTAAGTTACTATAAAATATTTTATTTATCAGAAAAAGAACGCATTATCCTTTGAATGATAGCTGGTTATGTATATCGTACGAGAACCCAACAGGACGTGTGTGCTGTATAGGGCTTCCAAATCGACAACCAATTACTCAGTTTGTCATTAAAACCTTGAAGTGCTTTAGAGAAATGGATCATGTTAACAATCTTCCGAGGAGCGGTCGAGTTAATGTTGCATAAGACGAATATATGAGAGTTTTGTCATTCGTCAACTCGTCAGCAAATTGCAATGTCGCTAAAGGCACTATTTATAATATTTAAAAAAAGAAGAACAGCATCCTTTCAAACCCACTTTGCTACATGATCTATCAGGAGATGATTTTGATAGACATGCAGAGTTTTCTGAACATATGACGGAGCAATTTAACGATTTTCCAAACTTTGTAAAAAACGAAGCCGACTTCTGTCTAAATGGAGTAAATAGATAGAATGGTCGATATTGGGCTGCTGACAATCCCCACTGACTAATAAAAACCTATATACACGAAAATGCCAGAGAAATTCAATGTATGGATGGGGTTTGTTATGATCAAATTATTATTATCTATAGTTACGACTAGAACAAATAATTCCGTCCTGCTTTCAACAAGATGGAATCCTTAGAGAGGTCGCAGGGATCCTGTAGAAAAGCTACCACGGATTCCAAACCTCACACCTTGCAACCTCTTCTTATGGGGCTACATGAAAGACTAATTTCATAAAAACCCTCGTAACAATTTAGCAGCATAAAAATATACTCTTTAAGGAATACTGTTTGTCCTTTTTGTAATCGAGTGGGCCATTCTCTCGTTAATACACAACGTTTTGAACATTTAATTAGATAAAAAGTTTAATTTAGGCCTTTCCCATTTTGTTATTAAACTTACCTTTTATTATTCGTCGTTACAATTAAACTAAAGGCATCCAAATGCCTCAATTTATTTTAACAAAAGCTCAACTATCTCCAAAACTATTAAGTTTACAACATTACAACCAGATATCATTCAAAATGCCTGATATCATTTAAGGGGTTTTATCAAGAGTAACATATGTAGGAAACTGGAAATATACAGGCTGTTTCACATTCAAAAGATACACATGATATCATCACTCAATGTGAATTCAACACAATGTTTTTACACTTCTTGAAAATATTATTGTTAAACACCTTTTTTGAAAAAATTTTTAATATGACGTCTGCGTGAAGCTGTTGAACCACTATACCATACTTTTTGGACATATATTAAGCCTACGTTAATGGATTATGAAGACAATAAAAACTTTTCTGATAACAACATAAAATTATCTTCTTAATAATTGATAAGCAAAACGTATTCTTCAATACACGTCTATTTCTAATACAAGTATATTTCGACCACAAATGTATTAAAACAAGTATAACTTACCTACTATCGTTGCATTAGCATCTGCCATCCACAAGATACATAGGTACAAGAATCACACAGGACAATGTATAACGTTTACACTAACATATCCTTGCAAAAGCGTGACTAACAATAATGCGAACAGTTAAACTAGGAACCAAATACAAACAATAACATTCACTAACGCTCCTCAAAGGGCATGCAGATCATATTGCATGACTTCCTATTTGATACGATACCAGGATGGTACGATCGGCGAAACTCAACCCAGTAGCTATTGCAGATCGATTTTCTTAATTACGGCTCTTTTGAAATATCCGTTGCGGTAAAGCTAGAACTATGTTCGCGTGTGCTCTGGATATTTAGAAATAGAATACCTCGAATAGATTTTGTTCCTTTCGTGGATCTAATGTATAAGGTACAATAGGACTTCGACATTTTAGCAAAGGTCTATAACATTTATTTCTTTATTGTTCTCGTTTCTTTTTCTGTTGAAATGATAACAGAAAAACTATATCACAAGTGTTTACGAATGAAAGAAGGTCATAATTTTTGCTGTACGTGCACCTAAGAAATTCAGAAAATAATAGGTAAATAAAATTATTAGGAAAGCTTTTTATACAATTTTTGACACATTGGTCATTGAGAACACAAAGGTAAAAGATTAAGCAGCATTGTATGTTATTTGTATACACTGCAATTGTGACATTTAAATTTAGGAGGAGGGGATCCATCTGTTCGAGGAAAATATGCGCATAATGATGTGCATCACCAAGTGATAGTGTAAATAGAGACACAATGATTACATAAAGAAATTACCGTGTTTATATCTGAATTTCTCTCACATATCGGGAAATTTTTCTAAAACAAATAATTACTATGATGGTGGAAATATTCATGTGAGTCGTAAATGCAAAAGTAGAAATTAATAGCACATTTTTTGGATGTTGCTTCTTTAGAAACATTCCAAAGTAGACTAGGAACACACTAACCATTAGCAATAATTTGAGAGAGTGTAGGTTGTTCTGACTGTGATTAGTGTGTCGAAATCAATTTCTCAATTGGTGTGATTGTAAGTCCAAAATATCAGAAAATATTGACATGAGAGACACCTTAATGCCGAATGCTTACTTAGAGTGCTATTGCTTGTAACTGGAAGTCGAAGGATAAGAAACTTTGAAATATGTAAACAGGGAGCTACAGATTATTAATAATCGTCAGAAATTTTCAAACACAAATTCCATTGTGGACCTCGTTGTGGACAAAAGTCCATAACAGAAATAACTGCAGTTGCTTTTATAAAGGAATACAGTGAAAGCAAAAATTACGCTCCGTCCAATTTTCGGTTGGTAACCACTGATGGGTTGCTAGTTATTAACACAAGCTATATTCGTATCAAATATATGATAAAAAGTTGAGTGTCGCGCGTTATATTTAATTGCTATACGAGTTTTAACAGTTTTTATTTCTTTAACGCCTTAAATTTTCGTACGTACTATACGAAAACAATTATTTTCATAGCTACCCGTATTAATAATTAGCGAACTTAATTAATGTTATGATTTTTAGACGAGTAATAAACTGTAATATTGTTATTGGTTATGTTAAATTTAAAACAAAAAGCCTTATTCGTTGGAGCAAGACGCATTTATTCCAGAAGTCTTCTTTTGTAGTGAAACGATTGCAGAAGATGGTACTTAAACGTAGTATACACGATGATCCTGCTTCGATCAATTTGCTAATGTCTTGCCTGAAGCTGCAGTTAATTATCAGTATGTTGATGTTTGTACATGTGAGAGGGATTCGATATGAATTCTCTCACTATGCACGTATTACGCATTTTTTCAGTTATTTTTCTACAAGAGTGGGCAACTTGCGTTGCCTTAGCCTTCTGCAGTAACTGCAGTCGCGCTCTTCGGCTACCCGCCGTGGGAAAATTGCAAATAACAAAATTTTGATCTTCTCTTGCCATCCGTAGACGTACGTTTCGCGGTTATACTGCTTGTCAGTACGGCATTGCAAAAGTTGTAATTTCGTATACAAATTTTATGTATATATCGTCTGAACATTGATGTTTGTACATGTGAGAGGGATTCGATATAAATTCTCTCACTATGCACGTATAACGCATTTTTTCAGTTATTTTTCTACAGGAGTGGGCAACTTGCGTTGCCATAGCCTCCTGCAGTAACTGCAGTCGCGCTCTTCGGCTACCCGCCGTGGGAAAATTGCAAATAACAAAATTTTGATCTTCTCTTGCCATCCGCAGACGTACGTTTCGCGGTTATACCGTTCGTCAGTACGGCTTTGCAAGAGCTGTAATTTCGTATACAAATTTTATGTATATATCGTCTGAACATTGATGTTTGTACATGTGAGAGGGATTCGATATGAATTCTCTCACTATGCACATATTACGCATGTTTTGCAGTTAGTTTTTTTGCAGGACGCTGTGGCAACGCCAGTTGCCCACTCCTGTAGAAAGAATAATAATAAGATCAAAATTTTGTTACTATCAGTATGTTACATTTGCACATCATCAGAGGGACATTGTAAAACGCTTTCGCCAAAGTGGAAGTGTCTGTAAAGGTAAATCAAAAGGAAGAACTCCAGTTCTAACTGACAATACTGTCGATGATATTTGTACTCGCATGGAACAAAGCCCTAATAAATCTCTTCGAAAACTATCTGAACAAACAGGTATATTTTATTTACTATAGCGGAATATTGGGTGTTACTAATTACTTTTGTAGGTTTATCATACGGTAGCTGCCAAATCACTTTAAAAAGAAAATTACCAGCAATTATATCCAGAAGATTATAGGAAGAGAATTGAATATTGCAGCTGGTTCAACGATAATTTAAATGATGATAATATTTTGGATCGCACGTTCGTTACGAATGAAGCGTCGTTTTATCTTTTTGGGTACATAAATTCACAAAACTATCATACATGGAGCACTGATAACCATTCATATGTTGAAACAAGTACATCCTATAAAAGTAGATGTTTGGATGGCAATGTCACGTAGAAGATTAATTGGACCGATATTGTTCTACGACACTATTAATGCTGCTCGTTACAGCGAACAACTGTTAGAACCGTTTATTAATGAATTACATGATGACGAACTAACGGAAGGCTATTTGCCGCAGAACTGAGCCGCTGTTCATTCAGTAAGAACAACATTACAGTTACAGAGTTCTTTCCTGACCGACTTGTAAATAAAGGGCGATGGCCACCAAGATCGCCAGATTTGACACCATTAGATTTCTATTTGTTCGGAAATCTAAAATCTAGAGTATTTAGAAATCGTTTGCATGATCTTGATCAACTAGAAGCTGCAATTATAAATGAAATACGTAACGTAACGTCTTTGACAATACCGAAAACCAAGTTACACTATGTTTGGAAAATCACGGAATGCAGTTTGAACACCATCTGTAATAGACTATGGATTACAATAACATCGATTTTGGGTATCAAATTCCCGACAATTGCCGTTCTCCTTTATGGGCATCGTATGAGTTCAAAAGCCGTGTAAGCGAAGCTCGGTTAAACGATATCCTACTGCAGTTTCAAATACTTTATAGATATAAAACGAGTTGTGGTCACTCGGTTCAATTCCATATGGAAATGGTTTCCTTTTCAGTAAATGCCTAAAACGTTAGTGGTCAATTGATTTTCATATTGTTGTAAAATAAAACCTGCGTTAAAGTTACTTCCGTTACGAAAAGAAAAAACAAAAGAAATGTGAAGAAAAATATGAAGCACTTTGTCCGATTTAACTTGACTGATTGAAACGCATTATTTCAATATTTCAATAATTCATCCATATTTGTATATATAAGTGAACGGGTCCACATAGTGGATTAGAATAAAACCAATGTAAATTGGATTGTATTTTTATCTTCGGAAGTATAAAACGAAGCATTGAACGTTTTGTTGATAAAAAACAGTTCCAAAAGAAACTACTGAATTTGCATACTGTGTTATCTTGAAAACTAGTAGAATGTACGTAAGTAACGTCTTACCAAGTAAAAGCAACTGCATATGCTCTTAAGTAAAGGAGGAAATTAAGCCTTACTAATCACTAATGGGACTATAATCCTAGGCCATGTTTGTCGTTCTTCGGGGACATCAGCATAGTGTAACTAGTCCTGAAGCAAGAAAGGATATCTCCCTCCAGATGTGTAAACACTACCTTATTTCAAACTTGACAATTACTTACAGCGTACTGATGATTACCAACAAAAACTGTGTCACGGTAATAGTCTGCTTAATAATGAGTAAGGCTATCTTCATTAGTACATGAAATTGTGCTTAATTACTTAATAAGTCGCATAGCTTTCGCACAAAGATATCTGTTCATGTATGTACTTTCGTGGTTAATAAAGATTAGCATTTTCAATACTCTGAAATATAAACAGTGTTAATCTTTCTTGATTCGTTTTTGGAAATAGCTTTCATTTGTTCGTAAGTGATACCGTCCATGTGGTCCCATCGTTATTTACCAACAGTTTACACGTCAACAGAAGAATAGGCTTTCTCATCCAAATTTTAACACAGGCAAAACTGCGGATTGCATAGCATTGAACTAAACAGGAAGAATGGCATTGAACTCGTTTTGCCATATTGCGAGTGTTGAGCAAAGCACATTCGTTCCTACTAACTCAATGCATCACGTTTCCAGATCTCTAAGATATGGTCACTTGGATGCGGGACAAGCTGTAGACCAGTTTATTTTGAAAAGTTCCACGTGTAAAACTGTAGATTGTATTACAGTAGATAGAACGTCTAAGGTAAACTAATATTTCTACTTTGGCAGGGTTATGTCTGCACCAATTACGCAGAATCAGATTTTCTATAGACGGCTACGGATATTTGAAAATATGCTTGACATTCATTTTCTGTTATACTTCCCAAAAAATTGCGGGAACCTAATTATAATTATATTTTTTCCCGATTTTAACAAAATTGCTTAGCTCCCATTTTGGGTTACTGGTGAACGGGAACGGAATTGTACTATTGTTATATATTCATGAAATATCTTTAGTTTTATGATTTCAAATAAGTTCCTGTAGAGTTATACTTCTCACTACAAAATAGCTCGTAATACATGTCTCTGCAGATCGGCCATCAATTCACAATAACTGAGCATATTTAGACGACAAATTTTTGAAGTATAGTTTTACTAAATAAATCAACATAAACAGATGCATACGGTTTGATTCTGTTAAAAAATAATCCTAAGAGAATCGTTTTTTCCAGTTCTCTAAAGGTATTTAACACCGTAAATCGAGTATGAATTATTAGAGATAGCTTTCTAGACACATACAGATATACGTGTATTCTAAAGAGATGAAATCAGTTATACGTACGGTAAGACGACAGAAATTAAAAAGTTTCTGTAAAATAGAAAGGTACATTTACAAATGGTTTCCAACAAAATTTTTCAAGTAAGTGTACTTCTTTAAGTTCAACAGCAAAGAGCAATGAATAATTTGGAAAGCAAGATAAACAAGATTTGATAAATTAAATGTCTAGAGCGTCTTTTAAATTTCATGAAACTTTGTTGTCAAATATAAATTACTTTTTAAAGGCCCTGGTACTCACAGTATCTTTTTAAATTATCAAGTAAATGTCGTGAAAAATAATTTACGCATTAAACGAGCGAACGTGTGGTTTGTAAGGGAAAGGTCCAACAAATACTAACAGCCTTGCTTTTAATAGGGCGATACATATATTGTATCTTGCAAAAGTTCTACTTTTCCTTCATGAAAACTTACGCTAGCAATCAATATTCGAGCTTTATTGTGTGCCATTATAAGCACACGTGGTTTTGTTTGGTAAGTAAGTATAACAAGGAACTGCTTTGTAATATAAAAAATATAGTGATATTGTGTATACTTATATACTATAGATAGGTATAAATTTGAAAATATAAAATACATCCGAGGGTGGACAATGATAAAAGCAAATAGTTAAGTGACCAAAAAGTTAGAATATATGTACGCAGCAGTATAGGGTTTATATATATATATATATATATATATTATAAAGTAATAATGATTAGAAAACCACTTTTCACCATTCGCAGACGCGTTTCGCGGTTATACCGCTCATCAGTGCGACTTTGTGAGAAGTAGTTTTCATTTCGATGTAACATCTATATATGATAGTATCCATGATGTATGTACATATGAAATCCAATTAAGAAATTCCCCAATATGTACTAAAAGCTGCAAAAATGCGCATTTAAGTATATATTGAGGAATTTATTAACTGAATTTCTCATATATACAAACATTATGGGTACTATATATATACACCCTCTGTCCCAAAAGTAACCGCAATGCGTCTATAAATCAGAAACCAGTGGCGTCATCTCTTGATAGTTGATTGATTATTGTAGTGGGACTCTTCCTTACCAACCTGACAAATTTTCATGACATTTGGTGCATAGTCAGCTGATACATCACGCATCCTGTGAGAGTGTTTTTCGTAAACGGTCAGAAAATGAGTCACGAACAACGAGTCAATATTAAGTTTTGTTTTAAACTTGGAAAAACTGCAACCGAGACGTATGAAATGCTGCAAATTGTTTATGGCGACGATTGTTTGTCGAAGAGGCAAGTGTTCGAGTGGCATCGACGATTTCGTAAAGGCAGAGAAGATGTTAACGATGACGAAAGAGCCGATCGTCCTTCGACAACTTTGGCCGAGGCAAATGTGGAAAAAGTGCGCGAATTTGTGAAAATTTCGAAGAAATCGTCAGTGAGTTTTATGGAAATGGAGCTTGGCATGCCTAAAACAACTATTCAGCGCATTTTGACTGAAACCCTTGGTTTGAAGAAAGTCAATTCGAAGTTTGTTCCGCACAAATTGACCGACGACCAAAAAACGCTTCGAATCGAACACTCCAAAGACATTATTGCACGAGCCCGTGCAGATGAAAACTTCTTGAAACCGATTGTGACTGGTGACGAGACGTGGTGCTTTCAATACGAACCAGAAAGCAAACGTCAAAGCGCAGAGTGGAGGTCACCAGAAGAAGGAAATCCGAAAAAATCACGAATGGAGAAGTCGAAAATCAAGTCAATGCTGATTTCATTCTACGATTCGAAGGGAATTATCCATAAGGAGTTCGTTCCATACGGCTCAACGGTTAATGGTGCATATTACCTCGATGTTATGGGGCGTTTGCTGGGTCGCATTCGTCGTGTTCGGCCCGAATATCGCGAGCCAGGCAGCTGGAGATTACTGCACGATAACGCACCGTGTCATCGAGCAACGATTGTCACCGATTTTTGGCGAAAAATGAAATATATTCGATACAGCACCCACCGTATTCGCCTGATCTGTCCCCATGCGATTATTTCCTGTTCCCTCATCTTCACTTGAAGCAGAAAGGAGTTCGTTATGCATCCGTAGACGCCATTCAAAGATCGACGACCGGCATCCTAAAGGCCATCCCAGAGATCGACATGAAAAAGTCGTTTGAAGCACTCGTTGACCGTGCAAATCGATGTATTGTAGCACATGGAGAATATTTCGAATAAATACAATGATTTTGTGGACATAACATACATAGCGCGCTTTATTTCGAATTATTGCGGTTACTTTTGGGACAGAGGGTGTATATATATATATATATAGGAAGTAAGAAAAGGATTAATCGGGTCAGCGGTCTGTAGTGGTCTTCAGAGAATGAAAAAAGGAACTCCTTTGTTTAAAATTCTCAATATTTCGTCCTTTATTTTAAAGTTTGAAAACTAACAGAATTTATTTTACATACGTTATCCTTATAATTAAATGTTATAAAAACATCAATATAATTTTTGTTAATTGCAAAACATAATACAGTTAATTTCACTCCGTTATAGCTTACATCCAATGGAATATCACCAATAAACAAGGTTACCATGTATACAGCTACTGTTCATAATATATTCGACAGTACGAGAAAAGAACGCTGTAATTTGTTTTGTATTAAATTTTAATAAGTTTTCGGAGAGTCTGAATTGTTATAATAATAATAATAATAGTTTATTGTCCAACAGTAATTACCAATAATAGGACAAAAAATAATAATTAGATACATACATTAAAGAAAAATACAAAATATTAGAGTAACTACAAATCATTAATACTATTAACAAAAATATCCGTGTAATGCAGGTCGGCAGATCGGCACATTGTAGCAAGTGGCGAAGCGCTAAGTAAATTGGTTCTAGAAAATGGTATAAAAAAGTAGTCTGAGAACGAGACGATAATCTAGGAACATAAAAATTTAACTGGAAAAGCAGAGCCGAACAGTCAATGATTCCATGTACCAATTTCCATATGAAACGGGCACCACTGCATTCACGTCGAAAGGGCAGAGAATTAGAGCCGTGCCTCCCCAGCAACGAATTGTAATCAATTCCTCGATCGGGATAAATGCCATCCATCGTAAATGATAAATATTTAAGAAAACGACACTGAATCCTTTGAATTGACAGCTGAAGGTAGATATAATGAGGAGACCAGACTTGCAACGCGTATTCTAATTTGCTAATAATAAAGCTGAAAAAAGTGATTTCAGCAATTGGTCATTACGAAATGATCTGCAAGAGCGTATTATAAACACCAAAGTCTTAGAAGCAGAAAGACATAGGTGAGTAATCTGAGATGAGAAGCTCATGGCATGATCAAACAGCACACTAAGATCCTTAACCACATCCACTTTGGTCAAGGAGTGACCACCCATGTTATAACTGGAGCAATTGGATTAAATTTACGGGTAAAAGAAACGTAGCAGCATTTATTAAGATTTAATTTAAATTTAAATTTAGCGCACCAGTGAAGAATGTAATTAACATTATCCTGCAAATTTGAAACAGCATTCCAACTGTTAATGGTAGAATAAATTTTTATGTCGTCAGCATATACCAACACCGGACATGATAGATTCTCCAAGAGGTCATTAATGTACAAAACAAATAGCAAAGGTCCCAGATTTAATCCCTGCGGGACGCCAGATGTCGAAATAAAATAAAAGGATTTATGGCCATTATAGTATGGCTGAATTAACTTCAGAAATGGTGTACCAAGGCCAAACCCACATAGTTTATACATTAATATATTGTGATCAATGATGTCGAACGCCTTGCTGAAATCCGTATAGACCACATCCACCTGGCCACGGCTATCCAACTCACCACAGATAAATTGAGAAATACTGACAAGGTTGGTGACAGTTGACCAAGCCGTGCTGATTAGGCGATATGTAAGGTATAACGTTTTTATATAAATGTAAATACAGGACATTCTCAAAAACCTTGGCAAAATTCGACAAGATCGATACAAATCTGAATTGTTATAATATAAAAATGTGCGATATTCATGATTATGAATTCATACGAATTGAGAGATTCACGAAGGTACTCATTTAATTTTACGCGCTATTTTTTCTAATGGTTCAATAACCTTCGAAGAGATGACGGTTATACAGACTATCTACCAGCCTAGGAGGTACATCATTGGGTTAAGCTACTACGTAAGCACTACTTTAGACCAAATGGAAGATCAACTAAATAACCAAGATATCAACTCTGAACAATATAGGCGTCTTTGTTTAGAACAAAATCTTGAACGTTCTCCTCGCTTACGTTACGTTACGTTACACCTACGTAGTGGCTCAGCCCACCGCTATTCTCCTCGGCCTTGAGCATAGTTTGTATAATTTGTGGGTTGGAGAGGAAGCTGGTGCGAACCTCCAAGCGTTTGGTTGAGGTATATGAGAAGAACAATTTATTACTATTCGAGATAATTGATTTAGTGCACACCTGAGTCAAAAAATTTTACGAATTAATTATCTCATTATATTATACCGAAAAGGGTATTCAGTGCGATAGATTAGCAATAGAATAATTATAGGGTAAACATTACCCGGCCATACCGAGCAACAGGTAACTTAAAGAACTGTATTAAAAGTGTTTGGTACTTTTTTCAAGATTGGTTAAACCTTAGCTTTTTTATTGGTTCCAAAACTATTTTGAAAGCTGTACATTTTAGTTCTAAAAGATGTATGTATAACAATAAAATACTAATTGTTTAAAATTTTAACAGCTCAGGTAGGTCTAGTCTTTTGTCAATAATAGATGACGAACCAGCAGATTTGCAGGCTTGAAATTTTGAACACCACATATTCGATACGGTGCTTAAGACTTGACAAAGGGCATTTTTGTAAATTCCTAGATAGTTATCACTGCTTTCTTAAAATCCAAAAATGACGGTAAGTCCATGGTCATATTTCTATTCCTTAATTGAAGTTATATTCAACAACAAAGAAGGAATTTACAGAAAAGCTCTTTGACATAATAGAGTTAGAAAGTCCTTAATAAAAACTTTCTAAAGACTGTAAGACCTTCCCAACTGGTATTTATTTGGCAAAGGAGTCGTTTCGGAGATGTCCGACGCGCTTCGGGAAGAGCTAGAAATTTCAAGAGAAAAGCTTTCTTCCAGGTAATGAATTTTTGCCCCATATTCTAGAAGGTTCAAAGCATCTATTAAGCCAACAAAAAATCGATTTTCTGAAAAATGTACAGTGGTGTTACTCCTTAAGTAAATAGCCTCGAGAATCACAACCAGAACGAATGAAGAACGTATAAAATTAGTGGGTCAACGCAATTCGAAAGCGACAACACCTGAAATCTGCAGATTTCAATCGTGCGCCTATTGTTTCAGTTTCGGTCAGTACAATCAAACGACGCTTACAAACTACCAATCTTTGTGGAAGTGTAGCAGTGCATAAACATCTCTTAAGTTAAGAGAACTGACTTAAAAGGTTGGCAAGGAAATATCAGAATTGAACTGCTAAAGGTACTTTAGATGAATCAGATTTAGAGGTGTTTGGTCACAAAAGATGGATCTTGTTCGCCTATTCAAAGGAAAAAGGAATTATTGACAGATAGTGTAACACAATCTAATTCTATCGGATCTGTCTTTAATTGGGCAAGATTTAGTGGCCATAGAGGATAATAACGGAAAACATATTGCTAGGATCTGTAAAAATTGTTTGGTGGCTTGGGAAGCCAGTTGATGTAAGACGAATTGGTTAGAGAGGTGAGTTAAGCGGTAATAGCAATTACAGCAAGTTTCTTCGATGGCAACTGCTTAATTTTCATTAACATTCTCACTAACGTTTTATTCTTTGTATATAAATAAATACAAACTTTATTTTGTTTCCTTATGTTATGATGTATTTCATTCCTTTTTACAAATTTATTCTAGTGTCCCATCTATTATGGGCGGCAGTGTGCACACATATGTCCCAAATTGGTGACGCCTTATAGAAATTGAAGCATTGAACTTTGTATAGACTTAAGAACTGGTTTGTTATTTCCTATAACCAAGACCTTTCATGCGAAACATAATTAATTATATCCGAATATAACGCGAGCTACCAGTACCTACCGTGATATGCATGGAGTACCTTGTGATCTTTCATGAAAAAGTATTTGAGAAAAACGTTTGTTGACTTTAGATTCAAGTAGAAATATAAAACAATATTGTCAAACTTTCTTTTTCCTTTTGGTAACTTTTCCTTCTAATTCGTTTCATTTAAATAGTATAATGCTCATATCATTTCTCAATTTTGTGGAACGAAAGATATTTCTCAACTATGATCATGTAATTCCCTTTATTTTCTTAAATAACTTGTTGAATGCCGCAGGTTTTTGGAATGACAACAACATATTTTGGTAGGTACAAGCAGCTAGGAATTTTCTTTGTTTACAGGAAAATTACATGTGTTTCTATTTAATAAATTTTTAATCAGGCTAAATTTTTGAATGGTAATAATGATTTTTTGCCCGGTTATCAAACAAAAAAAAAACAATTGCCGCGGCTCCCCATGAAACTTAAACGCAAGTACTTTCAATCCGGATCATGGCTCTCACATTTGAACACATCAGGGGCTGATGGGAGGGGAGCATGTGATACATTTTTGATAGCTACGGCCTGGCATGTGATCATACGTATTTGATGGCCAGAGCCTCAACGAAAACATCACTGGCTGTTAAATATGATAGCCATGGCAGTCAATGTGTTAAAGGTTGTAATACAGGTGCTCCTCACTTAACGACCTACCCGTTTAACGACCGTTCGGACATACGACCTCGACGCTTGAGCTTTTGTTTCGGAAATTTCGCAAAACAAACAACTATTTGGCGTGGGGAATACCCGAATAGGTTTTGCTGGTGTGGTTTCAGTCGTTTAGTATTAACTATATATATATATATATATGTATATATATTTCGTGACCTTTTTATACTTATCTTATATGATAGAGATCTACCACTAATAGGTCAATAAAACAAGGCTGGTTTGAACGATAGTTATATTTTCAGAACGTTTACAAACGTTTTCGGAACACCTTCGTCAGTGAAAATATAACTAGATAAATATATAAACAAACTTTTGTTTTTATTTGGGACTATCAATATATATATATCAAAATATTGATAGTCCCAAATAAAAAACAAAAGTTTGTTTATATATTTATCTAGTTATATTTTCACTGACGAAGGTGTTCCGAAAACGTTTGTAAACGTTCTGAAAATATAACTATCGTTCAAACCAGCCTTGTTTTATTGACCTATTAGTGGTAGATCTCTATCATATAAGATAAGTATTAACTATATGAAGTGTACGCAATATCTGTTTATAACTTCGATATTTTATTTCATTGTGCACATAATTGTATATAAAGAATGCCGATGAAAAGGAGCAGTACGACACCTGGACAAACCGCCAGGAAAAGGAAAGATTTTGGGACGAAAATGAAGATTATTAACGATTGTGAAGCTGAAAACAAAGTTAAAGAGGTAGCACGTAACTTGGATCTGGCGCATTCAACAATTTCAATAATGTTGAAGAACAAGACTAAAGTAAAAGACGCGGTAAAATCATCGACAGGTTTTAAAGCCGTAATAAGTAGACAGCGGAAATGAGATGGAAAAGTTACTCGCCATTTGGTTTGATGATCAGATACAAAAAAGAATGCCGATGACCCTACTAATTATTCAAGCAAAGGCGCGAAGTATCTTTGAGGCTTTAAAGACGCGCGAAGAATCGACAGACACGTTTACGGCATGCCATAGACGGTTTTAACAGCGGAAAAATTTATTAAGCAATCTGATAAAATTACTGAGAAAGAGAACTATCGCCCAGAACATTAAACCGCTTGGGAAGAAGTGACAGAAAGCTTTATGGAAAAACTGTCAGAAAGTGTTCACGAAGAAATTAGATTTTGATAAAGACGAGTATACTAATGCCATACATAAAGTAGTGGAACTTAGTAACATATATAGTTTAGAAGCTGGAGTGGAGGATATTGAAGAATTAGTAGAGTATGTTGAGGAAGAATTAACAAACGAAGATTTAATAGAGTTGGAGGCACAACGGCTCTCGGAAGAGGAACCTGTAGAGGAAGGTGTGGAAGAAACACAAAAGAAATTTACTGTGAAGGATTAGCTGATGTGTTCTCCAATCAATGCGGCTCTACTAAAACTAGAAGGTATGGATTCAAATGTTGAACGGTTCACGAAACTTGAACTGCAAATAAATGAAGATTTACGGCGCTATCATGAAATTGATAACAAAAAAAGAAACAGCGTTAATGACATCTTTGCAAAAGCTACAACCACGACTCGTGCCCTTGTAGGTACTTCAATTTCTTCGCCGTCATCTCCCTTATCAAACTCCTCTACAGGCGGCCGCTGATGAACCACATTTTGGACTACCATATATGGTTATTCTTCGTTTTTTTCACGGAATTAACTTAAATTTTTTAATACGTCACTTTCTAATTTCTATATGTATTCTTATGTTCTATGGTATATAAGAGATGCAAATTAAAACAAAAACATAAGTTTTCTTTGAACTTTTTCTTTATTCAGAAAAAAGACTAGGTTAGGAAGCAGTGCTAAAAGTCCCGTGCAAATGTCGATCTGATAGATTCTCGCTTATCGACCAATTCACTTTATCACCTGGTCGCCAGAACGGAACTTCGTCGTTAAGAGAGGAGCACCTGTATTAGTATTCCCTCTTGTTCGACTGCTAGCTTCTAAAAGATTTATTATCCGCTTTCAAGTACTTTGTATATTTAATATACTTCGAATACAAAGTGATTTATCTCATCAATCTGTATAGGGTATATTACTAACCCATTATACATCCCCAAGTTGTTTAATCTTTGAGCTAGTGTTAGCCAAAATTCCCAAATTATAGCAAAATATAAAAAATATATATATTTTAACTTTGTATTGTTACTTTATGCAACATGTATTCTATCCTATTTCCACATTTCCTTATAGAATTTGATAGAGCTGCATAATTAGGTCAACGGCTTTTCTGGTCAGTTCCAGTTCTATCGGCAATGGTTATGATTTTGCATATGGGAAATGGTACACCTTCAAAAGTTAAAAATGTTCTATATTAATTTTGAATTATATTGATGTAACATTTTATTGCATATTAAAAAAGGAGGAAACATGGATTGGGCTAATTGTTAATGTAGTTTATAGTCAATTTTGGTAGAATAGGAAGCGGTTTTCCCATACAGAGTACGACCTAAATAGGCATGGTATCACAATGTCGTAAAGAAAATTGTAATTATAATGTAACCGACACCATGTGTGTGAATACATTAACGAAAATTGGACTCAGTCCATTCCATACACTTGACCTTACACAAGAAAGTTGTTTAGGCGGGGCCGTCGCATATTCGTAAACCAGAATAGCAAATACAAGTTCATTTTTTGGCGGATTGGTTTTGACGCAGCATTGGAACTCCCGGGTGATACAAACTGTCCTCCTAAACTAGTTTTTCGAAACGTATACTAGAAGCATGAAAAAAAAATAAACCAGTTCACAATAAAAATTACGTTTTAGCGGATTGGATAGGTAAACGAGTATTGGGACTATATTAGACAAAACAGATAAACTTATGTCGTATAACGGAATGATTACCAGAATTTTAGTAATTTATCGTAAGTCCACATTGATATCTATTATAAACTTCTTGAATTTTGACGTCATACTTCTACTGTCTGGGACAATTTAAATAATAACTGTTATCCATGGTCATAAGAATTTAACAATAATTAGGTTGTCACAAAATTATTAGTCAAAATTAAATTTGGAACAACAAAATTGAAAATCATCAATTTTAAAAACAAAATTATCCAAATCTTTCACTAACAATGCTATCACACCTACACTGATGATCGTTCAGTCCTGCTTCCTTCCACAAGAACGAATCAAGAACAAGTACCGTCGAGGCACAGCTCGGCTGAAGTTAAGGAAGGAATTCGCAAAGAATAAGAACGGGTGAAATGAGAGAGTTAAAGATATTCTGGTCAGATGACCATATACTGTTGAGAAAAGTCATGGAAGTTTGGATGCGAAGAAGAATATATGACTAAAGTATATAAAGAAAGCGTGGATTCGAAGTCGAAAACGATTTTAGCGAAATATTTGGTTAAGCTCTGTTAGAACAAGACGTGCTCACAGATACAAGTCGGACAGACTTGAGAAACAGGCTGTTACTCTCAGAATAAGAATTACTTATGTGACGCTTACTTTATTATTTGGAACATAATTGTAAACAACTAAATCTAAGCACCCTTAAGTTTTGCAAAGGCAACACATTTGACTAGCTATAGCAATTTTTATTCAATATGTTATTTCCAAAAAAGCGCAATCTGCGTAAGTATGAATAACAGGGTAAATTTTAAACACATCCTAATACCTTAAGAATCAACAACCCAATTCAGTAAGTTTGACCTCTGAGAGACTGGATTACAAATTGAGTGGATATGACATTACCGTATATTTCTTCAAGCAATGGGATATATTTATGTATCTACTGACTACTAGATTAAATAAAATAGCTAAAGAACTTACATGAGCAGTAGCATAGTAGCGATTACAAAAATTAGCAATTTAATGGTCTTGTGAGATTTTAGTTAAAAATGCCTTAGACAATATCCTTGCGAAATAAGATTCGAATACTCCTGTGGAACTAGAAGAATTGATGTAAGAAATTTAATAATAATTAAAGAATTAGTAAACAATGCTTGAACCAAGTTCAGTGAATAAAATATTTCGTATAAATACTTATAAACAAGGGATCCCATGGTCTCGTCTTGCTTTGTTAATGGGGAACCAAAACGACTTTGGACTGCCTACAATTTCAGATTGCATCTTTTGCACGTTATCAGATCAGATGTTCAGAAAGTAAATCCTACATCTGTTCGTTTTCTGAGTTTAAAGTAACAGTATTTTCAATTAATATGTAATATGCAGATCTATTACCAATGAAATCGATACCGAGGAGTTGATGGATATAACAAATTCATTACTTTAAATTCAATTTTCATGCTCAGCTGGATATTTCTCTTTTACGCATAGTTTCTCCAGACCTTTAAATAAAGTAGTCGTCCATCCTCCAACCTCACAGTTCTATACACAGATATTGAATATTCTAAAAATAAGCATATCTTTACACATGACTAAACTGGTTGCGTATATAATATCTACCGTATGTATTGGTGGATAATCTAATTAAAGCGTTTGTAAAAAGCTTTTTCAATGTAGGATGATTGTCGTATGTTTTAATGTAAAAAATACCACGTACATATGTACATATGTGTGTGTTTGTCGAATCAGGAAGCCGAAACATGTTAGCGTTAAAATACAACCGGGGCGTTGGCAAGGTCGCATAAAATATATAAAACCAAATCTTGGGTGAAGTTCTGCATCAGTTTATCACAGCAGATCTAACCGACATGAATACTCTAGTAAGTATTGCTACCATTAATTTTTAATTTGTGCAATACTTCGTAGATTATAAATTCTATGAATTTTTCAGCTTGTATTGGCCGCCGCTTTGGCAGTAGCTACCGCTAGCGTTATTCCCGTAGCGCCACTTGCATCAACATCCGTAATTGAAGGGCCAAGCTCCAGTGCATCAGTAGTTGGTCCAGATGGTAGCGCCATTATATCTGCAAATCCCGCAGGAAGAATCGTAGCATCTGAAAATGTTGGTGTAGCTGCTGTTGGATATTCTGCTCCTGTTGTCGCTGCTCCTTTCGCTCCGGTTGCCCCAGCAGTTGCTCCAATTGTCTCCGCTTACGGTGCTCCATTCGTAGGTAAAGCTTTGGTAGCATCTCCGCTGACCGCATCCGGATATCCAGTCTTCGCTCCTGGATCTGGTTTAGAAGGACAATGGGTTCCTGATATTACCGAAAAATTGTACGATGACGGATCTTACAGAGGCGAAATTTATTAAACCAAGAGATTGATATGTTGCTAAATCCTTTTCCAATTTATATGTTGTACATAGCGTCCCGAATTGTACAGAGAAAAATAGATGTAATAAATTATATTTATGCGAAAAAGCTTTCTTTAGATATCCTGAGACTTCCTTGTGATCTATTTATTCGATATAATAGAGTGAAGAGCCTCATCTATTAAGAGAAGTTATAATTTTCAAAGCATCGTCTTCCCAATATTGTAAATAACATATATTCCTCTGTAAATTTTGTCTCAACGTGCGCATTTTGGTAAAAATATATGTGCACGTGTAAATAAAAGTATTTCAGCTGGACGTACACTTCTATGAAAACAAATATTAATTAGATACGTTGGTAACGGAAATATGTTGTCTCCCAAATAACAACCATTTTATTATGAGCATGAAAGAATAATGTATAATAAATTCGAATTGTACTTGTAATTTTTGAATGATGAACATACTGTACAATATACATAAGTATAACTGCAATTCATTACCTCCTGCAGTTGTTCTTTGATGATTGTACAGTAGAGGATCGAATATCCGAACTAATGTTGTCAGGGGTAGTTCAGATAATCCAAAAAATTGGATAACAAAAATTCTGAAAGAAAAAAGGAAGCTGCAAAATAATCAACCACGTTTTTACAAAAAAAAAGACATCTTTATTTAACTATAGTACATAATGGAAAAAAATTAACGACACAAAAAACATATAAGTTGTATACCTAAGATGAATCAAAAAGGTCGTAATACTGGTCTGCGTCAATGATGACTTCCTCCTTATGGCAGCTAGGACTCTAATTCTTGTGAGGTTCAATAAAGGGTGTGATCGGATACCTCCTGTCGTTCAAACCACCGGAATGCCAAATCCAGTGCCTGAAATCCTCTGTGTGATCGTTGTTGTGTAATAATTTGTGAACAGTTTCGTCTTCTGTTAGCATCAAATACCCTTGGTACCACTATTCACGTTCTCTTTATCACAATCAGTGGAAATACCAACGTTGCTGCACGTCTTCAGGTCCATTGATTTGTATGATAATTTCGCGATTTATGCAAAGTGCTGTGTTTTACTTCATTCCACATTTCGACCAACATATAACAGCACTCATGTAAATCGATTTTTTGGAACATAGAAATAATTGTTTCTTTGTCGTTTTTATCCCCTAAAAGCAGGCAACGCATGAACTCTTTTCGGTACACTTTTTTCAATGTTTCGATGAGGCTCTGGTCCATAGGTTGAACACACTAAGTAAGTAACACTAAGGAGGAAATAACTTCGAATTGATCTTATTCAAACATTCAGGTGATGGATGTGACGGAGCATTGTCCAATAGGAGTAGCAGCTTGAGTTCTTTGCCGCAATGATGCAGATTTTTTTAACTTCAGGAATGAAATTGTGCTCAAACCATTTCGTGAAGAAGTCGCTGTTCATGCACCCGTTTTTAGCTTGTGTGTATGAACGAAACTTTTACATTTTTAAAACAACGTGGGCTTTTCGATTTTCCCTATCAAAATCTAGATTGTTAGATGTTCGTACATATGAGAGTTCAATTACGAAATTCGGCCATAATGTACAATTTCGTAATTGAACTCTCATATGTACGAACATCTAACACCTGGGCTTATATAGAGCTTCTATAGAAATGAAAACTCCTTCACACAGTCGCACTGATGAGCGGTATGACCGCGAAACGCGCGTCTGCGAATAGTGAAAGTAGATTTCTAATTAAGCACAAAATCTAGATTTTCCAAATCTCATGTCGTAATTTGAAAATTTTCAGCCACCCAGAACTTTCGAGTTGACAAGTCGTCACCAACTTTGATGTTTAATTTCACTATTTTCTTACACAAAATGGGCCCAGATATGGGTTACCCAGAAGCCTGCAAAACCCAAGTAAATGCAGCATCTTCCAACAATTCGGATTTAATTTCAGTTTGATGATGTAAACTGTCCTCTTCACTGTCAAGATTAAGTGCATACCTAGTGATTGAATCAGAGTTTGGTAGCTAGTGCTCGACCCGTTTTACATTTCTTCAGGCACGTAATAATTTCCATTTTATCTTTTAATTATTATTAATAATTAACTACTCATTTCCTTTTTGTAGACATTTTGCATACTTAAAATACGTGGGCACAAATTTAATGTACACCTCACGATGAATGATTTATAACTGAAAGCCTTGATTGGTAACCGACCGTATGAATGGAATTCAGTGAAAAATCTAATGAACAAATTACACAGACATAATTTTTAGTAAATAAATGTTGGTACAGCTAACAACCATCTTTCTAGGAATTAATTAAACTTTTTATACGTAAATCGTCTCAGCACATCACTGTACATAATTTTTGTTTTGTCTTTACTGATTTTCGTAAATAAAATTCCGAAAACTAAGACAACCAAAGATCGAACACGTCTTTTCCGAAGTACCGCTACGCAAAAACTACTTTGTAAAAGCATTGAGTTCTAACGATGCTCGGCCAGAACCGATTGATCTCCTTTTCCATGAAGCCAGTTCGGATAATTGTTCGTTCGCATAACTAGCGTTTGGATAATCAACGCTCTACTGTATTCCTTTTAACCCTTCTGCATTCCTTGGGTCAAACTGGCCCAATTTTATTTTTAAACTTACTTTTTTACTCAAATGATACAGGTTCGTCAGGAAATTTTTATTTATCCTAAACGGCAATACGAAGAATCATTTAGCAACAAAATAATAAAAAGGAGTCTTTTTGTTTCCCGTCTATATAAAAAACTTATTTACATGCGCTTATTGGGTCGATTTGACCTAACATAACTTTAGGTTTGCAAAATGAAAAATTTGTCGTTTCTTTTAGTTTCGCTTATTCATATAGTAACTTTAAATAGCCTCATATTGATGTGGCAACAACATTTAAATTTGAATGGAAAATAGAATAGTGGCTACAAGTTTTACTATATTTTGCGGAATGGCACAGAAAAGAAAAGTAAGTTTTGTGAAGTGAATTTTCAAGTGTATACCTGTATAGTTCACACATGATCATATGTGTATTATTTTGATAGATTCTTACCGATTACCAATTGCAAGAAATTATGAATAACGATGAAGACCACATATTTGATGAGAGCGATTGCGACGAAAATTTCGAACCTGATGAAGAAAACGATTCATATTCCTCTTCAGACATAAGCATAAATAGTGTAACAGTTGAAGATACAGCCATAGAAGACTCTAATAGTCCCTCGTTATATTTGTCCAAAGACAAAAGTAGTTTTTGGCAAAGCCAGCCACCTTGTCAAAATGGCGTAAAAATGTGGGTCCTATGTGATTCTAAAAGTAAATATGCATGGAATATGGAAGTTTATATAGGAAGACATAGAAATACTCGGCCAGAAAAAAGCAAGGTAAAATTTTGAAGCATTACATAACATTTTATACGTTCTTTATCATTTAGGTGAACGAGTAGTACTTACCTTATCAGATCCACTTCCAAGAGGCAACAATTAACAATTACATGCGATAATCTTTTACAACGTATAATCTTGCTCTAAAGCTACTTTCCAAGAACATTACTTTAGTAGGAACCGTCAGAAAAAAATAAAACATTTTTACCGCCTATAATTCTAGATATGAAAAAGAAACCAGTTTTACATTCAGAATTTGTGTTTACAAATGATATAACTACTGTATCATATGTGCAGAGGAAAAATAAATGCGTTGTATTGATAAGCTCTCTTCACCATACTGCTGATATAAGAGATGACGTAAATAAAAAACCGGAAATAATACATCACTACAACGAAACTAAAGCTGGTGTTGATGCTCTTGACCAGTTGGTTGCAAATTATACGTGTAAACGTTTCACAAGGCGTTGGCCCGTTACCTTATTTTCTAATATGATAGATGTCTCTGCGTATAACTCATACGTTATATGGACCGAAATGAATCCTGCTTGAAACTGCAATAAAAATTTCAAACGACGACTATACCTAGTAGAACTCGCAGAGCAGATGATAAACCAACATATTTTACGAAGGACAACAAAACCCCATGGATTGTCAGCAAGAAATTTGGTTGAAAATGTGCAACAACCTCAGTGTTCAATTCGCGTTGAGCAGATCCCAGGGACATCTTCTGCTATAAAAAATTGTGCTTCAAGCTAAAGGCAACGCTGTTTCTTTTGTCTACATGGCAAGAACTCGAACAAATATTCTAATACATGTGATTATTGTAAGAAATTTGTTTGTCAAAACCACAAAATTACACTAGGTGTAAACTGAAAAAAATATCACATGATTTTTAAAAATATTTGAATTTTTTTTAATTTTAAAAGCATACTAATGAAATTAAATCTATGCAAATATCAAAAACTTTAACATTAGTCACCCTGGAAGAGGATTTTTCAGTTTGTTTTTATATATTATTTTTCTGAATATTAAGAAATGCATCCTTTTTACAAATACTTCTGTTTTTACTCATATTTTAATAGCTGGGTCAAATTGAGCCAAAAGGACCAAAGGTAGGTACAGGTTTGAAGGAATGCAGGAGGGTTAAAAAACGCTTTTTTCTGCATGGGATTTTAATGCAATAGATTTCTAAGTATTTTAAAAGTATTTTCTTAGTAGTAACGTGATAATAGAAATTGGTACTTTAGTTAAAAGGTTTAAAGGAAAGCCATTTGAAAGTAGTAGCTCCACAACGGTACTGCGGTATTACAAACTACTAGTCCGAGCAAACAACGGTAACAACATACAATTACGAAATAAGTTACGACCACATAGCCGACTCCCTACTCTAGTCAGTACGCTGTATGCGAGTAGTTTTGTGTATATGTAGGCTGTCGTAACTTATTTCGTAATTACCGCTGGTTACCCAGACCATAAACAACTAACTGTTTACGGAGATATTTATACTTTGGTTGTTCCTCCGAGGAATCTAGACATATGTGGTGTATTTCTTCTTCTTGTAATATTGTAGAAGGGATCGTAAGTAAAGCGCAAGAGAGTGTATGTCATTTGGGGAGTAAAATCGTTTAATTTTATAATTCGAGAAGTTTGAATGGAAAGATCCTTACCGTTACTACACTAATCTGAGTATCACTAAGTGCGACAATTATGTAGTTATCTTCAGTTGATGAATCAAAAAGAGAATATCATCTGTGGAAGTTAACTGAGTATTTCCCTACGCAGCTAGCCACAATCTTCGTGTAATGCTTTTGCCATTTGGTTATCTTAAAGCCTGGAAGTAACCAGATGACAAAAGCATGTACCGTCTACCATTCTCAAGATATTTTCTTCTTTCCTTGTCTCTCTCCTGGTCTCCATCGGTCGACAACAACAGTGCTGACTGTTTAAGTCAAGAGGAAAATATCGGAATGGTCATAACAAGTTTATAGATTTCATTGCAACATAGCATATCTCAAATAAAATGGTAAAAATCTTCGGAAGTATAGTACTAGAACAATGGTTATTAAATAAATCAGGTGATTACTGTCCTAGGAAACGGTTGATGAAAATAATCAATTAGGCAATAAGCTAAAATCAATAAACAGTAGCTTTATATGATATCCTCCTCTTTAAAGTTGTATAAAGTACACGTCAGCATTGCATAGTTCATACTCAACAGTGAAATGTACTCAACCAGTTATCAATATACTTTGCAAAATTAATATCCAGAGCGCTAAAGTCGTAGCTCGTAAAATTTGTATTATATAGACAAAACGTTACTTATAGCAATATGTATTTCTAGGTAATGGCACCGGAATTCTGTTCTTTCTCAGTAACAACCAATGTCTATGTTGCTTCCACTTTGCATTACCCTTAGTTCAGTTTCTTATCAAGTTTGTGTTGTTCTACATATTTCATTTCAGAACAATTTATCGATTTTGTATGCATTGTGATTAGACCACAACGATATGCTGGAGAAGGGAATAATTAACTGAGGAGAAACCGCAGAACAAAAAGAGGTGTACAGTAAAACCAGTAACAGCGCCATGCGATACGTTGTGATCATACTGCGTGTTCAATATATCAGGCGTCATATATCTTAACTGTTCGTAATTAATAAATGTAATTTTAAAGTAAACAAAGTATGAAGCATGTTTAACATAATTAGATTAATAGGAAACCCTATATAACTTTTGTGCGTAAGGAACAGTTCTGTAATTTAATTTTTCTGTTATTTATTTACATCTTATTTTTAAAGACACGCAGGTAATTAGCCCTTGCTTTGACTAGAACTTGCGCCTCGAATGAGGCAGTAGCAAAGCCCAATTTTGGCACCATCTTTTGATCGTCTCAGTCAAAAACAGA
The DNA here is from genome assembly GCA_038088585.1 of Chrysina gloriosa. Classification (NCBI taxonomy): domain Eukaryota; kingdom Metazoa; phylum Arthropoda; class Insecta; order Coleoptera; family Scarabaeidae; genus Chrysina; species Chrysina gloriosa. The sequence goes on from CM076089.1 coordinate 43,136,139, forward strand.
TTCCTACTCGCTACCCCGTACGGGTCGTTCGTTCTTAGATATTTTTTCCAACATTACCTCTTCCATTCAGTTCTAACATTCGTTCTAGTATTTTTTTGTCTATTTTACCACATCTTGTACTGTTTCTGATGTCCGATTTTGAATCCTCATTTCTACAGTATTCACATTTTTTTGCAGGTTTTGTTTCAGTTCTTAAATATCACATTTGCTTCGATTTTGAATTTAGATCTCATTGATGCTACTTATTGTTCATAATATAAATGAGTAAAATTCAAATCAAATTAATAAAGAAAAATTAAAGAGTCTAAGAGGTATTTTTATTAATTGACAATTGCCTATATAATTACAAAATTCGGCCTAATAGATTTCTCCTTTATAAGTTCCGTCATCGTACAGTTTTTCGTTAATGTCCGGGATCCATTGTCCTTCTAAACCTGATCCGGGCGCTAATAACGGGTATTCAGACCCAATTAAAGGAGATGCCACCAAAGCTTTGGCTACGAATGGAGCAGCATTAATTCGGGTAATAGGTGCAATAGGAGCAACTGGGGCAGCTACAACAGGAGCAGAATATCCAATCGTTTTTAATCCAATATCTTCTGATGCAACTATTCTACCACCAGGTGTGGCTGATATAATTGAGCTGCCATCTGGACCTGCAATAGAAGCACTCGAACTTGGACCCTCTAAGATAGTCGTAGCAGAAAGAGGTGACAAGGACACAATTCCGGCATTAGCGAATGTTAGAACAGCGGCAAAAATTACCTGCAATACAGTTTTGTTGTTATAAGCAAATATGTATATGTATATTTGAAAAACGAAATAAATGGTAAGTTATCGTTTTACAGTACGATGAAACAATATATGCACGTACAAAATAATAACAAATTGATTGCAATTAAATAAATTTCAAGGGATAAAATCATAGGGTCCAGTAAGGAAGGGATATCTGCCAAGGAAAAGTTGCGGCAGCACTGTATTTGGTAACGATCGATGCAACAAAAGGATTGGGTGGGAAACGCACTCGGAAAAGTGAAAATAAGATTTCGTCGTTCACATATACTTACTAAAGTGTTCATGTTGATATTATTTGAGAGACAGATGTAGATAGTCGACAAGCCGCTACATATATATTAAAAATATGACCTCGCTTACACATTGATAATATAATTTCCTGTTTCATGTATTCGTATGCACATATTAATGTAGGTGTTAACTTAAGTGTCATTAATTGGTGCAGGATCAATTTTTAAGAAAATGCACATTGACAGTAGTTAAGGCGTTTTTAATGTACTTTGCTTACAATCTTTTTAGATTATATCACTCTTCGGAATACCAACCAATCTTGTTGTTTTCAAACAAAACGTTATAAAACCGATAGATTTCCCGTGTGACCTAAATTGCTATTTTTATTGATATATGCGTCCCACGATGCCTTTGGACAAGACATATATGTATATCTGAAAACTGAAGCTGCTAGTATTTAATAATCTTTATTAACATCCGATTAAAATAGTAATATATATCCAATACACACATAATACATACATATATGTAACCTGTCGGTTTCAAAAAATAAACTTACAATGAAATAGTAAATGAAAAATAAGGAAGAATACAAATCAATAAATTAATGAAAATTCAATAAATAAATTTCATAGTTTCATCCAAGAACTTTTCCTGTTTCCTTAAAGAATAAATTGCTTAATAAACAAGTTAAAAACAAAGAAAGAGGAGAGGTGTCGTGGGACACCCGACAAGCGCGAAGCTCTTTACGCATTTCATGCTTATTTGAATAAAAAGTAAAATTCTATAATTGAATAAACAATTAATAACCGATAGTAAATAAGTTAAAGTTGAATTTGAAGTAAATTTGAGTGCGAGTAATAAGAGTATGGGTGTGTGTGAGAGAGAAAAAACAAATGAAAGAAAAGAATGAAAGAATTAAGCATTTGGTGCTTATTTGAATACGACAAAATTCTAAAATCGAGTAAAAATAAACAATGTATAAAGAAGAAGTATTTCATATCGAAACCGATGGTAAATATGTTGAAGTTGAATTTGAAGTTCGAATCCGAATAAAGAGAGCACCATCTGATGGGCAGAGACGCAAATACGGCACATTTTGCTCCTTCGATGCGTATGTGTGTGTGTGTGTGAGAAAGAACTAATGAAAGAAGAAAGATAGAACTAAAAAGTGTCTATTTGACGATTTCAAGCGTCTCACTTTTTCCCAGTTAACTTTCGCCGCAGAACCTCGCTAAAGGAGCTTCGCTCTAATAAATACATACATACTTGATTTCTGTGCGCCTAACCTTAATATACTTGGAGGGTATACACTATTTTTTAAATCGCTAGGAATGCAGACAGCTACTATAAATTTCAAAACAAATGAGTTTTCTTTTGACCCACGAAACACTTATTACGGATTACACACGATTGCGCGTGTATTGACTTGATGTTAGATAAATAGGGATGTACTTTAACTAACAAGAAGAGACTTACCAGACCACGATCATCGCACAGTTGTGAAACATCAAACACTTGGTGGTGATTATAATGTATTAAGTCAAGGTTGCCTATCGAAAATGTGTAAAAGAAGAAGAAATAAGCAAAATTCAAACTTTGTATGAAGAAATTAGATTATTTACGCCAGGTTGTGAGCAATTTTGCGATCATCAAAAATTTGCGATAATTAAGTTTAGCCCTAACAGGTGGTCGAATAGCCAACAATGTTGGCTTGGAAATCAACACATGACCAGCTTTGAAAGAGGTTCACACACGACCAAACTTCAGTTCGCTCGAAGAGCAAACAACAACAAAACACCGATTTGAACATTTATTTCGTACTGGAGGTAATTACAACGGGTTTGTTATATACCTCAACCAGATGATAATATATTATTAGCAATATTTGCATGTGATTCTGCGATAGGTAACAGGAAGTTGACAATAATAACACGGAGTCAACTGAGGAGTTGCGAACAGTCATAAATTAGATTCAATATTAGACAAAAGAAAATGGAGAATCAAATTAAATAAATATATTAACTAGTTGTGGTCATCAACAGACAGCGAGTATCGAACAACACACTGGTTTTTAACAAAGTTGATTTTTTGGCTTATATTTATTCTACTTTTATTTCTATTTGTTTACAATATAAATCCTATGTTTTAACTTAAACTATCGCAGAGCTCTTTCGTAAACGACATTTTTTGTTTTGCCCTGAGTTGTAGTGTAAATAAAGATAACTGCATACTTGACCGTGGGAGAAGCATGGATATTCCAAATCAATTCCACACGATGCCAATGATTGCCCTTGCGCTTTATTTATTGTCATAGCAAATGCAAGACGTATCGGAAATTGGAGTCTTTTGAAATCAAATGGTAGATCTTGTGGAATCATTGGAATACGCGGAATAAATACATCTTCCCCTTTTCCTTTTAAAATGGTTGCTTCAATGAGATTAACATAACCCTTTAGACTGCTAATGTGGTCCCATTACACAATCGAGGCTGATTTAAATTTCGGAGCATAATAATGGGAGCACCAACCTTTAATTGTAAACGATGAGGTGGAAAATCTGGTAAATCCAATGAATTCAAAAATTCTGTGGGATAATTAACAGCGTCATCTTGATTTGTAACCGTGTCAACTGATTGATATGTTGCAACCCCGCCAGGAACATGGGCTAAAATATCTGCATTCAATGCACCAACGTCCTTGTTTTTCGCAGCCAGTATTGCCCTTTCAGCTAACCAATTGTGATTTCGATAATTTTTCGCAATGTTTGGAAAAATACTTGAAACCAATTCTTGTTTTGTTGGTGCGAAATTGCAAAAGTTGTCGGGCAAAATCAATAACAATTTGTCCATTTCCTATCGCTAGTAGTTGCGTAGAAAATGCATCGGCGGATGGATCATTTTGTATTTGAACTCGCACATTTGTAGTCAAAGTGAGTATTTGTAGGTGTCTCCACAAAAGAAATGATTTTAAATATGCCTTTATTTCATCTGCTGGTGTTGAACGGGGAAACACAGGCAATGTTTCACGGAAATCCCCAGCCAATAATATCAAAGCGCCACCAAATATTGCTTGACTATTGTGTAAATCTTGCAAAGTCATGTCCAATGCTTCTACTGATTTCTTATAGGCCATTCTGCATTCATCCCAGACAATTAATTGGCATTGTTGCAAAGCTTTTCCCATTCCAGAATTTTTGGAAATGTTACACGTGGGATTTTCATTGGCATTCATATTGAGGAGTAACTTCAGTGCAGAGTGAGCTGTGCGACCACCATCTAATAGCGTGGTGGCTATTCCAGACGATGCAAGTGCTAATGCAATATTACTCTGTGATCCATAATGGTATCATATGCATGTCCTTGTTCTCGATTCCATTTCGGCGAATTCGAATTTATAAATGTGTTCAATTCATTTAAATCGTATGCCAAAATCGCCTGCTTTTTGATATACATATATAGAAGTCAAAACAATAAATTTATGGTATCTTGAAATTTATTTATCGCACACATGCGATTTCTGATTTCAACCAAACTTAACATAAACCATATAGGTCCCAATACCTACCCTGTGTATAAGTTTGGTTGAAATCGGTCGAAGAGTTTGAGCGTGATGCGGCGACATACGTAAGCCCAAAATCGCCCCCTTTTTTATATAGATAGATGTAAATATAGAAAACATACAGGCTAATAACTATAAATTTCACTTTGTGTTCATAAAATAATTATTAAAAATTATGAATTATGAAGAATGACTACACGAAGATGTAAACGTTAAGGCAATCCAGCTCCTTGACAGTAGCGAATTAATAATAATAATAATAATAATAATAATAATAATAATATTTATTTCAGATCGAAAAAGTACAGAAATCAAATAATGTCAGAAAGTTTAAAGTACCTAATGTCTAGATGTTAGGTAATCATTGATACTGTAAGACTCTAAATCTAAGAGAAATTTCTTAAGAGCTAATTTAAAATGAATTATGTTTTTAGAAATCTTAATAGTATCTGATAATTGATTATAAAATCTGATACAGTTATAATAGGGACTTGTCTCACTTAACGTCAATCTGTGTTTGGGATAATTGAGATGAGGCGCCCTTGTGTTATAGCTATGTTGACCCGGCATTTCGAATTCGTTTTTATGCAGGAAACAAAATATCAGGCATTCATCAGTCATAATGTGTAATGATTTGAATACTCCTCGACAGGTTTGGTGGTATGACATTCTGTTCATAATCCTTACTGTTCTTTTTTGAATAACAAATATATTTTGTATTCCACTGCTACTTCCTCAAAAAATTATACCGTATCTTAGTAACGGCATGAAATTAGCATGATAGAGGATTTTTAAAGATTCAATATTCATGTATTTTGTAATTGTTAAAAAATTGTAGCATACTCTGTTTAACTTCGAACAGAGATATTCCGTGTGAGGCAGCCAGTTATAGTATTCATCCAGAAACATGCCGAGCACCCTAACGTTCTCAGAAAAAGCAATTGGGATGTAGTTTGCAAGAATTTCTTCAGGGATATCGAAGTTGCTCTGTCTAGTTCTAAAGACCATTGCCTGGGTTTTTGCATTGTTCAAAACTAAATTGTTAGATGACAACCATTCATCAATCTTGTGATAGTTTTCATTTGCTTGAATTTTTATGCTTCCGAAATTATGTCCTGTAGTCAGAAAACTTATGTCGTCGGCATACAAAACCATTGTAGCATCTATCAGTGTGTTAATGTCATTTATGTAGATGACAAACAAAATCGGACCCAGCACACTACCTTGAGGTATTCCCCAACTGCTATATGCTGACTTCGATCGGTAAGTATAGTTGTTTCGTTTAATCTCTACCACTTGTAGTCTGTTTTCCAAGTAGGATTTTATCCATCTATTAGCCATCCCTCGTATACCGTAATTATCTAGTTTTTTTATTAATAGGTTATGATCTAAAGAATCGTATGCCTTTGACAAGTCCAGGAAAATACCTAATAAAATATAGCGATTTTCTAGGCTATCCAATATTTTCTGTGTGAACTTGTAAATAGCAGTTGTGGTGAACTTTCCCTTCATATATCCATGTTGAGAATCATATAGTATGTTATTTTCACTCATAACATTCAAAAGAGGTGTACTCATTACTAATTCAAATAACTTTGCAAAGCTTGACAGTGCACTGCACTATAATTGCTTAGATCCGAGTAAGATCCCTTTTTGTGGATCGGTGTTACAATGGAAAATTTAAGTTGCTCCGGAAACAAACCATATTTTAAAGAATATGTAACAGAGTACTTCTTGTACATCCGGCACACACCCTTTTAACAGACTAGTCGGAACTTCATCATGGCCAGAGCTATGCTTTTGTTTAAGCTTTCTCGACGTATTTATTAATTCGTCACCGATGATAGGATATAAAAACATGGATGCGTTATTATACGGAAGGCTTTCAGAGCTCACACAGCATGTGTTTCGCAGGTGTCTGAGTAGTTCTGGAACTGCTTTAAGGATATATTCGTTATATTTATCGACAATGTTATGAATATTTCCATCTAGGTGGGAAACTTAAAAGAGTAACACCTTCTCTTATGGTTTGTTAGTGTAAACATGCAGTAATGAAAAAAGCACAGTACGGAAGTTTGCACGTTAAAATACGTATAGTGTAATTATAGACATTAGAACACTAAGGACACTGATGAGTATATGTATCTTAATGTAAGTAGCACAATTTTAATAATAATAATAATAATAAATTCATGCGACATAATAACAACATTACACGGAAGCCAAAATATAAGAAAAATATTATATGAATATATATACAAATACAAACACATATACTAACAAACAAGTAAATACTATAAAATTTTTAATTCAATGGCTCCATTCAAAATTCAAAAATTCGTCTATGGAATAAAAACAATTACCCAACAAAAGTTGTCACTTTTTGTATTGGGGCTTCCAAATTGAACTCTAAGAGCGTCCTCGCTTTGTTGTTTCGTATGGGATTTGCATCTTACACCTTTTTCTTGTGTTATACTCGTGATGATCCCCGTTGGTCATAAAGTGTCCTCGATGCTGGTGGTGCATGGTAAAGTAAGTACCTCTTCTTTCTTGAAATACTCTTTGCAATTGACACTATATCCTGAGATCCAAAGTGCCCGCACTGCTTGTTGTAGTGAATACTTCTTAACCTTCCTATACTCGCGTCAAAATGAAAGACGTATACTATACTATATAAATCGGTCCCACAGACCGTATGCGTGAGTATAGGAAGGTTAAGGGACATCGGACCAGCTCCAGCGTACGCGTAACCGTAACCATAAGCGAAATCGTAAGCGTAACCGTAAGCGTAAATGTAAGCGTAAGCGTAACAGCGTTAAATTTACGCGGAGGTTCGCTTCGTGTGCAAGACAAAGAAAATAGAAAGTATGATGTGCGAGCGGGAGGCGAAACCTCCGAAAAAGATTTTATACAACCTAATCATAATAACTTCCGAATCATACTAATTTAACGTGTAAGAGCGAATAAAATAAAACATTATACATCAAACATCCGAAAGAAATTTTCTACAACCTAATCCCGCTGATTTCCAAATCATCAAAAAACACGTGAAACGAAAACGCGATGACCTCCAAGTAAGAAATACGACAATTAATGGGTATTCACTTCAGGCGTGCGCAAACCACACACACCAATTCTTTTTTAACTGAAAAATTGTTTCTGCAGATGAATAGGTTCCCCAAAGCAAAATTCCATAACTTATTTTGCTATAAAAGCTAGAAAAGTAGGCAGTTCCAACAGTTTCGTGCGTTGCTAAACTATTTAGCCTTCTTATGCTGTATACAGCAGATGTCAATCTTTTAGCTGCATTGAATACATGGTAATTCCAACTCAGTTTGCTGTCTAACGTGATACCCCGACACTGTATTTTTGTTTTTTTTTTTCACAAAATGTAAGGAATGGTGTTTCATTCTCGTTTAGTAAGAGATCGTTACTCTGAAACCATGATTTTGCTTCGTTTAATAACTTCTAGAATTTTTATGTTAGTTCCTATTCAGTTTTCCTAACCACAAGAAAAGATGTGCTATCTGCACATAGGCAGCACTGATCGCTTGTTCTGTTGTAAACGGGATCATTTACGTATACACAAAGAGCAGAGGTCCTAAACTAGATCCCTGTGGTACTCCTCGCGGTATTATCAGCAAACATGTGATGTATCTCTAATGCCATAATAATAAAGTTTCTTTAATAATACGTACATATGTATATTATGGCTAACCATATCGAATGTCTTACTCAAATTACAGATGTAAGTCCTGATTTCTCGTGTTCATGGTGCGCATTAAGGACAGCTTAATAAGTTAATAAATTAGCTGAGAACTAAATTGCTTATTGGTCGCTTAAGTCGATTGTTATGATGACAAGATCACACATCGCGTGTTCTTTGAAAAAGAATCGGATGCATCGTGCTGCAACTGGCACAATTTGCTAAGAGGATGAGTGATTTTGACCTGAATACTTGCGAAAAATGGGGCTATTATGGTGGTGAGAGCAATATTCAAAGGATCAGTAACAAACACCAAAAGGTTCCTATTACTAATTGTTAGAAATAGGTTTGTGTCATGATTGTGTTAACTAAGTAGATTAATGATTAAATTTAAGAAGTAACACATATCAGCTGAAGACTATAAGAGACAGTAAGGTTAAACAACCAAATCATTATAATAACATATTTTGGTTCAAATATGAATACAAAGATTCGTAACAAAATGTTGTAAAATGTTCGATGATTACAGTAATTTGCGATAAACTAAAGTATAAAAATTTGCATTAGATGGGTATGTAAACTGCTGACGAAAACACATACAAACTGCTTCAATTATAATATACTTCATCATACTAACATCAAAAACAAGGCGATGACTTGTTGCCCATATTGTTGCTAATAATAAGATTTGAATTTCGTTCAGAAACGTTGAAACGAATAGATAATCATGACCATGAATTTAATGGGGTCATTCATATTCCCTGAGAGCAATACAGATTAATTACGAAGTTTTTGTATGAAAAAATATGAAACGTCAATTTCTTAAATTCTAATCATGCAAACTAAATATTTCCACCCTAACTTAAGGTCGTACGTTTCTATCTAGAAGGGATGGAAAAAAATTGAGAACGGACACCCACGTCGTCGCAAGACTCATAAATAACATCCACTTTACCCTGACGTGCGTATTTCCTCTGGGGACAAACTTTCTAAATAACACATGGAAAGGCAAACTACTTGCTTAACAATTCCACTCTTGCTTAAATAAATTTTAAATTAATTTACATGTACCGTTATGTACCTACATTGAATTTTAGAAGTACACCCGGTATGAAATGTAAGAGTGGGAAATGGAAAATGCAAATGGAAAAACATATCCATTCTCAAATAATAAGGGTTTCTTAACAAATAAAAATCATATTATTCCACAATGTTATGATGATTTTCTAAACAATACCAATGGTTAAAATATAACTTCTTCTTCTCGTTAATCCTTATGCCTTTCAGCGTCGGATTATTTTTGGATCTTACGAGGATTTAATCCATTCTTTCCATCATGTCCGGTCTGTACTCATTCTTCTCATTTCTGCTATGGTCTTCCCTCGCTTTCGTCCTAATTCATTGACTCTGTCAATCCATTTTTTCCTTGGTCTTCCCTTTTTTCTTCTCCCGTTATTTTTGGCTTCTATTATTTTTTGTCAAACTCTTTTGTTCCATTCTAATTATGTGGCCGTACCAATTCAGTTGACATTTGTCAATTCTTTTTAGTATATCTTCTTGATTTATCATATTCCTTATCTGTTCGTTTTCTATTCCGTCCATTTTTGTTTTCCCCACGATCTTTCTCAAAAATTTCTTTTCCATAGCTGTTATTTTGCTTTCGTGTTTTTGCTATATTCTCCAGGACTCACTTGCGTACATTATTGTGGGGGCTACTACTGCATTGTATACTATCTGTTTGATCTTGGGTTCTATTTCTTTTTTCAAAAGATGGTTTGATTCAGAGCGTAGTATATGTTTGTGGCTTTCCGTCCTCTTTTTGCTATGTCTAGATCAATTTTTCCATCCTTCGATATAATAGTACCTAAATATTCGCATGCGTCGACAATTTCTTCTTGTTTATCGTTTATTTTAATTATTAGATTACTGGCTGGCTCTTTATTATTTATCACCATTAGTTTGCTTTTTTTCTACGTTTATTTCCATCTTCATCTTTTCTATTTCTTCTGTCCATATTTTTGTTAATTTTTCCATTTTCACATAACTGTCAGCTATTAGTGCCAGATCATCGGCGTACAGTAATGCATCCACAGCTACAGGTTCCAGTCTGTTATATCCTAACAGTGTCTTCACAGTTTCGGTGCGTTTCCTCGTATTTTGCAGGATTCTGTCTATTACTATAATAAATATTAATGGACTTAAGCTGTCTCCTTGTTTTATTCCCACTTGCATTTCAAAATCTGCTGATCTTTTTGCATTCACTTGTACTATCCCCTAACCTGACAATATAGACTATTGATTATTTGACGCATTTTTCTTGGAACCTCTAGTTTCTCTAGACAGATATCTATACTTCCTCTATCTACTGTATCGAAGGCTGCTCGCAAGTCTATGAAATTGAAGTAGATTTCCTCCCTGTCTCAATTTTACGTTCAATGTTAAAATATAACAAAATTTTTATTTCAAAGATTTTTATTTAACTGGCAGAATATAGACTACTTATATTTCACTGATAGACTTTTTGTGGTCTTGTAATTGAAAGAAAATTGATGTAATTGGCCTAAATGTTGTAAGGGCAATTCAAAAGATATGTAAGAAAAATATAAAACAGGTTAATTGCTCGAAGTATAGCCCACAGTCTTGATAACCTAATATAATTTCTCAGTAAATCGTTAGTTAATGCATAGAAATAATCACTTTCAAGTTCTCCGACTCATCATCGAATGTACATATTTCAATTGCATAAGAATGATGAAACCTACATACATGGCGTTAAAAGTACTACAGTAGGTATTTGTAAAAAGTAATTGCGATAAATAAATGATATATAAGAACTTTATCATAAGGTTGTTTTGCACTGCAAGTTTTGGAATAAAACTTGAAGGGCGTCGTAGTATGTTTCATATACATACATATGTACATACATATGAATCTTAGACTTGCACTTAGAGAGTGTTTAAACTAATTCTTTTCTATATCAATGCGCTTCTCAAGACAAATTTGCAAGGAAGGAAACGCATTGCGGCATTTGCTCTCACAAATCGTGTCGTGTGACAATACGAACTCTTGCCGTGGATTGAAATACGAACTATGTAAATACTTGTGTGTGTTAAACGATGAACAAAAATCGTACATCACGAAGCGAATATTTATCTTTCTTACTTTTCGTTTCGAGTTTATAGTTATGGCAGTCGTATGTAGGAAATGATGAAGTATAATTGGAAAAAAATTGCATATTCCACAAGACTTATCAATTCACACTTATTAATAACTAGTTCCATTATCGATTGGGTGAACAGACGACAATACGAAATATTCACTAGGTTACATGAGTAAAGAATGTTATAAAATAATTTCAATCTATATATATTTTTAAATATGCAATTGATATAAAAGAGAAATCTACTAAACATTGAACTACTTAATTAGAAGTAACTGCTTAATGTAGCTTTCATCCTCAAGAGTTTATATTTTTCAACGCCCAATGTTGGAACTATGTACATACATAAAATTGAATAATAATAAAATAAACAAAAATTGTATTTGTATACGGTAATATTGTCTAAGCACTCTTCCAAAGCAATGTTTTTTCTACCACTTTTTCTAATCCCACTCCCAAATAGTTCTTATTTCTTAGGTTTTCCATGTATCCCTACAATTTTCAAATGCGAAAAATGAAGTGACTTGTAATAGCTACATGATTTACCCCAGTTCCATGCTTGCAGTATTCAACATTTGACAATTTATAATCAAGGAACAGTCAAACGCTGGTTTATACAACTAAATTTTTAATGAAACCAATTTAGTGGTGTATTAAAATTTCGCATTGAGAACATCCACATTTGATGCAAAAATAGAATAAAAACATAACCCATACAAGATTCTAAAAATACTATTTATCTGTATATATAAAAATTGGTTTGTTCGGATGCTTAAAACTTGAAAACGACTGGACCAAATTGGATACTTTCTTCTGTGGGTTTGTTCATAATTGCTACGCGAAGGTTTAAGAAAAAGAAAAGTATTAAAACGTTTGAAAAAATTAAGAAAAAAAAATAGAGATCAAATTGACGGCGCGACGTTTGGTGTGTTAGGTTATGACAGTTGTTATGGTGCGCGCAAAGACAATTAAGGTTATGATATTTGTGATTGTGCGGGCATGAATAATTATGTCATAATAGACGCAAAGTCAGCAATATCCATCACAGTCTTATTTACAATGCCGCGAGCGAGAAGATCAAATCTTTCACAACGAAGCCGTAATGCAATTAAACTGCGGAATATTGCCAATCAATCCACTGCAGATGAAGAAGAAATCGCACGAGAGAAGGGCGCCGTGTTAGTACGGCCCGACTTCGTGCTTCACAAACACAAGAACAAAGATAACCCATACGTGAAACGGATTGGTTGGATTGTGCTGTCTCAGTGGAAAGATTAAATTGCCATTGTTGCTTCCGCCACCTGAGCCATTGCATTCATTGCTTCATGGCGAAGCTCAAGAATCACGACATTTTCTTTCAAACGCTTAAAGGTACAACGCATGTTTCCAAATGACTTCATTTGGAGCAAATAAGTAGTATTGAAGAAGTCAGTCCGACATTCAAGGTAATGTTTGTTAATAAGAGAGTAACCTTTATTATTGGTAATCATAAATCACTAATTATCACTTCCCTTTCGACTATACAGATACAAGAACAAATTCACCATAGAATTGGATCATTGTAACCTGTTGAAGAGGCACAGCATAAAATTGTTGCAAATTTACTTCATGGCCAATATGGAGCACCAACTTGATCGGCGTCAAACGATCAATAACGCAATGAAAAGACAAATTCTTCAAGATTTTCAGCAAATACTTCATGAACATCATGCATTAATTCGGTTGTTCAAAACTGCGTTGGATCGCATGCCAAGTGATAACTATGAAGTCGTGATCAGGGCAAAAGAACGCCCCGCTGGAACACACGAATGACAATTCAACGCTCCGACAATAGATAAAGTTAAAAAATGTAGTATATCACAAGGTGCTTCAATGAAGATAATCGACACGAGTGCAACCCCGTTAATAAAACTCAGGTAACAACATTTATTAATTCTAAGGCGGTACGTTCGCCGGGTCAGCTAGTCTGTATATATAAAAATGGATTGTGGTTTGTTCGGATGCTTAAAACTTGAAAACGACTGGACCAAATTGGATACTTCCTTCTGCGGGTTTGTTAGTAATTGCTACGCGAAGGTTTGGGAAAAAAGAAAAGTCGAAAAAATTTTGAGCAAAACGAAGTCTGCCGGGTCACCTAGTATTGTATATAAATTATTGTAAGAAGTAATAAATAATTTCATTTATAAACGCTTTGAAGAAATTAATGGTTCTAGTCTTAGGGCTGCAACTGCCACAGAATGATAACTACGTTTTGACTCAACAGTGTATACAAATAAATTTAAGATTAAATCAATTCATTTGCGAAAGAAAAATTAAAAGCGAATCGTTTATTTCGTGCTTTTTGTAAGTTTACAAGTTGTTGTGTAATACAATATAACAATTTTATTAAGACAAATTAAAATTTATACCAGTAGCATGTTTAAAATCAAAATTTACGAAATAAAAAGCCAACAAATTAAATAATCCTATATGAATGAAAGACTAAAACAATAGATTTTTATAATAATAATTAGACTTTAATTACAGTATATGCGATTGGACTAAACACAGATTATCAGTTAAGGTCATTCGTCATTATCCATTTCAAATCTCTGGCACTTTTGCAGTATCTTATTCAACAACTCCAAATCTAAATGAATTTATTACGTTATGATTATCGTTCTCTTTTTTAATTTAAAAGAATAGCTCGAGCTACTAAGCCAGTAGCCCAATGATCTTTTCAAACAGTAGTCGCTCGGATGAGGATTTATATAAGGTAACGTCTGCCGGCACTCTATTATTATATTAATGTTAACAACTCCTTAAATATTAAATTCTATTAAAACCATTGTACTACGTAATTAACATTATAATCCAAAGTAGTAACAACTTCAGGAACTGGTAACCTTCTTTAACATTTATAATTACCTCCTTTTAGATAAGAGAGAAATGTTTAAGTTGTGAATTTAATATACTATTATTTGCGCTGAGCGTTGGTGCCACTTTATTATTTATGAAAACTGTGGTTGTTCGTCCGACAATTATTATCAAATACTTGCGTTATATATGTGTACAAACAAACATGAGTATTATAAAACAAATACCAGTTTGAAGTCATATCACACATTTACAGTGTGTAAAAGTGGCTCTGAAACTATCAATCGCATGCTGTAGATTTTGCGTGACGAGTATAATAACGAAGAATTATTAATGGATTTCGATGTTGGTTAGTGATTTATCTGAATTTACTTCAATTTGTCTTGACACATTCAGATTAAAAGTAACAGATATATTGCACTGAAATACTAATGATACCGTGGTAAAATATAATTTTTAATTCCTACAAACAATAGTACCTTTGAAAGATGAGCAAAAAATGGAATGTAAACCACAAGTTGACAAGAATGTGGAATAAAGTGCGCGATAGATTATACGCTAGAGTTTCTGAAAGTTAAATAAAATTAACGGCTATAGCCAAGAACTAAAGTTATGGTAAAAATAAGTCATTAATATACAATACCATTATATTTACTAGAAGAGAGTGCAGTTCTGCAAGTTTTAATCTAGTTGCTTTTAACATGAACACTAGAGATGTACATTTTTTATACTACTTCGTTTGTTTACTTATACACTTTACCGAAAATGAACGGTAGTAGACATATGTATGTAACATAATTAATTTTACCAAGATATAAAATGTTTTTTCAATTCTATAAGAAATGCATACTGCAATATCTGAGAGTATCTGATGGCACACATAATTAGTTAAAATTATAATTTTCTTTTTCCGATTCATTTACATACATGCATTTATTAATCTGTTGCCAGCAACCAATTCGAACATAATAGTTCGAGTGCATAAATGCATTTTAGGTCATTCTCGACTTAATGTGTATTCAGAAGCTTACGACATATGAATGTGATGGATTGTTTACTACTACTATCTACTACTCATCTACTCGAAATACAATGCACCAAATACTTCTCAAAGTGCTTTAAACTAAAATTCCAAGCGCCAGATTGTTAATCGGCTTTATTAAATGCTACTGAACAAAATGCTGAACTTTAATAAAAAAGCTGAGTTTTAGTATTAGTTAGTAGTAGTTTTGGGCAAAACAAAACAATAAATAGATTTTCCGACGATGAAGTACTTGATAGATGATGAGGATAAAACACTTACCTGGCTGTTACAGAATCCTTCTGTGATGAACAAGACTGCATTATGTATACAATAACAATGGTTTCCCAGAGTACCTTCTGGTACGGATAACGATGCGATAAGAAATTATATGAATAATTGAGCATTGATAGATATTGACATAATAAAAATGTTGAATGATTGTGATGATGATGAATGAGAATGATTTATGTGGCAATTACCAAATTGTTTGTTTCAACGAACGCATTAGTTGTTTGGTATGTATGTATGTACGTACTACATACATATCTGGTGAATTGTATTTCTTAGTATTTTTGTATATCTTTCTACACAGAGAAGCCCTATAAAGTAAAAACAAAATCTAAAGCGGTTAATAGACATAGGTGGGCGATCTTCCAGAGTACAAGGATAATAAAGACACTGAAATAAAAATAAACAATGTAGAAGAAAACACACTATTCTGTTAACAACAGAAATGGTTTCAGACAAATTTACAATAAAATAGAATGTTACCGATTGATCATATTCTGTCTAACTTGATTTCGACCGCGGAAGCCTACACCTGAGATGATCATATTCTGTTTAATATTTACAATTAAACAAGTGCTAATGTCCATTAAAATATCAGTATTACCACTACTAACACCAAAGATAAATAACATGTTCTCTAGCCAATACATCGATAGTTTTCAATGTGTAGACAAGGATTGTGGAAGGGAGGTTAATACAATTGTACAATATAAACTAAAAGAGCTAAGGAAGAATAAACGGCATTTGGGAGAGGGAGACAGTAATTTATTTATAATAATGAAACAACGAAAAGGAAAATTGAACACTTAACCTACTTAGAGTCAAACAACACCAAAAACGTTAATACCAGTAAACAAACAACAGCACATCCAACAACTAACTAAGATACACGACGAAGCAGTGATAAAGCAAATACAGAAAAATGCAAAGAATACTAAATACATGAAATAAAGAAATGGTACATGAAGATGGAAATCAATTCCACCAGAAGCAAAATAATGATTATTAACGAAACGAAAAAGTAAATAAATAAAATTAATGGAATACATGACAAAGGAGAAGAACTAGAAGCAATGACGATTTTCTAAAGAAAAGAGTAGAGTAGAGTAGAGTGACAATTAGTAATAGCATTGAAAACGTAAGAAAATATGTGAACATACCCAACGATCGGAAGATAGACATGGAAATGGCCGGAAATGGAACACCTGGAATTTCTCTTCGACCCAGGCGTGCCATTTAATAACCAATATGGTTATGACAAAAGGGTGCCTCTGCTTCCAAGACTTTGGGATTTATCCAGAGATCATCGAAATATTTTAGCCGGAATTCTTTGTTAAAATCGTTTTTCCTTCAACTCATTGCCTCCAAATCAGGGTACGCTTCAACAATATGGTGCCCATTCGATGCAACTCGGATGTTGCTCATTGAATGTATTCAGCGTTGCTTTTTTATATGTCTAAGCTAATCAATAATATGACTATTCATCTCTATTATCTGAAGTTGTATTGAATGTTTCATGGATCTTAGCCCGTCATTGTTTTACGTTTAACTTGGCAACACCTAGAATTAACCTGATAGATATTCAGCGACAAATTTATCAGAGAGAGACGTTTGCAATTGTGAAGGAAGGAATCCTTTTTATCACATATTCTCATATATTTTTTGTATGATTTTTGTTTGTACTTTATTTTAATTCTTGATTTTATGCATTTACTGTTTTTGTACTATCCGTTTTGAGATATTCCTGTTGGGTTATTATACGATTACAATAATATATCAGCTTTTCATAGGACACTGTTTATAACTGTCTATGTCACTATGCAGCATAAATCAGTGATATGTAAATGAGTACTTGCAACTATAAACTTCAGAGATAAGATAAAGTAATTATTGGATCAGGCAAGGGTTGAAGAAAGTGCTCGTATCTTTTTGATCAGCCAAATTTTCGCACCCATATTGAATGGTTTTTGAGGGAACATAATTAATTAATCACATTCAATCTAAATCATTTATATCGTGGACGAATGAACCATGTAATGTAACGTGGATGAAGAAGCTTTTAGAAATAAGACGAAAATTTCAACGATCAAAAGAAAAAAATACTTTTTTAGGCATTACATTCTTCCTAATCTAAGCATTTCATTTCATGCCCGAAGTTTAAATCTGTAATCTTCAAGAAAAATTTGCAGAAGAATTCAATTATATGTATACATAGTTATGTTACATATATTAATGTGCAGATCATATTCTTTACAGTAAATGTCAGAGTTATTTCGACTAGTTAGATTTAAATTTTAGTCCAGCTGTTTTGGGTTTATTTTCTCAGTTGGTTATTTTTTTTCTCAAGAATTTTATTTCGATACCTGCAGAAGATCAGCTGAAATAATAACTACGGCCTTTTTTTAACTATCCACCATTATAAACCAATACGAATCAGTTATCGTCTAGAAATTTGAAACAAACAACAATGTGCATTTTCACACTTATCTATCAACTGAAACTTATGTTTGTATTCTTTCGACTAGTTATTTCCTCTACATTAAGAATTCTACATTGGTAAGTATGACAAAATTCACATGTATCGTGAAAATTTACATTAAAGTTGTATGACACTATATTTCCTGTTGGAGTTAACCTGTGATATTTAACCAGTAGACCTAGACAAATACAAGATATAATAGATATGTATCACATATGTAGGTACATACGTCTGTTTAGCGTACTTGTTGAGTCAAGGTTGTGAATTTCATATAAATACTTTACGAAAAATTGTTTTAGACATCACTTGCACATTACAAGTACTAGCAAAATGAACTCTCTGGTAAGTAATGTTAAGCATAATGTATAGAATCTTAGCATTATTTTCCTCTAAAGACCACGCTTATTCATTTTAATTTGATCCAAGGATAAATTTACTTATATTCTATTAAACTAATTATTAAATCTTCGCTTACCCTTTGAATTTTGATTTTGGAAAATTTAAATACGTATCCATACATTTTGATACTGTAGATTATGGAATCGTAAAGTGTTCTCTTCGAAGAGTAATGTTACGGGTGAAACTTTCTTTGCTGTCTCTTTCTCAACTGAGAATTTCAACCTAATTGTTGAAATAGTAATAAATCGATAAGAAAAGAATAGGAGCTAATCTATATACTTTCATTCTAAATCACACCCTTTCATACATTAGTCGGTTTTACTAATACGATTTTCAGAAATAGAACTAATGTATGCAAAGGGTTTGTTAATGTTCATAATCTAGTTTAAAATTATTCACTTTACAGCTCGTATTCGCCGCCTTACTTGCCATCGCTACTGCTAGCGTAGTGCCCTTAGCTTCTACGTCTGTGGTACAAGGGCCAAGCACTAGCGCCCAAGTAGTTGGTCCAGATGGTAGTGCAATTATTGCTGGTGCCCCAGGCGGCAGAATCGTAGCATCTGAAAGCGTCGGCGGTGCAGCTGTAGCATATTCAGCTCCTGTTGTTGCTGCCCCATTTGGAGGTAGTCCCTTTGTGGCAAGATCTGTAGTTGCTCCGTTTGCGTACAGAGCTCCATACGTTGCTGGTATATGGTGAACATAATAGTGCCTAAAGAACTGAATCGCGTAAAATAAATGCTCCATCTTTAATTGATTTGTTTCCATTGTAATCAAATTATAATTTTTAAATATTATTTTTGTCTTTTGTTATACATCAACAAACTGTATTTTTATAGCACAAGTGCAACGTACACGCTTTCGAAATTCTGTAGCTTTCCAAAAGCTACATATTGCAAAAGAATTAATGTCTAGGTACAACTAGTTAATTTCTGCAGGATGTAAATTAATTCATAATTTTAAGTATCTACTAGTTTTCAATAAATTTGCACAGAATCGTTTTATCAAATTCGTTTTACTTATCCTTGAAGCACAGACGCCACAACAACTTATTTATGATATATACCTTTCATTTTCACAAATAGTAAGTCCTTAGAATTTAAGGAAGAAGAATTTGGCATAGTGGTAAACGTATTGCTCAATTTGAATTACTGCAATTTCTACTAATCGTCTCATTTTCATAGTTTTTTAAGCAACAGTGGCTAGTCTGAATTCCTCCTTTTCTATTTCTAGAGTATCTTAGAATTGCTTGGTAGAAATGATAATGAATCCTGGCGTTCCCCGATAACTCGCTGCGTAGACTTTTGAAGCGTCTCTACCTTTAGGTGTAAGGCTGGAGGGGTTGAGCGTTGCATCACTGCTCCCATTGTTTTCTGTCCTGTGTTAGTTTGCGTATGTCTTCCCATAGCATTCCTCCTTTTTCTGATTCTTTCCTGATTTCGTCAATCAAAGATTATGTGGTTTAAATTCAGAGAATATAACTACAGGACCTTCCCTAGTAATAATTATCAGCAATTTCTTCTAGTACTGTCTAACCAAACAAATGTTAATCCTTCAGGAGCTGTTTAAAATATAACTCTGATCCGAAGATTGATGATTTGGTTCCTAATAAAGGAAATCTGAAATCAATAGTCTTCTTTCGGTCGACCAACTAATTAGAGTAAACGCATACTACAGCAACGTCATTTAACAAATTGGCCGTCCTAGATTACTACTTCGGAAAATGTCTCGAAATCCTACACTTTATCAACATTATTTTTGAGCATACCAGAACTGTCCTGATTTTAGATTGGATGACATTTTGAATATTTAGTGAATTCGGTATTTATACAGAAGCATATACACCGCATAGGTAATTTCAAAATTAGGTATGCGATTTTATAAGCAGTGCGATAAAGACGGTGCAAATAGGTAAGTATAAAGTAAGTATAAAAAGGTAAAAACAACTAAACGGCCTCCGGGAATTACCCTGAACTTTCACTTCATTAACTGCTATTTTCCCTTCGCAGTGTTTGCATCTACCCCAAACATCCCTACTTTTTAATGCACAATAACCTTTTTTAGTCATCTTTACTGTTAGTTTCACTTCAGGAAATCGTATTCCTAGAAAGGCTTTTAGTGTACTCATTACTCACATGGTGCCGAATTAAATTAGTATTTGTAATTTTAATAGTATGTGTGCATTTCTTGGTGTAGTATACGTAATAAAAAATTGGCAATTTGCAAGAGTTTGTTTCAAGTATGAATATCGGCGGCTGTAACATTTGTAATCAATGTTTTCATTCGGTACCCTTCGTGTGACAAAAAGTAAGGCAAGTTGGATTAGAATAAAGAAGGGAACAAAAGTTATTACACTCTCGCAAATTTTAGACTTTCCACTAGTGTGAATACAGGATATTTCCTAATCATAACATCCGATATTCCGGACGCAAAGTTCTTGAATAACATGTTCGGCATGCATTTCCTTATTGGTATTGTATTAAATAACTAATTAATGCAACTATGCAACTATCGATTAAGAACAAGTGCTCAATTTGCTACAAGGAATATTGCCAATATAACCCGACAGCAATATCCGAAAACGCTGGTTTAGCTACTGGCGATTATTTTTAATTGCGTTTCCGTAAATCTTAAGAGTCAATTCGATCACTAACAGTATTACCTCCCTTTGGCGAATGAAATTCAATTAACCTTTAGAATAGCATTTCATACTTTTAGCATTGCGTGCTTATAATTTAAAGCAAACTATGAACACATGAAACAAAATGAAAGCTTACTAATAATTATTGTAGTAACCGATAAACACGTAGTATACTCGAAGTTTGTTATTCAAAATATTCCATAAATCTTCAAATTTCTTCAGCGAATCTTTCATTAAATTAATTTGACAATCTCTATTCTATAAGAAAGTTTGTGTAATATAATAAACAGGTCATTCTGCTACTTATGGGAAGATGTAATAAATGTATTCTCTATTTGTTCATCAACCTATTAACATATAAAGCTACTTATGAACTCCATAAATACAAAGCTCTCTAAAAGATTCTAACATATTCAAATTTCAAATGTATATATGTATAAAGAAGTTTAAATGAGAAAAGTTGATGCTCCTTCATGGTATAACAGTAGGTATATAGTACCGGTGGTTAATATAAAACAACTGTCGTCGAGAATTGTATTGCGACTGTTTTAAAGCCTGTATAATATTTCTTTTGAAGCAAAACACTTTCTATTTACATGTTTTCGGTATTCGATGATTTCCGTTTAGAAAAATATGTACCCATCTCCATTTGATTTCCAAATATTTGGATATGTGCCCAGGAAATCGTTAAACTCTATCAGGTGTTTAACTGACTCTAGACCCTATAATTTCAATTTAATGTATATACATATTATTATTTTTTTGGTTATAAGTAATTTTTTCAAGTAACCATTATATCAACCAAAAAGATTTCTTGGTTAGAAATAACCATTACAAAAAAAATCTTTTTTTTTTGTTATCAGGGATGAAATTGATAATAAGAAATTAATTCATACAGTTTTAGTGGGAATATTTCTCTCATTTAAAATGTTGAATAGGTGTTTCTAAATCCATTAAAATCGTTATTAAAATTGCAATTGACTGTATGTAACCTTTATTAGGTTTTATGTAATGATTGTAAAATATAAAAAAACATACACCGCCTTCAGGTATGCCTAGTTTTGCTACTACCGCCACAGATTTGTTGTGTTATCTTGTTCATGTGTTGTTGTTGCATAATGGTTATTTCTAACCAAAAAATCTTTTTGGTTGATATAATGGTTATCTGAAACCAAAAAATTATTTTGGGTGAGATAATTGTTACTGATAACCAAAAAAAGAAAATTTCTCACTTTAATTGGTTACGATAACCAAAATAATATATTTGCAATGTTAGTGGTTCAAAATTCCCAATATTAAATAAAATGAATTTTCTTGTAACCTTTTATCTGAAATAAAAAATGACAATTATATTTGGTCCCTGATATATATATAAAAGCATGTTACGTTTTAACAAGTTCGTTTTATGTGATCCTGATTTAAAAGAAAGTTCAACGTCAATTTCCAAATGATTGTATAATTAATTTCACAAGCATTTCGTACTGTAATTCTTATTGTTAATTTTAATATGTTATATTTTGACCGCCATGTTAATCATTTTAGCTAATCTTGACGAAGACAATAAAATAATTGTCGAAATATTTAGTCAATAAACGTAGTTTCATTTAATTTCAAGTAAACCCGGATTCCCCGGAAAAGAATTTCTTGCTGCATTCGGCATTAAACGGTCGATATTTTTAATAATGTATATACATATGTGTATATATATATATATTTAGTGACGGATTTAGCTACTTATCCTTTGGGTCATCTCCACCACATTTTAAACTAAATAAAACAAATTTTAAATTTCCAGATAATACGAGGGCGAATCAAATATTAACCGGACTTTTCCTTTTAACACTTTCTAGGTGGGGTGAGTAACGTGACGTCTTGATACATGTTGGGTGGAGATGTAAAGTGGAAGGGAATAAATTGGTTCGGCTCACCAGATAGTACGAGAGCTAGCAGCGTTTAGAATTTTAGGTCGGCTGGTTTCTTAATATTGTTTTTCCTATTAAAATTAGGTAGGGCTGCAGTACGTCTGGCACTTGGGAATGACTGCGTTTAACTGTGCACATCCCCTCCCTGCAGGGGAAAATACCGGATTGTAAAATTATTTTAAGATCCATTTTTTTTTCATCGTTTCTCATGTCTTTCTGGCAATATTAACTTACTATTGCCAGACAATTTTGCCATTGCTAACACCCCGCCAGATACAATGTTGTCTGGAGATAACGATGTTGGATATTTTAAGTAAGCATTACTCCAAAATTTTGTAACGTAACAAACACGCAATAAATACTGCCGTAACTGCTTTACATGGAGGTAGGTTTGATGTGTCAAAATTAAAAAAAAATTCAATGTTGTTATCATAACTTTTGGGCCGATAAGTAGGCGAAAATAAATGAAATCTAACATAATTAGCATTGTTACTGTTACGGACTCCATATATTTGACAAAGGAATTTTTCTAAGGTAGCAAATGAATTCTCTAGTATTTCATCGTTATTGGGAACTAGATTTTGAAATGCTTTTTGAGAGGCCGGAGTTTGTCTTTACGGAAAAAATCTGGTGTGTAATCACAGCCTGCATGAAAGCCAGGTAGAGCTTTACATACAATGCTGCCCGGTGTACTATATAATTCGTTGATGTTGATATAACGTTGGTAATTTCCAACACCAATATTTATCCAAAGTTGCAAGAAAGCATTCAGATGGTCCATATTTCCGGGAAGTATGATTATAATATCAGAATCCGACCATCTTACTAAAATTTTCGCGTCAAAATCAATTTGGCAATTGTAGAATCTGCTTCTTCATGTTCTTCACACGATAATAAATCCGCTTTGGTCATAATAAACAGGTTATTTTCAACGCGATAGCAATAGCATTCATTTAAACTCAAGTAAATTGTTTTATTACCAATAAGAGGTGCCATATCGTCAGTGGACCAGGAATTGTTAAAAATTTCACTATTGTTTCTTGGACCTTTTATTTTTGAGTTGAGCAGTGAAGTTATGAGGTTGTATTTGATTGGGTCCAATTAAAACTGGGCTGGTCGATTCTTCTCGAAGTCTACGCTCGCAATTTTTATTGAGGGTGAAAAATACTTATCAAACATAATATCAATGCGATATTATGTTTGAAATGTTGTATGTTACTTGAAATTGGGTAATCATACTGAGAAATTTTTTAGACATTGCATCAATTATTTGAGGTATTTCTTTCACTACATATATAATGAAATATTATTATTTTACCACCGAATAGTTAACTTACCTATTTTTCAGAAACTTAAATCGGTCTGGCTTTTAATTAAACAACCGAATTTCTGTCTGATAAATTAATACTACATTTTCCGATTACAGAACTAAAACATATATAAACTTTAGCTATACTAAAATGATTTGAAGATAATTCTTTTTATCACTAAAATTGTATCTGGCGGGGTGTTAGCAATGGCAAAATTGTCTGGCAATGGTGAATTAATATTGCTAGAATGGCATAAAGAACGATAAAAAACAAGAAAATTTATCTTAAAATAATTTTACAATCGGATATTTACACCTATAGGAAGGGGATGGACACAAGTAAACGCAACCGTTCCCAAGTGCCAGACGTACTGCATCCCTACCTAATTTCAATTGAAAAAAGATATCAAAAAAGTTGTTAGCAGCATCATGTCTGAGCAAGAGGTGCACACGCCTGTCGAGCAACGAAACGCGGGAGGAGGGCGTAAAACCTGTTAAAATGTTGCGCCGACTAAGTGCACAGTTCGCCGAAAAACGCTTTCTAGTATCCAAGCCCACGACTGGCACAAAAAATTTTCGATGGCTGAGAGTCAGTGGAAAATGAAGCCCATGCACGCCGACCGCGGACCAGAAACCAACCGCAAAGGGGCCAGCTTGGGCTTGGTATTGTTATATAGTATATACGAGGGTTGTGTTTTTCAACCTCCGACCGCACAATATGAAGACCAGGTATGCGGCAGGTGACGCCATTTCTTGTTGAGGTGCAGTCGCGTAGACATGGCTGTCTATATTGATTCTCTCGCGAAGTGTGAATTGTGAAGTGTTATTCGTTTCTTGCAGGCAGACGGGAATAGTGCAGCGAAAATTCATCGAAAAATGAGTTAAGTGTATGGAGGCAGCTTTATGAATGATTATGTCCTTCGTGAATGGTGTCGAAAGTTTAAAAATGGCCGAACAGGGTCATGAACGCTAGTCTATCGCTACAGACGACCTTGTTCAACAAGTTGAGCAAGTGGTTAAGGAAAATCAAAGGTTCACCATAGGTGAATTATCGATGAAATTGTTTTGAAGATCTTCCGTGCACTCTATACTTACTGAACAGTGGCGCTGCAGAACACTCTGTGCTCGCTGAGTCCCAAAGATGTTGACTGACAACCACAGAACTAGCCGAATGACTGCAGCTTTGGCGTTTCTTGACCGTTACAATACTGATGGAAAAGATTTTTGGAATCCATTGTGGCAGGTGATGAGACATGGGTTCAATATAACACGCCCGAAACGAAACGACAATCAAATCAACGGATGCACCTAAATTCTCCAAAGAAACCCAAACAATTCAAACGAACCTTCAACAATCGCAAGGTTATGGTAACTGTTTATTGGGACCAAAAAGGTGTGTTGCTTGTGGAGTTTATGCAACCGGGACAACAATTACTGTCATATTGTAAAACTTTGCGGCGCTTACCGAGAGCTATTCAAAACAAAAGAAGAGGCAGGCTGACTTGTGAAATTGTTCTGATTCATGACAATGCCCGTCCTCACACTGCTCGTGTAACCCGACAGCTCTAACTCACTCACTAATTTCAATGGGGTATTTTCCAATACCCACCATATACTCTCGACCTAGCGCTGAGTGACTACCATCTTTTTCTTGAACTGAAGAAGTGGCTTGTGAAGAGGGATTGCAAAGCAATCGTCAAGGTGATTATGTAGAGAAGTAACCTCTATTATACACTACTTTTGATAATAGAATCATTTTTTATATTCACCCGTCTTTCCTTTATAGCCTATCGGAGGTTGAAGAGGAAACAGCCCTCGTATAATAGCATAAGAAGAACAGAATAATAGGATTTTAGTTTTTAGACGAAGGAAGAAAAAGAAGAAATAAGCGAGCGATCAAGAAGGATTCTTAAGTTACATGAAATTAATGATTCCATACGCTACTTTAATTTTGATAAAATCAAGCTCTTTTTCTAATAATTTAGTTACATGTGCTTTTAAGTAATAGAAGCACTTCTCAAGTATAAAAGTGGGAACGTTTTACAAAAACATTACTAGATAAATTCAACATATTGTTAATGTTGACAGAGCTTAAGTAAGGTTTTCCAATGAAGTTGTATTCTTAATCACACATATTTTTTAGCCGAGGTTTAAATAACTGTTTCTGTGAATTTCTTTCTTAATCTCGAATGAAAGAAGTTGTGAATTACTTACCAGAGTAAATTCGAGCTACTTTTACATTTGTGTAGCATTTTCAAACTCTTATACACCTGCTTGTATTTCAAATCTAAAAATTTAACAACATCCCAGAGTAAATCTAGTTTACAAGACTTAAGTGGCAAAATATTTGCTTCCATGAAATGTATAGTAGACAACGGCCGATTCGTAATTTACACCTGGGGTTAGTTGATCCTTGAAAGATATTTAAAAGATCTTAGGGAAAACTACTCCTTACGAGCATGACGAATGCGGCTATAAATTTGCATACCATGTTCCAGTTTTGCACAAAAATTAAATCAAAACCCTTAAACGCAGACAAACACACATAAGAAACTATTTGCGCAAGCTCACATATTTCCGTAGACTGCTTCAATTTCCCTTAAGGAAAATAAACGAGGGAGATTTTATATGCCTACGAATGGCATCTGACTAGTCCCAGCGGATAGAATGTGAAGCTCTGTAAGATCCGCAATATTCTCCAAGAAATACTCACCGAATTCCGGTTCTTCTCACAAAATCTGCAATAGAAAGAAAATTTATTTAAATAATTCGCGCTCTCCAGGAAGTAGTAGAGGGTCTTTTTCGCGAATTCTATGCAAACGTTACATGTGATCCAATATGAAAATGCAAATTCAAAATATCTCGGCCATAAAGCAAATGCCCTTAGTAAATGTATATTACAATTACCCGTAAGTTATAGCTTGGGAATATGGTAATTTTTACAGCAGGGTTTATAATAATATAACAAGCAATATATATATATATATATATATATATATATACACATATATATATATATAGGTAAAACCAAGGTTATTGGGGAGTTCAGCAATCATACATTCATTCATTCATAAGAATGTATGATTGCTGAACTCCCAATAACCTTCGTTTTAACTATATATATATGTATATATATATTGTATATATATATTGCTTCGTTCTATCTTTGTTCTCAACGGCAAAGACTCCTGATCTACATTTGTATATATATATATATATATCGAAACTAGATATTCTTACAACAAATTGTAATCATTTAAGAATTCAATCACATTTTTACGATTTTGCAAATTATTTCTAAGGCGATCACAGAAAATAAATACGACAATTTATATTTGCTCCATTATATTTACAATATATGTTTGATATACTAGCTTATTAAAACTTACAATGTTACAATTTGACAAACGAAGTTTGAAATCTGTTCACTTGGAAAACGATGCTTAATCCACTGAAACTAGGACAACGGACACTAAATCTTTAGTCGATAGCATTTTTGCTAGCAGTAATAGGATTAGAGGTTTCGATTTTACAGGGAATCATTTTGAAATTGCTGTTGTATTCAATTAAATAGTTTCTTTTCAATTTAAATAAAGAAATTTGCATTGAAGAAGAAAACAAACCATTCCTGTTCTTGTTAGATGGTGCTGTTCTCTAATAAACTCCAATTTCAAAGTATACTTATATCATATATTACACCCAAAAGGCTGCAGATTGAAACGCAAGTTACATAAAAAGTTATACAAAACAAAAATTATCTGCATTATAAGTGCTTCACAATCAGATATTCTTTGACGATTTTTAAAATCGGCTAATGTTTTTCATTTTATGTAATTCTCATAAGTGATGAGCAGTTATCAGCAGACCATTGTTATGTCTAATGTTATGTACGTAACTAACAATAAGTTTCAACATCTGAAATAGAGGAGGATTCTTGCCTACACACATAAAAACGAATCTTTAATTTAAGCATACAAAGTGTATATGAGGAAATATAAACCATATATTTAAATAAAATGTATCATAGGTTGCCACCAAACTAATCAAAATATTACCAGAAATATTGGTTATGTTTGAATTTACTATTACTCTATGCCTTATAACAACCTTATGATTTATTTGAAGGAAATTTCTTTGTTCTACCAATTTTTAAATTAAAAGCAAGCTATATTTTATTTCAATATAACTTTAAAATCAAGCATATGCATTAACCATTTACGT
Organism: Chrysina gloriosa; assembly: GCA_038088585.1. Classification (NCBI taxonomy): domain Eukaryota; kingdom Metazoa; phylum Arthropoda; class Insecta; order Coleoptera; family Scarabaeidae; genus Chrysina; species Chrysina gloriosa. The sequence continues at coordinate 43,164,727 of CM076089.1, forward strand.
TGATAGTGATCATTAAAGGCCGGATAATATGCAGTTTGCATAAATTTGCATATTTGCATAATATATGCATTTTGTATATTATTTGCATATTTTGTAGTAATTCAGCACACTAGAAGTATCCGAGTTTTATTTATTTATTGGATGTAATTTATTATAGGATAGGCATTACTAAAAATATGTCGTGGTTGTAACAAACAAAGAGTTAAACAGCCCACTTTAAATTAAAAATAGCATTCTATGAAGCCTCTTCTCGATACTTTTCCGGTAAGCGCTTCCAAAAATGTATTAATGCTATTCCCATACATCTAGACCGGGACAGAATTCAAGGAAAAGCTAATTTCCTGAAACTTCTAAATAAATACAAAAATACATTTTACCAGAAAATTAGGAGCACAGGTGTTTCTTTGTTATTCGGAGAAATTTATTCCCATATTCGACAGCAATCTTATTTATTTTAAACGTCATTTTACGTTGGTTTTTCGAAGTGTAAACTTATGGGTTGTTATTAATTATAATAGCAAAAATGTCGAAAATAGCGACTGTCCCTGGATGGATTACACCTTATTCAGAATTGCGTATGTATGGAGAAATAATGTTTTGCGTAGCATGCAGCAAGATTGTAAGTAAAATTTAAGTTTATTTCCTCTTATTAATCTATAGTTTTTAAACGATGTTTAACAAAATCACCAATACAACGCTTCGACAAATAATTTTATTTTAAAATTCTATTTTAAAATGAGTAAAATGAGATGTATATTTCATGCGTATTTTTCGCATATCATTAGCACAATACGGAATATCTGCTGATGATTTTTAAATAAAAATCATTTTAATATAAAATTATTTGTCGAAGCGTTGTGTTGGTTATTTTATTAAATGTCGTTTATTCCGATTGCTTAGCAAACTCTCTACATATTAGTTTTTTATTACTCCTTTATCTTTTACTAACACTTATTTTATAAGAAAACAACTGATGATGTGATATTTCTTATGCAGGTTACAAGTGAGAAAAAGTCTCAAGTTGACCAGCATATTAAAACTCCATCTCATGCTGCAAAACTATCAAAGATGAAATTGGCGAAGAAGGGTCAGCAAACATTACCGCAATGCTTGCCATCAACCTCCAACAAATCAGAACAAGAACAATTTAATGAAGATTTGTGCCTAATGTTTGTGTCGGCAGATATTCCACTACATAAAATAAACAATTTAAATGTCAAGTTATTTTTGCAAAAGTACACCAGCAAATATAATATTCCCGACGAGAACACCTTAAGAAAAATTATATTCACCGTATCTATGCAGAAACATTGAGTAGCATTAAGAAGGCTGTGTCAAACAATTACCTTTACATATGCGCAGATGAAACTACTGATAGTGTGGATCGATACATAGTTCATTTAATGATATCCTTATGGTAGGTATCCTTAACGTATCGGTTCCAGCAAAATCTTATTTAATTTCATCCAAACAGTTGGAAAAGGCAAATAATTTGACAATAACAAGGTTTATACAGGAAGAACTGGCAAACCTTTTTCTTACCGGAATCGATTCCAACAGAAGAAATTTGATTGTTTTTAACGGATGCCGCACCATACATGGTGAAGGCAGCTTGAAACTTGAAAATCTTTTACCCAAATTTAATTCACACAACTTGCTTGGCGCACGGACTAAATCGTATTGCAGAAGAAGTAAGAAACCATTTTCCCATTGGTAAATACTTTAATTAGTAGTGTTAAGAAAGTGTTTTTAAAGGCCCCATTCAGTTCAGTTTTACAAACAACAACAAACAACATCTATCCGGTATTCCGCTTCCTCCTCAACCAGTAATCACACGATGGGGAACGTGGCTGGAAGCTGCTATTTTTTCATGCAAATCATTATGAAGAAATAAAGACAATTATTATGGATCTTGATAGCGATACACAATCTGTGCTAGACGCCCAAAAGGTGTAGTCGAGTATAGAAATACCTCAACAGTTGGCGTTTATTAAAGCCAACTACAGTTTTATTTCCACTTCTATATTGCAATTATGTTTTGATGTTAAAGGAAGGGTGAGAAAATCCGTGTATGAAAATTTTTTAAGTGTAATAGAAAAAAATGAGGGTTTTAAAAAGCTAAAGGATATTGCTAAAATCTTGTGTGGTAAGTCAGTAGAAAATATTGAGTTGACAATAGAAGATATTTCTAATTTGAAATATGCTCCTATAACAAGTGTGGACGTAGAACGAACCTTTTCAAAATATAAATACATGTTATCAGACAAGCGCCACAATTTTTCTATTGAAAACTTTGAGAAATATGTAATTGTAAATTGTTTTCATAGTTAATTATGTTGTAAAATGTTATAAATAAACTTGCAGTAAACATAATTGAATATTTTTTTCTATAGTATTATATTTTCTAGCATGACTCCTATTTCTTTTATCTGCATACTTTTCATAAGAAAGTGCATATTTAGGCCAAAACATCTGCATATTTATGCGCATATTTCCACTTTTTTGCATATAATCCGACCTCTAGTGATCATACTGCTATGTTTAAGTTAACAGTCTTGATCCTTTTATTTCAATACAACTAAGAATTTGCAATAAGCGTTTTAACTTTTGATTCAAAGAAATAATGATCAATTTGAACATATAATTTAAATATATCCTTATTTCATTATAAATCAATACATACTTTGTATTAAACTAAAGTATTCTTAAATGAAGACTCTAAGATTTGATTTAAAATTATATATTGAAATAAATGTATATATTTCGTTTAAGAAAAGATTGTACACCATGATGTCTGCATGAATAGCACTGTGTTTGATTTTGAATGATTCCTATAATTCGTTTCAGTACAAAAGTGCATTTACATTTCTCATGGTATACGTTTGAAACAGCGTACATGGCACCCATGTAGTCGGGCAATAGAGGACGCTAATGCAATGGTGGAAAAGACACTTCAACGGATAACACATTTAAGCAGTGTCTGGTCACATTTGACCAATGTGACTTTACAACTTCAAACCTTAATCACACATAAACTCAATAATTTGATGGAATGTACGGTATAGTCGAGTAGATTTAGAAACGATAAATTAAGTCTTCATTATTATAATTTAAATGATCAAGTGCAACTATCACCAAATCTTGTTGTGGTAAGGCTGAATCATTTGTGAACCTGGTTAAAATTGAACAAAGATTCAGTGCCGTTCAAGGTGAAATTACATTCTCAATATGGGATTCCACGAATAGATGGCCATCCCGTACAGCCTCCCTAAACTGTACAACATTTGGCCAATGTATTGCATGTAATCCGGGAGCTATACATCAGCACATAATGAGCTTTAAAAATAGAGTAACAGCAGGTTAGGAGAACGCACACGATATTATTTTTTATACGAATATTGTAAATTTTGCAATGAAATGTTATTGCTTTCTTTACATTTATAAGATTTCTTGCAATTATTAGTTTTTTTATTAAAGATGGATTTACCTCTTTTGGTTGTTGGCTATAATAAATTATACCAAAAGTTTATTCACAATTACTGAATGTATTGCTGTTTTATTTCAAATATTAAAGTGTAAAATTTTGTGATTTTTGTAATATATCAATTGATTGTCCAACAATATATATATATATATATATATATATATATATATATATATGTATGTATGTATTTTATGCAATCGCAATTTACGCTGACATTTTCGGTAATTCAGTGTTGATTTAGAATGAAGCTTCAGTTTTATATTTAGCCCTCATTTTTAAATACTAAACGCAGAATAATTAGTTACTAAAACTGTATACTTCGGAACAAAAACTGTGTGATTGATTTTTATGTACATACGTAATTGTCAGTCATCTCATAAACATAAAAACTAATATGTTGAACATGTGACCAGTCAGAAGGAAGAAACTACTACTATTATTACCGCTAACACATTTGTTATCTTTTAACGTGAAGTTTCAGGAATTCGCTCTTAATTAATATATGATATAAAAACTTTACTGCCCAACAGGAAGAGTTAGCAGAAGTAGCAACTGACAATTACTCTACTTGAGAAGCTGGCCATGCATATTTCTTAAACTGCATACTTGAAACGTAATAATTTACGTCTGTAACCGTTCGGCAAATCGCATTCTTCATGTTGCGATAATTAGCATACTTACCTGAAGTTTGGGCGTGTATCCTGATCATAAATGGCAAGGTCGCATTTGTACTATATAATGCGATAATGCCGGACAAATTTTGTCAAATTCCCTGTGACTAATTTTGCTTACAACATGAATACATACGTAAGTAAAACAGTTCATTCAAATTCACATTACCTACAATTGTAATCCACATTACTCCATTAATATTGTTATAAATAACGCACTTATATGTAATATCTGTCTAAACATTAAGGCTAATTTAAATTAAACATCTATCCGTTATAATTTGATTAGTAAATTTATCAGCTCCACACGACGCGACGTTTTAAAATACAAACTAGAAAGGCAATGTAATTTATACTGTTATTCATTAATTAATTTTAGGAACTTTGTTTGGTTCATATTTGTGTGAAAATTATCTGTGAAAATAATAGTTTCTGTTCATTTTTGCTATTTGTTTTTGTTGCACTTTTCCATTCACCACTAATTTATTTTTCATTATCATATGGTCGAAGTCAAGCGGTGTAGTACTAAGTTAAACAAAAAGTTACACATAACTATTACATGTGTGCATTTATAATATTTATCTCTTCAATCATTATTATTGTTTCATTTCATTAAATACATAAGCATAAACCCGCATCCTGGTAGACATATTCTGTTTCTGTAATCTAATGTATTAATATAATTTTCCTAATGCTTCATAATACCAGTATAATGCAAATCAGATTATTCATTCACTGCATAGAATGACTAGCCACATATGTATTTATATACATACCTACATATGTATGTATGTATGAGACCCTTCCATGATGTTTAATTTTTCGCAAGTTTCGCAAGTTATCAGTTATCTGGTATAAATTAGACTTGTGAAAGCATGCATAAACATTATCTCGTAATTATTTAGTTTAACGCTAAGTTTTGCCCTAATGCCTTAAAAGCAACGTATACTAAACAAATATACATAGGCACTTATGTACATCCCTACACCCTTGGGTATCACGAGTACTGGGTTATGTGTACATACATGTACCTATAGTTACAATCACAATCAATGTACTTATCCAACCCTTTTTATAGTCGAAATATTATTTTTAAATCAATGGAATTTGTATAACTCAATGAATCCAATTACTTCGAGTTTGTACCTGCTATAACGGAACATAATTTACATTTCTAATTCTTGTAGGTAGTCGCATTCTTCGCCATTTTAGCGGTTGCCAATGCTGGGATTGTGGCTCCGGTATTTTATTCCGGTGCATACCCTGTTCCTGGACTAGCATACGTAGCCACTCCACTAACCGCATCTGGATATCCGCTTCTCGCGCCGGGATCTGGACTTGAAGGACAATACATCCCTGACATAACTGAAAAACTTTTTGATGATGGTTCTTTCAAACCCGATATAACCGAAAAGCTCTTCGACGATGGCTCTTATAGAGGCGAATAACTGTTATATTCCAAATTGTGTCGGCTGTAGTCAATAATAAAGTTATTATAAGATTATTTCTTCGTATATGTATAATACCTTGCCTGATTATTTTTATAACATACGCGCCTCTTCAACTTTGTTGCAAACAATTAAAAAATTAAATGTATTTAATAAAATCAAGTTAATGAGTTCAACGAAACAGTCAATTAGTCAGATCAGGTTCTCACACACAAGTTGCCTTTATGTTTAGACTGTATCTAATCGGTACGTAATTCGCTCAAAATTATTATATTGTTGCCTATTTTTTCGCTGTATATAATACGGTTTTAGGAAGTACGGATTGCATCATAAATGGCTAAATTATGTACCCAATAAAAAACTGACTCAGGTACTAAAACATATGCTAAGCGATCGATAGGTAATAGTTATGGTTGACAAACCATTAGAGTGAAAGATTTGCAGGTCTGGTATAAGGCTCTGCTCTACATTCAATCTTATTCAACATACACCAACGATAGTGGTAGTGGTCAGCAGACAACAAGTAAACACCATAACATATGTTTTAAACAACGATCTGGAGACCCAAGAGGAATACTATCACGAGGAGTAGTTAACTCTCAACTCCAACACGAACCATAGTTGCTACCACCTAGATAACAACAAGAAGTATAGTTACCGAAAATCCCAGCCTGGAGCACTGTTCACATAAACAGAACTTCGACGTGTTTCCAGTGATAATCTAATTTTATAATTATTATTGGAGGCACGACAAAATTTTGCTTACAACTGGAAATAAACTTCAAGGGCAACACGCTTAGAGACAGAATTCCATACCCTGCGTTTCATCAGACTGCACCATATCTGCCCCAAAAGAGAAAACTGCATCCCCAAACCTAGCCCTAATTAATTTCCATTTTCTTTTTGGAACAAAATCACAATTCAATATTGTAGAAGTTGGTGATCTGTAAATCCCTTTACCAAATTTGATATTTCGTAGTAGAAATTATGCCCGATTCGGCCGAACTGTGTATTTTGCTTATGTACTTAAGTATTCACTACAAATGACATTTATCATTAATGATTAATTTTTCATTTTGACAACATTAACTTTAATTTATGTTGAAGAAATATGTTTATGCCAGGAAATCTATATTTCCCAGTTAATTAGAAGTTACTAGAATTTGTACAATTTATGAATCGGGGTAAATAATTATCCGAAATCTGTTCTTTTGTTGGCAGCAGTGTCGTTCTCTTGTGCATCGCTAGGCGCGGGTTTCGTCTGATTACTATTGTACAGATTTAGTATGTTAGCTCAATTCTACTGTATTAGTGGAAAACTATTTCCAGCGAGACTCCAAATAACTCGAAAAAGGAGTTAGATAGCTTTCTTAAACGACCCATTAAATTAGGTGCGTTGTTAGACAGCTCTCACAGAAAGCTGTGCAATAGCAAAGTAAAGCAAGCACTAATTACATATGCCCGTATGTGATAATTGACGGAGGGGAATTATGTGCTATCAATCACGAAGTGCAACCGTAGAGTATAGTTTCATCCTTATTACGATCAGTGCATGACAGGCCCCTGCCAAGTAGTCCCTTCAGAATAAATGTAGCAACAATAAACGATTGATGGAACCATCATATTTATTTTAAATGTTCCTAGTTTCACGTATGTATCTGTGTAGTAATACGTCTATTAATAATATTAATCATTATCAATTAAATAGGCTACCTGAAAATTTAATTTATGCTAGTAACTTATCAGAAAAGTTACCTTCATAGTGATTCAATTAGCATCCCTTTTCGCACTTACCTTTTCTATAGTATTTATTTGAACTTTGGAAGCAGATGCTATAAACTAAATTGTAGTGAATATGTATTTTCAATGCTCTCTAACGACAAATATTTCTGTAAATTTAGTTCACCTCCTTGATTTTGCATTTGTATTTTTCTTTATTCTCTTGTCTTAAACTATTCTACTTGTACAAAATAAACTGAATTATAGCCTACGTTTATATAAGGCCATCTGAGGCAGAATTAAACATGG